>OX376372.1:165598603-165674161 GCA_947369275.1 Nemotelus nigrinus
TACCGACCGTGTTTCTTATTATAACCAACCTGTATCGAAAGTCATTTGCAAATTTGATCTGATGACACAGGGTAGAAAGCGTAAAGAGGTTTCCTGTGCTACCTTTCGTAAAAATTTCAAAATTAAGGAAACTGAAAAACTTGTTAGTTTTTATATTCAAATATGTAGCCGATAGATTCAAATATGTAGCCCATAGCCGATTTTATAGTCTCAAGCCTTTAACTTTGTAGGGGATTCCTCCATGATTACTATGGCTTCGGTTGACCTCTTGGTGGTAGCCAAGGATTTGCTTTAAACAAGTCTATTAAACCAACTTCTAGTTATATGGTGAGATGATGTTGTTACTTTTACTACTATGGATCACTGCGTTAACTAGACACTCTTTGGCCAATTCATGAACCGGCCAATTAAGTCCACTTGGGACAGGCTCCTACTCTTATGTCGTTTCTGGCCAATATTTCAGCACCCTTAGCCCAGCTAAAGACTTTCTTAAACAGTGTTTTCGGACAAGATGCATGTTTTAAAATCTGTATTGGTTCCAGGAGCCACTCCTCCGGATTTGATATGCCCGAGCACAGCCGATATAGGAGTGAATACATGTAACAGAGGGGGAACCTGAATTTATCTCTATATAATTGGGCTACTTCCTCTCATCAGTGCTCGGCATATTGTCTTGGAGGTGCGAGGGACCGAAACAGTGATAGAGCTGTGATCTCAAGTGCTCCGTGGCGTGAGCTACTTCTCTAAAGTCCTTGGACAAAGTTTCGGTCAATGTGCGCATGGGTGGTGGACCAGGTTTCATTTGAGAAAGCGCTCCATCCTTCCATCATTAGAGCACTTTGTCATGGAAGCAATCTTCTCATTGTCTTAAGAAGCAGGAGTTAGATTCGGGGAATCAGATCTTAATCCGACAAGTTTTGGTGCTTTGCGTTTTGAAAAAGTCAATGCTGTGCAATTCACACGCAGGTCCTTTATTTGAGCCCAAATGTGTAGTCACCAGAATGATCCCATGCCCCCTATGCATAACTGCGAACCTACGTGAGGATTGGCGCAATACATTATGGGAACAAGTGCCCAGCGCTAGATGAGTTTAAATCAGGACCTCATCTCAACTGAACCTACACGACCTACTAAATGGGTACGAAACTAAAATCGTTTTTTAAACGCCTAGATGCTAAACTGCCAGGTTTTTGCTTCAAAAACAAGCAGATCAGATCGGTAGACCTTTTTTAAAGATTCATTTGAAGACTATTCCAAAAAAATTTAAAAGCAAAATAAATAATTATTTCAAAAATAAACAATATTCAACCATTATTCTATTTTTTGCTTTCAGGTGAAAAACCATACAAATGTTCGTGGGAGGGTTGCGAGTGGCGTTTTGCACGAAGTGACGAGCTAACGCGTCATTACCGAAAGCATACCGGAGCTAAGCCCTTCAAATGCCGTAACTGTGACCGATGCTTTTCACGTTCCGATCATTTAGCATTACACATGAAACGTCACAATTGAAAAAAATCTGATCCCGATCAGATTCATCGCAATGAAACACATTTTTCCAAATACTAAGTGTACATTTTTAAGTGAAGCCCAAGAGGATGAAGAAAACGAAAAGGAAAATGATTAAGAAAATCTAATTTCTAGTGCCATTTGTCACGGATACAACAATTTCGTTTGTGAATGGCAAAACAAATAATCAAAAAATCGAAGCAAGGAGAAAGAAAAGCCAAACAAACTAGCGAAAACCTGACAACAATTTTCATAATTCAGAGAAAAAAAATCGGTCTACCCATAAAATGACATCATTAGACAACATAATGTGAAACCAAACTATTTAGTTATTTCACGATACTGTATGATATGAAAATCAGTTGGTTGTTCTTGAAGATCAATTTGAGTTATTGCATATCATTTGGGAAAAAAAAATTAAATATGAAAAAAAATACTTGAAAATTTTAAATTTTCACATGCTTCCATAATTCTATTTTTCTGTAATTATTTTGCTGATCATTTTTCAATTAAGGGTATTTGTAAAGAAAAAAACTTATCATTTAAATCAAATTTTAATATATATACACGCATTGAAATTCAAGATTATATTATATTTTTAATATTTGAAAGCGTTACATAATATTTTTGTTTAAAATTTGTAATTTCGTTCATTCTTAGAAAAAATTTAATTTTATTTTTTAATGCATTTACATATTTACAACTTTTTATTGCTTATTGTATTTGTAAGCTCGAAATCAATGGTTTTATGTCTACTTTTCTTCAGGAGCAAAACATTATTTTCAAAATCGTATTCGAATTGTTTTAATTTACATATAAGTTTTATACGAAATACAATGAAATAAAATTGTATAAAAACCATCTCACCAAAGTTGTGCGTTCTGAAGCAAATCTAATTTTATTAATTTAAGTACACTGTACATCATTGTTCGCATTAAGTTCGAATCATATTTTGTTTGTCAATTCTTAGTTTTAAATTAAGTTCTTCGTTTTCACTTTTGCATAGGAACGAAAATGTGGCGGAAAAAGTCATTAGACGACTCAAAAATTAAAAAAAAAAAGATCATTTGAGTTTATGTACGTGTAGTTTTAAGTTTTGAAGATTACCAATGTTCTTGCGTAGTCAGTTCGAGTACCATTCATATTAAACTTTTAGTTCGTTTTTGTTTAAAGAAGATTTTCATATATATTTTAGAATAAATTTGTTTAAGAATTTTTTCTAAACATATGAAAGCTGGCTTTTTTATTGCTTTCAGTCAATTCGCTTTTGTCATATAATAATAAAATCAGACCATAAACTAAGTGCTAATTTTGTTTTTGGAAGAAACAATTTATTAGATAAAAAAGCTGAATAAGTTTTCCATTTCAAATAATTTTTCCATAAATAGTTTAAAGAATTATATAAGATACAAACAAGCAACCAAACGAAATAAGCATTAGATAAGATATTATTGATATCATCTTGATTTTTCTTAGAGAAAATTATTATTAAAATAACGTGTAATTAAATTTACGGAAAACAAATATAAAAACGAAAGAAAAACAACTAGAGTAAATTATCACTGCCAAACAACATGGATTTACACTTTGAAGTAATTTTTGATATCAGTTTGTTATGAGAGCAATGAATGCAAAAAAATTAATGATGAAAAGATTTGGATTTTGAGATAGATTGGAACTAGTTTGGTGACCTAGAGCAAACCTCAGTTCAGTTGTCAACAAAGTCAAATGATTGATTGATTTAACGACGAAAAATAATCTACCAGGCAAAATATAAACACACATCCCCACATAGAAATGTTAACAAAGCATGAGCTTACTTAGACTTAATCATTATTATTTCTTTCGAATTAAATTGTTTATAATTTTTTCCGTCTTCGTTTTCATGTTTTCAAGCAATAATTATGGATGATTATTAAATTTGACGTAATTTTTATATAAGTGTTTTATTTCAACTGATTATGATTTAATGGTTGCGTTTCTATTTTTGATTTCGTTTGCGATGCAAGTCCGGTGATATTTCTTATTTGGATAGACTAATTGAGTTGTTTTGTATGCGATGAACCATGGCAAAATGTATGGGATAAGTTATCTGTCTAATTTTGGAATGTCTTTAATTAAGAGAATATCGACGAATAAATATGTATGTATGTGCATGGTTTGTCGTTGGTCTCCAGCGGTGCAGTTTTTCTTTTTTTCGACCGAAATTGGTGATTTGGGTTGATTTGATAAATCTTTTGTATTTGCATCATTAAATAGAGGATTTTGTACCCATATGTGATTATCGCGAATGCGTATCATATTGTATTTCAATGCATTAGATTGCTGATAGCTACTAAAAAGGAGATTTGTATGATTATGGAGCTCAAGTATCTAAACGTGCGACATGTATAGAACAGATTCTTTAAATTTATTCCATTCTCTTCGATGAATTTACTCGATAGCTGAGTTTTGTCTGTGAATGTAAGTATGTTAGAATAATGCCACTGCTAAGAAAAAAGCAATGGCTACCTTAAATGGCATTTTGCGTTGTAATGATGCCGAAAACTTTTGGCTTTTAAATTTATTTACACAAATTGCACAAAAACATCCAGCACTGTATCACACAAACAAATCAGACATGATATTGTTTGTGTGATACAGTGCTGGATGTTTTTTTTCCTTTATATTTGCTATTTTGTTTATTATTTATTATTTATAAAAAGCGAGAGTTTATTCAATATCACCAATGAGCACGTAAAGAGCAGTTTCAACACACTTACCTTTGGTGTAAAGCCACGTACACATAGGGCCAAGACCAACGGCCAAGCCATTCGTTGGCTCGGATTCGCTTAGTGTGTACGAAGAGCCAACCTTGGCCTTGGCCTTGGCTGCTGTTCGCTCTGCTGGCGGTAACTTCAAAGCGTTGGCGATGTATTGGCCTTGGGACTCCGTTGTAGTGTTGACGGTTGGTCGTGTTGGCTGTCATTAATACCGAGTAGTATGTTGAGCTAGACCAGTGATTCTCAACCACTGTGCCGCGGCACATTTGTGTGCCGCGAAAATCTAAAAGTGTGCCGCCAAATTTTAAATATATGTGTTATAAAACTGTAATAAAACTTTTAAAATAATTGTTATTGACCATTTGACAACGTTAGAGGAGAGAATTATTTATTATTTCCCAAAATTAGATATAAAGAAATTTGATTGGGTTCGTAATCCATTTCTCATAACGGATACTTCTGTATTTGACTTAACTTTGAATGAAGAGGAAGAACTCATTTTGCTTTCCAATAATCTAAAACATTTAGAAGAATCAATTAATCCATTTTGGATTAACATTAGATGCGATTATCCAATGATAGCTAAAAAAAAGCTTGAAAAATATTATTACAATTTTCCACATCTTATTTGTGTGAATTCCGACATTCAGCGTTAACTAACATTAAAACTAAAAAAAAGATCAAGATTTTAAATATAGAAGACGATATGAGAGTAGCATTGTCATTTTTACGACCAAATATAAATGAAATTATCAAAAAACATCAAGCTCGAATTTCGCATTAAAAGTATTCTTATTATTAACTTGAAATTAATCCCTTAATAAACGTACTGTTTTTTTGTAGTACATATTATTTTATTTCGTACATTTAAAATTATTATCATAAACTATTTTACGCAGTGTGTTATAGGTAAGAAAATAATTTTTCAACTTATTTTTTTCTTTGTGTGCCGCCAAATTTTGAAATCGTTAAAAGTGTGCCGTAACAAAAAAAAAGTTGAGAATCACTGAGCTAGACTATGTTTTTTGCATGTTATCATGTTATATAATGCGTTATACTTTACAACTTCAACTTAATCGCTGTCAATCACTAGGTATACAATGACACTCAGCCCGAACCGCATCCAATGCCTTGGCTCCAAGTTCCTGTGTAGACGGCAGGACCAACGCCAAGGCCAACGACAAACATTCGATGAAACTGTCATTTGCCGTTCGTTGGTCGTTTGTTGGTTGTATGTGTACGCGCCTTAAGCATACTTTGGCTGTGAGATTAACGTAGGATAAATTGAAATTGTGGTATATGAGCCACTGATCGTTCGCAGAAATCCCAGCAATATAGAGGTAGAGTTATAGGTTGACAGTCGTCAGGCTTAACGTGCGAAGTTTTTTCCGCATTAGGTATGAACTCAAATCGTGTTTTCTGCCAGCTTGTGGAAACATACGAGAATCACAGAACACTCATTATAGATCTTCATCAGCCACGGTAGCGTTACTTTTATAGACGTGTTAGTGCCAGCCGGAAGAATACTATTAAGGCCCGGGGATATGAACGGTCTGAGGGAGCTTATGAATTATCTCAAGTGGCGGCGATAAGATGAACGTCTGCTCCGCTTGATGCAATGTACATTTTGGCAGGGTATGTCACACAATCAGTAGATATTCCAATCTATGAGTCAAAATATTCATCGATCATGTTTTAAAATGAAATTAGCCTGATTCGGATTTTCTAGCTAGGCATTTGTTATTTCGAAATTAGAAATTTTTGTAAGTACTATTTTGAACTCGCAAATGTCTTATAAACACACTGCTGCCAACCGATTACGAATGAAATAAACTTGCATGCGGGTCCGTTATTTACACATGGTGGATACTTACTCCACTCTGGATGAAAAAAAACCGTAGCTATTGTCGCATCACATATGTATAGGTTCACGAATAGTCGTATCCATTTCTCTGGTATCTGTGAATCAATCAGAGTCATCGTAAGCTTGCAGAATGTATTGATTCGTATCAGTGCGTTTTTTTGCCAAGATTGAAACGGTGATCCCACACCATTGCTCGATATTTTTCTTCATCGTGACTCGATTTTTGAAACAAGTTTCACAAAATCGAAGATGCTGACACCACCACTGAACGAAGTAAACTGATTTCGCTCGCGATACCCAACGGGAAAAATAATGCTTACGGATATATTCGGTAAGCATTTCGCGTAATGCGTGTAAGCATTACCGGACCATTACGCGTTGTTTCTTTTTAACATTGCATGTCCTAGGCTGGGAAGATTTATACGAGGGGAAACTCATGGTTTTAGCTCTATAGCTTTTTGTATAAGAGCTTTTTGGAAAGTACGACATCGTATTCTCGCATTTTTACGCCTCAATATGAATGAAAGCTTTGGCCGGCGGCCGATCGTATCTCTGCATGTGTGGTTTTTGCATGCTGACGCTCATTGGAAATTCCAATAGCGCATGCTCTTTGCTACTAGGGTTTGTCTTCATACATTTTACTTACCCGTGCGTGATGATTTGAAATGCTTCGAAATTTTCATCTTTCCGCTTTATATAGCAGACTACCCACAACCGATGTATGCTCGCAAGTTCTTTTCCCCTTGTTTCTGCTAGTGAATTTCATTGGCCAGTCTTGGACTTATAACATATGAGCTTTCTTCCTTGCAGCATTTTCCATGCTCCAAGTCATGTTTACGAGTATATCTTATAATTGCTGGAAAATAGCTTTGGAAATCGGAAATGTGCATTACCAGCATTGTTTGATTCATGCATTACGCCAGCATACATTACCGCGATTCCCGTTGGGTATGAACTCAAGTCTGTGGAGATGTGAAGCCTCATTTTTTAATAGTGTTTGTAAATTAATGTAAAAAAAGCTTGTAACAGAAAAACTTGATCATCGCGAAACTTTCAGAGCATAACGATGTTAAACAAAACTATAAAAGGCTAGAATTATAGAATTATGCATGGGCTCCAACTTGGTGCTATTCCACACTCTATTGCCACCGTTTAATCTTATTTGCCACATGATTTCGATCAGCTGATCGCATTTACAGGTACGTCCTCTCCATAATATTACCCCCCCCCCCCCCAATTTCATCCGATGAGTTCATCGAAAATTGCAGATATAGCAAGATGTTTGGGGTTGCCATACGAACTATTTCCAACGCTTGGGAAATTTAAATATTGGTAAATTATTGTCATTGCCGATGTTTGCATATGAATATTTAATGGTACCATATGTTGGTACAAAAATAACAAAACTGACTGATGCAGGCAATTCTCTATTAGCACCAAAGCAAAAACTATACATGTAAATTAATGTAAATTTAATTTTATTTTTACTCATTTTATACCTGAAATTTTGAATAATGTTGGAATTATGTATTTCAGGCAAGTTTTTCCGAAGTTTCTTTCTTTCTTTTTCTTTCTATTCATTCATTGAATAAATGAAAATCATTGAAAAACTCAGGCTGAGGCTAAATCACATGATTTCGATCAGCTGATCGCTTTTACAGGTACGTCCTCTCCATAATATTTCCGGGTGAAGAAGAATTGGCAGGAATCCATCTTCTGGATCAAGGCTTACTCAGTATTTAGTGCCTTGGCACCACTTTTAATTTTACGTCTGACTACATTTCACCCAGTTTGCTAGTCTGCAAAAGTTCACAAAGTGCTGATTTTGGCGTCGTTTGAATTGGTTTAAATCGGCATCGTGACCTCTTGGTGGTAGCCAAGGATTTGCTGTAAGCCAAGTCTGTTAAGCCAACTTCCAGTTATCTGATGAGATGACGTTGTTACTTTTACTACTATGGATCTCTTTTTTAACTAAACACTCTATGGCCAATTCGTAGACCCGCTGATTTAGTCCACTTGGGACAGGCTCCTACTGATTTCGGCTCCTACTGCTATGTCGTTTCTGAGTGGCCAATATTTCGGCAGCCTGAGCCCAAGAGGCATATTTTAAAATCTATATAGGGTCTACGAGCCGCTCCTCCAGATTTTATATGCCCGAGCAGAGCCGATATAGGAGTGAATACAAGTAACAGAGATGGAACTTGAATTTATCTCTGTATATGTAATTAGGCTACTTCCTCTCATCAGTGCTCGGCATGTTGTCTTGGAGGTGCGAGGGACCGAAACAATGATAGAGCTGTGATCTGAAGTGCTCCGTGGCTTGAGCTACTTCTCTAAAGTCCTTGGACAAAGTTTCGGTCGATGTGCGCATGGATGGTGGACCAGGTTTCAGTTGAGAAAGCGCTCCAGTCTCCCATCATTAGAGAACTTTGCCATGGAAGCAATTTTCTCATTGACTTAAGAAGCAGGAGTTAGATTCGGGGAATCAAATCTCTGTTAGACAAGTTTTGGTGCTTTGAGTTTTGAAAAAAGTCGATGCTGTTCAATTCAAACGCAGGTCCTTTATCTGAGCCCAAATATGTAGTCACTAGAATGATACCACGCTCTCTATGCAGGACAGCGAACCTACGTGAGGATTGACTCAATAAATTATGGGAACAAGTGCCCAGCGCTGGATGAGTTTTACTCAGGACTTCATCTGAACTGAACCTACACGGCCTACTAAATGGGTACGAAACTAAAATCGTTTTTAAACGCGTAGATGTTAAACTGCCAGGCTATTGCTTCAAAAACAAGCAGATCAATATTTACGAAAATCGACGAAATCACGTGACTTCGATCAGCTGATCGCTTTGAGGCCTTATAGCCCGTTTGCAATGAGGCTATCTACCTGATTTACAATAGAGTCTCGGTTTTGACAGTCGGAAAAGAGTATAAATCAGGTACTATTTTGAATTTTCTTCAACTGAATTTGTCGAACGTACTGAACTCCTTCCAGGGGAGGGAAAGTAGGTTTGAATGAACTGTCATTTGAATAATACCCTAAAATAGTGAACATTGAAAACAAAAGGAAAATGTGAAGTGCACAAAAAGAAAAGAAAGTATGCATTTCTGTTCGTTTCACATTTTCAACAACATTCACGCTAAATAAAGTGTTCATATAAATTTTACGAGTTTTTGGATCTTATTTGTCAAAATCGTGAACATAAAGCCAACTATTCCAGAGCATACATTGAACATTTTCTGTTCGCGGAGGAAAAGACTGTCAAATAGTCCCATAGTTTTCCTTCACTACTACTAACTCGCGAAATCAAGCAATTGCTTCTATGTTCGCTGTTTATTTTTGTTTGCTTATATCTCTCTTTTCTAGTCAATTTTTTTTTTCAATCAAAGCAATCTGATTATATATTTTACGACTTAGAGCAACGACTTTGAAATTTTTTTTTGCATTCCTGAATTTTTCGTACCAATATAACTGCATTTCAGATGAAACTGCATTTCAGACAAAAGCTAACTCCTCCCAATATTTTGTAGGGATATTTTATAGAAATAACCGCAAGGCTTTCCTCGACATACCCCAATTTTTTGCAAATATTTAGAATTTTTCGAAAATTATTTTTGAAAACTTTCGTTGCTGCCGTGTATCAGGAATGAATGCAGAGGGGACCCAAAAGCTTGCTTGGTATTAGGTTCAAATCCAACCACGGACGACTAAACGTTGTCCCAAATAGTTTTGAATAGAAGTAGTATAATGAAGGGCAAAGTGATCTGTTGAATCAATTATTCCATATTCGTGCGCGTTTATTAAAGATGTACTCAAGATGATTTTAATAAAATTTTATGATAAGGTTTTTCTATGACGCAATGTTGTTTTCTGATAACGTACAATTTTATCAAGCATAAGAGGAAACAATTGGTTTCTCGTTGACCACGCAATTATCACTTTTTCTGAGCACAACTGATGACGAATTGAAAAGACTGAGTGGATAACAGTTGAAAATGTCTCTGTTGTTAATTGTCACTCTACTCTGAATGAACACTTTGTATGTATTTTCTGACTTAGAGATTTCCATGTCCTGATTTAGAGGTTTGTAATATCGCCTCGGTAGAAAAACTATAGAAATTAAAATAAACAACAATCGATGAAAGACATCGAGGTATGCGAATGAAGTATTCGCCATCTACGATATTAAAGATAGAAGAGGGCTAATATATTCCGTGTTTCATATAATTTTGTTTTGATACAGTGAAATGTTTTTAGAGACTCTGGATTCTGGAGAATATTTTCGATCATACATTTATTTATTGATTATATACTGTTAATACCACAATAACGTGTGCGCTAGGAGAGAAAAATTAGTGAATACATCGAATCGGTTTTTATTTTATTAACTTCTATATTAAAAAGGCTAATGTGCATTATACTAATAAGATGTCCGATCAACATCGTTTTTTAGTAAAGCTTCACATCGTTTGGGCGTGTTTTCGACCATTTGTTCAGCCAGTGTCGCTGGTAAACTTTTTCACATTAAGCAGAGATAACATAGCTTTTTTAAATTTACTACACGGTTCATGGCAGCCCAGGCATTTTGGTCGGGTTCGTGATGTCATTTTCTTGTTTTCATGCGGTATCTAGTCGGCTGCGATGTTTTCGATCGTTATTTTCTTGAAAAATGAAAGAAATGCGTTCGGACCGGGGTAAAACTATTTACGGGTAGACTTGAGCAATCACTTTTGGTATATCTTTTTTTTATTCTCTCTGAGCTCAGGATTCCAGTTAACAGAAAAAAGGTACTAAATCCCCAAAAAATTGCGTTCGCTATTTTCTGTGACCCACTGTACAGCCATAGTTTGAGGCATTTAGTCGTCTATTTACATTCATAGCTAACGCAGATTCAATTTCGCATCATCAAATTTTGTGTTAGACGCAACGCTATTGTGGGATTTTGTTTGAATATCTCAACGGTGGTCCTGCCTTTGGCCTTGGCAGTGAATTTTCTTAAGCCTTTACCAGATAAATACTAGTCAATCCACTTGCGAATGAACTGATTCAAATTTTTTCGGTATTGCACTGCAGCTATTTTTCACATTTGTAGCACTTCAGAGTACAAACACAAAAACACAGTTTCAAATCTCTTTGCGTACAAAGCACTTATTTTGGTTAACTCCAATTTCTCTGAAAATCATTATGCAGTTGAACTGTAGCCTGCAGCGTGCATTAAAATGAGCCTTAAGGTCCACCCAAACACAATTTTCCGAACTGCCAGATAAGTGGCATGTACATTGGGCAACTTTTTGCTCAATTCTCGCTATGAGCTGATCGTATGTAAAGTGCTGATGAGATACGGCTTGACATATGTTCACTCATGCACTGTATAGACATTCATGTTCACAGGTGTTTGCGGGCGTAAAAAAGTGCCTTTTTTGACCATAAGCGGTTCGATTTTGACACTAGCTTACGTTCGTAGACTTATGCTTTGTTAGGGCGTTAGACAATCAAATAGCGTCAACATGGTTCAGGTACACGGTCCAGGGAGTGAAAACCGTTTTTGTTTACAGCGCACTCGCTCTTGTGATACTAACTACATATTCAAGTCAAAAAATAATTGAAAATTCGAATCGACAAGAACAAATGCAGCCTCCATCACTCATAAATGTTGCCTAAAAATCATGTATTTCGTACGAAAAATATCTTATTAGACTGCAGCCCGTTGGTAAAGTTATACACCCTAATTGAAACTTGAGGGTAAACGCTACTGTTTCCAATAGCACAGATTGTCCAGCTGATTGAATGTCGCCATTTGAACAATAGGTTAGGTTAGGTTCCGCGGCTCCCTCTCTCAGACAAACTACGGAGAAGGCATATTTAGGCACACAAAGACCCATCGTGATACCGTGCGATGTAGTGCACGAACCTTATTAACAAAGAGCCACCCTGAGTCCTTGATGAACTGGGTGATCCCATTAAGGTCCACTGGTGCCACTGCGGTTTGGTAAGTAACGAAGTATGGGCCAATAGAGTTCGTCCTTCTTTAGGGCCGGCCATTCATATAGGGGTTCGAACTATAGCTTCATATTGTTTGTTTTTTGATAGAAGATCTGGTCATTAATGAAAAGCAAGTTGACTATGCGATTTTCATAATCTTCGTTTAAGGACCAATTCTTATCATCAAGAAAGTTTCGCAATGACAAAAAATGTAGTAATCGTTTGGTACTAGGTCCGGAATATGAGGTGGATACTTCAAAATTTCTCAGCCAAGTGTCCCGAGTTTCTAGCGATTCGCTAAAAACGTATGTTCTGATGGAACTAAATTATTTTCCTATTGGCAAATTTTAACCACTTGCTTGAAGCCATTCGCTTTAAAGGACTCAATTATTAATGGGAGAGCTTCAAATTCTGTGTTTAACCATATGAAAGCACCACATAGTAAATGCTGCCTTTCTGGTCCCACCAAGCACATAAAAAAAACTTGCTGGCCGTTAATCTTAGGTCGGTTCTTAGCGCGGTTGTCAAGATATATATCAATGGAGCTATCTAGCGAGAAAATAAAGCATTTCTTTTTTTTTTTAACCAATATTTCCATTATAGGATATTTAAATTCAAATAAAATATCGAATGAAAAATGAAATTTATTTTTTCTCATCAGCTATTACTTTTCAGTCGCAGCACGAACATTCCCATGCCAGTGAATATTGGGAATTATGAGCAAACACATTTTTCTCAGTATTTTCTAAAAAAGAAAACATTTTTTCCCAGCAGAAATCTATTTGACGTGAAGCAATCTTCCTTGGAAGTAATTGAAAAGCACTAACTTGTTCGTTTTGCAAATCTATAGCGGTAGCAAAAATATCAGGACACAAGAATTGGCAAGTGATTGCTTACTGATTCGGTTTCACTTAATTAAGTTTTCGAAAGCTTACAAATAAATGGCAGCAAAACAAATAAATCCAATTATTAACACAGTTTTGCATTGAAGTTAATATCTTTTATGTTTTAGTAATTATTTTTTCAAATTAATTAAGAAAAAAAAAAATTGTCAGATTGAGCCAAGTTGAAGCTCTGCAATTTGAAGTGGGCTGGAAAAGTAAAGTTATAAATATATCAATCGAAATGTATTTTGCATTGAATATTCTCAAAAACTTACCATTGGACGTAGACTAGAAATCAAATTGGCTGTTAAGTAGTGTAAATTTCATTTTTGTAAAAAGTTTGCTGCAATGAGTTTTACTTGAATACATACATACATACCTATTCGAAGACAAGCGCAATCGAGCAATATTTCAAATACATTTTACTGCTCTATTGTTTCTTTGTCGAATAACCTTAGCAGCTTTGTATCCTAATTGAGCTTTTTGCGAAGTTCTTTGTATTTCACTTGAAATTGGATTATAAAAACGTTAAAATTCTTTCGATATTTCTTAAACGGTGTTACGTAGAACAGTTTTTTAAAGTATTTATTGAAATCGTAGTGGATTGTTCATTTTTAAATGTTCGTTAAAAAAAATTAAACTTATATTCTGAAATTTAGAAAGCAAAACAACCACTCAAAGAGAAAACTGATTGGCTTATTCAAAAAATGTAATATTTTTTCCGTAGCAAAGGTGAACTGAATGCATGAGTAAACTGAATAAAAATAGCAAAGTATTTAAAGCAGTACGGTGAAAAAGCTGAGATCTATTTCTGAAAACTGAAATGTAGATGCAAATCGAAAAAAATTTTAAGAAATAAGAAAAGAAAGATAATTATCGATCGCTATCGTTTGTGTGATTCAAATTCTGTGATCCGCATATATATTTTTGGGTGGCAATTCAAGCCAAATTTACGTGTAAAAAAACTAACGAGAAAATAACAAAAATACTTAAAAATAACTGAACAAATATGTAATTGTGAGAATCCATTCGAAAGCAGTTAGAAGAAAAATTTATATAGTTGATAACCACTGATTATTATCGAAAGAGACTCTGAACGTTTGATGGATAATATTTAAGTAGTAAAGGTGGTAGAAAATATAATGGAAATGATGATTGAAACGTAACAGTAAGTAAATGTAATTATAAGAAGCACGTTGTGAAATACATACTAAGTAGAGGTGATGATTTAAAAAAAAAAAACAAAATCGAAGAGATTATTAGACATGAAAATGGATTGAAAGCTAGATTTTCTCGATGAGTTTACAGATGAAATGATTGTGGTAGAGATACATTTGGTTCGCATAGCGTTTTCGAAAAATTGTATTGGTTTTCTTGTCGATTCGAAAGAAGAAAAAATGAATCATAATCTCAGAAAAACTATCAGTGAAAAATGTTGACCGATATTTTATGTATATATTTAAGTACAACAAATTTGTTGCTTTGGCTTCTAGATTTTTTGCTTGTTAAAACTGTCCAATACATTTTTGCTTAAAATACATTCAAGTTTTAATCGTCTTTGAGATTAATTTAAAACTCTTAAAAAAGGAAATACGTATACTTAAGAATTGTAGTGATACACGATGAAAGAAATAACTACGTAAATACTTTTAATGATATAAATAAACAAATTTAATGGCCAGGATAATGGAAGATAATTTGTTGGCTATTTTCGATTCATATTCTGCTTTCAATTGGGTTAATGTAAAGTATGTATGTAAGTAAGTTGATTTCTGTTTTCAGATACCATTCATAGCTCTGAAATACATTATTGCATAATTTCTATTTTGGTAGGTATTTATTATTTGTTTTATAATTCAACCAATTGGTTTTGAATCCATAGGTTTGCAAAATACAGTAAAATTTTTTATCTTTCCATTGAAATTTTTTAATCTTTTTAGTTTAATACACTTCCTTAACATTTTTTAAAGGCAGTCTTCCGAACGAGTTCTGATAAGACTATTAGCTTCGAGTTGAGAAAAATAATTCAAATTCAAAAATTAAATTCCAGTAATGTTAGCTTCCATTTAAAAACTATTTGACAGAATGCAGTCATAAGTGAATAAATATATTATTTTTGAAACGATATGAAAAAAAACTTTAACCCATAACAACAAAAAATGTGTCAAACTTTCGAAACTCAAATGAATCCTTATTGCAATAAGTAAATCAAAAAACTTAAAATCACTTCAATTACATCTAAACGTAAGAGCAGACGTTTGAAATAAATAAAATTAATGTGGTTTGGTTATATTTCTCTGTAAAAATATCCAGGCTAATGTTATGAGTCAAACAGATTGTAAAAAATCATATTTAGATACAAAACCAATAAACAAAAACATAAAATTAGGAAATATTTAACTCACAAAACAAGAAGAATGTTAGCACACGCATAAGTAAATAAGAATTATCAAAAGAAGACTGGTCAAAACATGCTCTGTTAATTTGAAATAAGTCACATATATTTTTTTCTTGTATCAGAATATGGTAAAACTCTTGGAAAAAGATGATATAGAAATAAGAGCATATTTTATTACATTTTCAAATATAACACTTCTTTTTGTAAAATGTTCGATGTAGAAATGATGCTGATACTGAAAATGATAGTGAATGATGAAAATAGTGAAATGATAAACGATATGGCGACAGTGTATAAGGTATGTAAATTAATTAGCTTATTAGCCTATTAGTGTAATTTTCTTCATTTGTTGGTTGAGATGTTAAAATACGCATAATGTGAATATGCAGGTAGACAATTCGGATTAGAAACATGAAAATGATATGGTCTGATGTCTGTAATTAGGAATTCATTGCTGAACAAATTTTCGCGCAGTTTTTCATTCGGAAGATGTTTTTTTTTAAAGTAGATGTAATCAATACCTTGATCTCTTCTTACACTCATTTAGGAAAATTTGAGGCAAAACATGAAGTTTTAGCCTTTGGAAAAATTTGATGGTGAAATAAGGGTTTATTCATTTGATTGCCAATTGTTTTTGTAGTCAAAAGTAAAACAAACATAAATATTCTCATAATATACATCAGCAATTTGAAATGCGTGTTACAACAACTATAACTTGACAACTTTTTATAAGCCACGCTGCTCTGAGGGTCCACTTATTAGCAAAAATTGAGTGTTTTTAAAGTTAAATGGATTGGACGTTGAAATAGTGACAATAGTAGTTTTGGCAGTAGCACTTTGCATGTCAGCGGGGGCACTCATTCTCCGGGACTGATCTCCTGTTCCGTATTAAGTAAAGTTTTGACAGTGAGATTAAATCTAATTGGTGCCATGGTAATGGGTTTTTTTATCCTATACTTATCACAGCCTGTTCCTAATACCATCTTATTAATAACTATCTGTGCTTGAACGAAATTAATGCTTGATTCAAACAAAGTCAGTATTGCAGACATAACGCTGCTATTGATTTTGTTCAGATCGTCGTGACTTGTTTTGATCGCTTTTAATTGTTAAATTCCGCTGCATGTTGCACGTTTTGTTTATGAATTGTGAATTATGTTTTGTTTTTGTTTTTTTTTTTAAATTTTTTTGTTTTCATCTGTTTTTTCGGCATTAAAATCACGCAGAATTTTCAAATAAATTTCTGCAGAATTCGCGGGATAAAAAATAAGTTTTTTTTATAGTAATTATCTTTGATTTGAATTCAAACTTTCAAAGCACATCTTTCGCTTTTCATACCGCAGCAGTAACATGTCTGATGATTCTGTCTGATTTCTTCGATCCACTGTCTTCTAAAATTGACAAAATTTTTGAGATATCCCCTTCATCTGAAATCATTCTGGCGGGTGATTTCAATGCACACAACGTTCACTGGCTCAAACACTCACTCACGTTGTTTTTTTTAGCGAGCAGCTCAATTTGGAGCAGCTAGTGAATTGCCAATTAAAAGTTCCAGTCGTGTCCGGGGATAATGCAAATATTTTAGATTAGTTTTCAGCCTCTCAGTCAGATAAATATTAGATTTCTGTTTCTGCACATCCTGGCAGCCCGGACCATAATTTGATCTGGGCTTAAACTCTCTTCTTTGATTAACACTAATCAGTTTCTTACTAAATTACTAGCATATCATTATGGCAAGGTTGACTGAACTTTGCTTAGAAAATGCATATGAGAGTTTGACTGGTCCGATTATTTTGCAAAAAGAACGTTAATATATAGCTTCCACAATAACTGACATTTTATGGTGTGGAATGCTTTCTTTTACCCTGCATGTCCTAGGGAGCACTAAACCAACCACTACCTCATGGTTTGGAGTAAATGTCCCGATATTAAGAGGCTATTTGCATTAAGTAGGTGGTATTCTGAACTTACAAGCTATCTCCATCTGGTGAATTGAAAAAAAATGACAAAACAATTCCTAAATAAGTATCAAACTGGCTAAATTCCAGTTTCAAGAAAGTATTAAACAGAAGGAACTTACAAGGCAGAATGGTAGTAAAGGTTTCTGGTTGCTTGTTAAAAGAATCAATATCAACTTCTCCAGATCTTCCGTACCATCTATTTTCATGGTGGTTATATACTTGTTAAGTCATTGAATAAAGCTACGCTCTTTGCTGAGATTATCGCTTCAAACTCTTCCTTGTCACCTTCACCGCTGAGTTTTCCTAGCCCACCAATGTGCGCTTTTAAGCAAGGGTCTATTTTTCTTCACAAAAGAGGCATTGAAAACACTCGCTAAGCTTGATCTTTCCAAATTTGTCGGACCTTATGATAGTTTGCCCATTGTACTAAAGTGCTACGCCTCCACCTTTGGTAAACATATGCGTAAACTATTTTACCTGTCATATTCAGCAGGAATATTCCCTTCCACATAGAAACTTGAACACGTTCAACCCACACCTAAAGAGGGGAGGCCTTTGATCCCTGCAGCTATCGACAAACTGCAGTAGTTTCGGTTCTGTCTAAGGTATTTGAATCACTCGTGAATTCAAAATAAAACAAAATCAAACGCCTGCGAGTATAGGTTTTGACCAGTTAGGAATTGAACAGCAATAGTCCATACCTTAATAAACTGTTGTACATTAAGCAAGGCAATCATTTAAAAATCGAGCTAGCTGGTGATGGATGAACCCGACTACCACCATTCATTCAAAAGACGGTTACTGTAGTCTATCGGCTGGAAGGCGAGGGATCGATAATTTAAAAGACCAGACGCGTTGTCAGAAAAATAGACGTAATGAAAGGTGCATGTTAGGTAACACCTCTTCTAGTTCTCACGGATAGACTTTTACGTTTAGACGAACACAACATATCTGTCGGGAAACAACAAGAACTTATTCAAAATTCCAGTAATGTTCGCGAGGTCATAACAGTCGAGTAGTATGTATGTCTATGAGCTAGTGTTATTTCACAGGTATACTACAAAACGACTTACTTGTTTTAATACCCAGCAGTCTGTTCAGAATATGTCGTAATCAGCTCTGGAACATGGTTCGATACTATTTTCAAACCTATCTTGCAATAATGGAGTGTAATAGTTTAGCGATTTAGGTAGAGAGCCTGCTAATGTAGAAGTGTATCATCTTACGCTGAATTATCCCGAACTTCGTCATGGCCGAAAGAAGAATAGGTTGTAAATAAGAATGATCGTTTGGAAAGGACAGCTGTTAACCTAGTGATCAAAAGCTTTCATTTTGATCTTTATTTTAACGAAAATATAGAACATGCACTGAAGTATAGATTTATCATTTTTGATTTTATGCCAGTAATACTTTTAAAGTTTTCAAAAATAGTAGAACTGTCTGCCCTTATTGTGAATAGTTTAGGTTTTGCGAGACTATTAGTGAATACACAAATATGTTGTGTGCATGTCTCACTACACCCTTTGTGTGATTGTATCAATCGCGTGGATTGCAGCATCTATTGCTGTTGCGAAAAATGGCAAAATGACTATTTCAGCCTATGTTGAAAGACTTAGATCCAACTTCCGGAACTTTACTGCGCTTGAGGCTTCTTTTAATGCACTTAATGAGCAACTTGAAAAATCCCGCAAGGAGAACGAAAAGTTCCTCAAAATTGCGTTAAGAAGAGTCGGTAAGACATGTGAATCTTCTTGTTTATTCTTCGAGCTCACAGACACAAACCAAACCAGAAACCAAGCTTCTAGCTCAACGATAATGACAAATGCAGCGTTTTTCTTCACTTTCTTAACTTCCAGGCAAGGAATAAATGTTCTTCTACTAAGCGTTATAGCTCCTATAAAGTTGACTTTCAGAAAGTGTCGACCGAAATCAGTCTTATCAACTGGTTTTCATTTGGCAAAGAATTCGATGTTGATTCTGTGTTGTCCAAGTTTAACTCTTTATGCTCTAATCTTATCTATCGCTCAGTTCCCATCAAACATCCTCGCAAACCTAATGATCTTCCTTCTTTGAAATTGAAAGTCTCTGATGCTCTAAAAGCTAAGGAAAAAACTTTTGAAAAGCAAAAGAAGACGGTTTTACCCGCTGATCTTCAAAAATTCCGTAATTCGCGTTCTTGTGCTAAAAGAGTATTCAAGCAGGCAATGCGTGATTACTTCTTGAGCACTGAGGTTTCAATCTGTTCCAATCAACTAAAATTCTTTTGGTCTTACATTAGTTTTTTTCAAGCCCAAATTCTCAGTTCCTGATTCTATGTATCCCGATGTTGTTATTGTTTCCAATCCTCAGATAATTTGCAATTTATTCACTGCCTTTTTTCATCTTCCTTTTTAAATAAAAACACCAAATGCCTCTATAGCTTCTGTTTTCTCTTGTTCCTCCCTTCCTTTTTCTGTGTTTAGTGCCAATTCTTCGGAAGTTGAAACTCTTATGTTGCCTAAGATTCTGATGCTAGTTCCGTCCTGAAGGTATTTTTAATATAATTGTCAAATCCCTCTCATGCTCTGTCTGTGTTGCTTTGGCTACTCTTTTTAACAAAAGCCTTGCATCTGGTGTATTCCCTTCTTTATGCAAGTCTAATAATATTTCCCAATTTTGAAATCTGGTGACCCATCTGTCGTTTTCAACTATCCTCCTATATCATTCCTATCTTAATGGATTCGGCATTTTTGGTCCCCTGCTAACCTCGTTTTCCTCCTACCTTCATATTCGTCCCAGAATTACTGTAAACGGTTCCATTT
Organism: Nemotelus nigrinus; assembly: GCA_947369275.1. NCBI lineage: Eukaryota > Metazoa > Arthropoda > Insecta > Diptera > Stratiomyidae > Nemotelus > Nemotelus nigrinus. The sequence continues at coordinate 165,618,766 of OX376372.1, forward strand.
CTTCTCCTATGTTTCCCACAAGTTCCTCAAGGATCTATCCTAGGTCACCTACGTTTTAACTAGTTATTTAATGGCCTTCCTCCTGTTTTTTATATGCCAATGACTTAAAATTATACAGAACAATCAAGTCTGCAGATGATTATCATCAATTGCAAGCTGATTTGTTTGCCCATAAACACTGGTGGCAAAACAACTTCTTGCCACTAAACATTTTGATGTGTCACCAGATGTCGTTCTCATATAAAAATGCTCCACAAGTGTTCCCTTATTCTTTTCAGGGGTTTCCCTATGAGTCCAGCATTTTACAGACCTTGGTGTTGTATTTGATTTTAAATGGAAATTTGATGTTCACGACATGAATATCACGGCCAGGGCTTCTAGGGTTGCTGGCTTTGTCTTGCGTTTTTTGGGTATGTTCGCCGACATTTCCACCTATATTCATTTATTTGTGTCCTTAGTATGCAGTATTTTGGAACACTCGTGTCAAATCTGGTCTCCTCACTTTTAGTATTTATCTGACGCCATTGGATCAGTTCAGCGTAGGTTTTTTAAATTCAGCATCCCCTATTTTTCCTACTCCTCACGTCGCTCCATCCTTCATATGTCCTCGTTGGAGTTGCGTAGATTGTTCCTCAATGAGTGTTTTTTTTTGCAAGGTTTTTTTTCCACATCTTGGTTCCCAGATAACCAGACGTGAATCTAGTCGAGACGTGAATCATCATCAGAGGTTTTTTTCTATTCCATTTGCACGTACGGCTTCATTCGTCTTTGCTACGTCTTCCTAGAATCCACAATGCTCTTAAGCTTTGTCATATCTCGCAATCTTATCACGAATGTATTGAAAATATTATCTTGAATTGCAATTAATCTTAATTCTTAATTTTGTTATTAGTTTTAAATTGCTTAATTCTTTCTTATATTTACTATACTTTCATTCTTCACGTTGTATTTTTGGCGCAATAGATAGTAATAAAAAGTTGTGCTACTTGCTCACAAGACTGTGTATCATTTGAATAAAAGTACGTAAATATGGCGTCAGTGGTCAGTTTTTTGAAGAAAAAAGTACCCTTTAAGTCAGATTTGTGTTACAAACCAATTGTTTCAATGTAGATGGAAATCAGTTCTTTTTATTTTTTTTTATTTTTAAAGTAATTTACTGACATTCCTTTTCTTGTCCTTCTTACGAATAGAGAAAATATCTTTTCTGCTTTCCATTTTTTTTTAGGAAAATGAGCGTGAGTCAGGTTCATTTCGGAAATAAACATAAACAATTTGAGCATAGAAAATGGCATTTCTTGAAACACGGGATCATGGAAATATTGCGTAGCAAAAAAACAGCAGCTTGGTTTGCCAACTTTCTCAAGAAAATAAGTAGTTGCATTACAATTAAAATTTATTGAATCAAATTTAACGAGCATTCTATTATTTCACCTGTAGACTAAATATTCACTGTTAAAAAAGCTAAACAGTTTTTTGTATAACTTGAAATTGATTGCGCGAGTCTATTGAAAACACATTTTCGAGTGACAGATAGAGCTGAAACTTTCATAGTAAATCTGCAAATATCCTGCAGAAGCGATCCTTAAAAATGATATCGAAATTATAACTTATCTGAGAATTTCTATTTTGAAGAGCTCAAGCATATTCGGTGCATATCTCAACCAAAGCCATTAAATTAATTCATGCGTTTAAATTTATTTGCATAGCTAAATCTCAACTACTCTACCAAATTACTAGCAAAATTCGATGATTTCAATTATAAAATGATTGATAACTTAGTGAAACACTACTAGCTACTAAGTAATCGCATTCAAACATACATATTTTGGAAAGCAATGAACTCAACGTAAAAATTAATGTACTACTACTGTGCTGCATATTAAACTTTCGAAAAAAAATTTAATATTTTTATCCGAACTATTTCTTTCGATGTTCATTCATACTGTAAACTATTAAGCTAACGTAAGTAAATTATAAAACAATAAATAAATTGAATCGAATTTTATAATACCAGATTCTGTGTAGATACTAGATGGACTAAGATAAGAAAACAAATTAATGCTGTTATAAACTGATACGAAGATTGAGGAAATCAAAAAAAATGGACGAGAAAACCTGGAGAGAGAATAAAAAATAATTAAAACTGTAAAAATATCGACATTGAAAAAAAACTTTAGATCATCTTGTACATGTAAATGATGTGGTGGTAGACTAAATTTTTGTTAATGTATTATTTTCGAAATTAGGCACCCCTTCATGTTCGAATGGAATAAACCTAAGGGCTTTTTTTTGTAAACAAAAAAAAAACAGAAAAAATAGAAAAAAAAATATTCCTGGGCTTAACGCTAGGTATGAGCTGTGGGAGTAACAGGCGAATGCAAAGATCAAATACCTAATGTAGCTGTCAGACGTTTAGGTAATTTTTATTTAACTTTTGTAAGAAATAAAATTCAACTGAAAAACGCAAATTGTTTTTTCTAGCGTAAGATTGATATGTAATCGTAAGATTTTTTCATATGTACTGTTCATAATAAGTGAATCGTGAGAAATTTGATAATCTAAGCGTAATGTGAAGCATTTTTATTAAAACCGATTTGATGTAATGTGAGCATTGGAAATGAAACTGACATTCTACATCCTACCTAGGAAAGTAGAAGAATTGTGTAGGAACTGCTTTCAAGAACTTCATTGTCAAGGTAGTAGAAACCTGAAACGAAATAATAAGCGAATCATTTCAATAAGGATCGTTTGTTTTAACTGAGCCATATAGAACGAGACATAATCGTATCTCGACTGAACCGCATAAAACGAAACACAAGATGTTTAGATTCGATTTAGTCCTAAGAGAAAAAAATGCGCAAAAGCATGCATTTTATGCATGCATATTCAATAAAAATGTTAAAACAAGATAGCTTGATCTAATATGATCTTGACATGATCGGATGTTGACCTATTGAGCATAATGTCATTTTTGTATGTGTTTCATTTTTGCTGCTACTTACTTTCGATATTATTGTCTACATAGTGATTTCCGATTGTTCGAACTTCAGTGTTAATCATTACATAAATTCTTCGATGGAATTATTTTTAGCGCTAAGAAGAAATCTCGCAAGAGTTTAAATGAAAACAAAAACATAAAAAATTTAAACGTTTCTCTATTTTTTTCTGGACTCGTAACTTCTTCAAAAGAACTTCGACGTAACTGAAATGAAATTAAATGAAAAACGAACGAAATCATGTTTGTGCGTAAATAGTGTAAATGAAACTTTATGAAAAACTTTAAACATTTGTTACTTCATCTCATATTAGGATGAATGTGAGAAAACTGAAAATCACAAAACATTAAATTTTATAAAAAAATATTTATTATCTGAATTCTTTCGATGATTATACAGTTTTATTTCTGTTAAAAAGCTTAAAATGAATTTGAACGAGCTTTGAAAGTAACTAAGGTCGAAGCAGTAAAAATAACTTGAAATAGCAAGCCGTGGCTTGTCGTATGCAGAGAATAAATCAATGAAATGCGTTGATGTCTCAAAAATGGTGAAGGAAATCAATGAAATCTGTTTCAATATTGCCAATGGCGTAATATAAAAGTTTTTCATATAAATATAAACTAAAAAATTATAACAACTCGGTTATAGCATTTTTGCTTATTTAAAATAATTGTTTGTTGCTGCTTTATGTGAAAGAGTATTTAAAAATGAATGAAAAAATGACATTGAAATAAAGAGAATTTTTTATTTAAAGAAGTCTATTTATTTACTTTATGTACAGTCCGCGTCTTAGCAACATTAGCTTGCAAAGCTTTTAGAAAGAAATTTAGTAAGTTTTAAACATTTTGGAAAAAAATTTACACAACAGTTATTCTATTTGTATTTTCGTAGTTAAATTTCAGTGTATTTTCGTAGTTAAATTTCAGTGAACCCGAAAAAAATGTACGGAAATTTAAAGGATAAAGATAAAAATACTTTTCATTTGAGATTAGAGCCTACAGAAAATATCCTGATTTCATGGTGATACATTTGAAACGGGGGTATTTAGTAATATAAAATGAGTGCTGGTATATTAAAAAACATTTGAAGATCGTTGTAGTTCACTTGGAGGATTGAAAAATATCTTAAAAAAACCTATTAAAAAACGTGTTTGGTCTCCAAACTAGCGGCTTTGCAAACTAAATCAAACACGTAACGGAGATCTTAACAGTGAGCGTACAAAAAAAGTACCCAATTTTCTAACAGCATATTCAGGCTTTTGAAGTACGTGCAGCTAAGTGGTTGGATCATTGGCTCCTAGCGTAACTCCTAATCCAGTTATGAGGAGAGAGAAACCACTTATTGAGCTCAGATTAAACTCATGGAATAATAGGTTTAAAACTAATCATATAAAGTCCATAAATGTTTTGTTTATGAAAATGAAGTCTCTACCGGCTCCAATCTTCAAGACCTTAAATGAGTTGTAACGGGAAAATATTGCGGCTTGTTTTGTGTTCCAACTGTTACCGGCAGCACTTTCTATAGTTGACGGATGAAAATAAACTCAAGATTCGAGAAAAAATATTTTGCAGGGGGCTCAAACGTTGAAGAGGTCTGACGTAATCTTAAAAAAAAGTCACTCAGACTATTTTATTTTTGAAACCCAACAGCTCTTTTTATAAATTTTCAGCACTGATCACAACACTAAATTTTGAGGTTAACACGTAAACGCTGCTATTTCTTCAATAATAGCAGGTTTTGTGCAAAGAATAATGTAAATCTCAGCACTGGCTGTTTCGAGGTAAGTTCCCAGAAAATTTTTAAATTTTTGGAAAATAAATCTCGCAATCATAGTTGAATGGGAATTTATCAGTTAATAGATGGATTAGTCTGCAGTAGCATAGCATCGCTTGGTGAGTATTTATATATTTTGTAGATGAAATATTCCACAAAAGTGCTAATATTGCCTAAAATTATTATCCATCAAAAGATATTAAGAGCAGTTATGGTTCTCTTCACCAGACTATGAGCTTATGTGCACTATATGCTTCAAAAGTTTCAGCCAGGTTCAATATTTATTTTTTAACGGACTGTCAAATATTTTTATGTTTTAATTCCTCAATTTAAAATACTAACTAAACACCTCCTTGTCACAACCAAACCACAGGCAAGAACCGTTTGATATATTACTTTATGCCAGATCATTTTATTTTTTTATTAAACTCCCATCTAATAAAACAACCAATTATAAAATGAGATAATAGAAAAAACTGCAAGCACAATAACAATCCGCACTTTGCTTCAAACGCTATGTCTACACTGAAAAAAATCCACATGACGCCCACAGCTATGTAGCATAGTACTCTAAGCTATGCAATATGGCTCCCAGCGCCATAATGTCCGAATCTACATAGCACGTGGTCCTATGTAACATGGCGCAGCATTTATGTTCCCACACGCTATGTACATGGTGCCCTGAGCTATGCAGTATGGCTCCCAGCGCCATAATTAAATGGCGCAAAAATTCTAGCCCCACACGCTATATGTCATAGTACCATGAGCCATATTGTTTGTTATAATTTAGTGATGTTCCAAAAGGTAAAAGATTGTTTGGAGAAGTGGGGTTTTAGCAGCCTCATCGACAAATTTATAGGTGAGCGAATTTTGATATTATTCGTTATCTGAAGTAAAAAATTATATGGAGGTATAAATATGTAGTATTTAGCATGCGTGCAAGTATTTAAGGGTGTTATTGTGGTTCTATAGTTTGCATGAAGTGCGTTAATGGATTAAAGTGCTTGTTCGAATCATTTCAAATGAAATGCGTCAAAAAGTATCTCAGCGAACTATAACAGCGCAATAATATTTCTAATTGCTTGCACGCATGATTTCGTAATTGAATCATTCGGATTCGAAGGTAATTGTTTCAAATTCAAAAGTGAAATGAAGTGTAAAAATTATTATATACACTCTCCAACAAAACTTTTGGCCATCCTGAAAAAGTTTTAAAAAATCATAGGAAATGAATTTTTCTGACCAGAATAAGCACTAGCCGCAACATTTAGCCAATGACGGTTTTTGAAGCTTGATGGACGTTCATTGGACGTTCTAACCTAACGGGACTTTTTGGGAATTATTCTTATTTTCAGTGCAACAAAACTTTGGGCCAATTAGAAAAAAACACAGCTTAATCCAAGATAAAGATATGTTTCTGTGTTTGTCCACCATTATTTCTAAACAATTCTTTCATTCTTGTTACGAAACTGTGAATAAGTTTCTGGACACTTTGATGGTCCATTTTGTGCCACTCTTTTTATACTTTAGACTATAGTACATGGCGTGGAGGACTATACATGGCGTGAAGGACTATAGTACATGGGTGAAGGACTATAGTACATGGCGTGGAAGGCTATAACACATGGCATGGAGGGTTAAAGTACATGGCGTGGAGGACTATGGTACATGGCGTGGAGGACTATAGTACATGGCATGGAGGGCTATAACATATGGCATGGAGGACTATGGCACATGGCGTGGAGGACTATAGTACATGGCATGGAGGGCTATAACACATGGCGTGGAGGACTATGGCACATGGCGTGGAGGACTATAGTACATGGCTTGCAGGACTATTAGCATAGCGTCTGCTCTTATGTACTTTTCGCCATGTACTATGGCGTGTGGCGCTATATTTTATCACAATCCCGAAATCGACTATGTACATGGCGCCGGAAGTCTGTAACTTATGGTGTCTAGTGCTATGTATATTTTCAGTGTAGGCGTTCTGCAGTCGTAAAGGGACAGGTGAATGCATTGATATTCTTAGCACGAAGGAATAACATCCTTTTTGCTGCGTTTCTTTGGCCAGTGTTTACGAAAACTGACAGATATATGTCAATAATTGACAGTATGTCAAGTGTAAAAAGGTGAGATTGGCTAATGTTGATCTAACATTTGTAGGAAAATTTCAGTTGCACGAGCTGGAATGCTGCAAGTTTGAAAAGAACCGCTCTTGCAGGATACTGAACAAATTTGGTGAACAAAGAAAAAGTGAGTTGAAACTTGCAAAGCAAAGAAGAACGGATGGAGGTGAAGACAGCAACAAAAAGATTTAAGGAGGAATGTACAAACTTTGTGGGGTAAACAAGCAAAGAAGTAAAAAGGTTGAAGGTGAAGTTAGAAAGTGACTCAAAAATGAAATAGTGAAGACGCGGGAATTGAAATCAGATTTTTGTAATTGAGCCCACGTTTTGAGAAGGCTTAGTTTTGTGATTTTCAAGGTGGCTCATGGGGATATCTATTGCGTTTGAAGGGCAGCCTAAGTAAGGATGCAAGTATTAGACCATTGCTCGAATCCGCAAGTTGAAGGGAGACATTCAAAGTTTAATTAGAAGCTGCTCAATTGAGGCAACTGACGAATAATACCAGGATTGGAGATTCCCAGCAGCTGGATTGTCGGTGATCAGATTTCAAATGAAAAGCAAACATTATAGCAAGTATATGATGACTAGGTATTACAGTTGAAAATTTTTAGAAATTTTAGTTGAGAGAGTTGATTAATAATTTGAATTTATATATATAATCGCTACAGTGCTATGATCAGTGTAAACTAACCCTGGCTGTGATTAGAGAAACTAAAATTATACACACATTTATGTCCTAGTAAGTCTTATATAACCCTTTCGCACTACAGACAGTTAATTTCGTATGATTTCCAACTGAAGAAAGTGAATTTTTTGTTAAAATTGTACGTCCGTGAATACATCAGGATTTAAAATGATGACTCTTACCTGTTTCTTCAGTAAAAAATCTACTTATTGTAGAGAACAAAAACTTAGCTTTAAATCAACTCATTTCAATTTCACGGAAAACCTAATATAATTATTATTTAGATCATGCCAATAATAATTTTACCAAAATCACTGTCCCGTCTATTTGAAAGGTAACCAACGAAGATAATAATTGTACTAGACTAGTTGAAGTGTTGCCTTATCAAAATCTATATAATTCACGAATAGTTTTTTCCACAAAGTTTTCAAAGCTCCCATACGTTTTTTTCCTTGTACGTCATTAGAAAAAAAATTTACCAACTTCCGAATTTTCGCTTAATACACACATCCTAACTAACAATTTGTTGAACATTTTTGGCGTGGATAAATCTCCATTCCTAAGGTTGTGCCTACAAAGAAACCAATGTTTCGAATCAGCGACTTCGTGGTTACGTCGTAGGTTCGAATTTGGAGCAACGCCGTTCAGTAATGACATCGAAACAAAGTAGTCATTGCATGGAAAGAGTTACGTTGTAGTTACTTCCTTGTAGCGGCATTATTGGGACACCGTTTAGTAATGGTTTCGAAACATTATGTCTAACTTGCGAATAAGAATATGACACTTATAGTCGCAATGACGTAACAGCAACGTAAAATCTCAGTTACAATTTTCAAAAAGTTTCGTAATCGCGATGTTACGTTTGGAAGTGTTTCAAATTTACAAAGAATCCTCTTGTCGATACCCAATATCTTTCTCTTTCACGCTCATAGCTATCTGTATAATATACGAAGAGTCTATTAAAAACGATTATGTCTGTGTTAAGTATTTATATGATGAAGACAGCATTGAATTTCAGCATATTTTTGATTTTATTATTATACTGATTGAAAATTTTGAATCCTATGGAGATAAAACACGAACGATTCAAACGTTACTGCGAACGTGGTGTTGATACTCCCTAAAAGCATCACGCGCCTGCGATTTCTTTGATAAAATATTCTATACTTTGTTCAAAAACTTAGTTTCACATTATCAAACAGGTATAGCATGTTCAAATATGAAAAAACTCTAGCGCATCAGAACCGCTAGAAATACTAATGTTCGAAGAACAGTAGAGGATTTGTGCAGATTTTGAGTGTATTGTTATATATTGTTGTTATACTGTTGTTATTGTCTTATATATTATATATTGTACGTATTTTCATATATATTGTTATATATTGTATATTAGCGATGTGATTACTAAATGCAAGCATTTATTGGTACCAAAATAACAAAAACACCTCGTGCTAGCAGTCCTATCTGCCTCACGTTGAAGTCAACCTGCTCTGCGAATTTCCTGTTGATCCAATCACTGCATTGGAAGTAATAGGGATACAAAGAAATTTAGGGTTACCATTCGCAAGAGCTTTCAAATTTTCTAGATCTTAGTATTTGGTGTGTATTTTCACTACAAGACCACTACGATTTGAAAATTTTATGATAAAATCGCTTACTAAAGCTATTTCAAAAAATACAAAAACAATCATAGCTGGCAACCCTATCATTGTTTTTCAAAATAGATTTATACTGAATATTGTCTACAATAATTTAAATTTGTCATATGAATTTCGTTATGATACCATGACTGTACTGGAGGCTATAGGGCAAAGAGCTTTATTCAAATAAAATAACATTATATAAAAAAACTTGGTGCAGTTGCACCAATTTTTGACGATTCTAAAAGCATATAGATATATAACTTTGAATGCTTTGCTTTTATATGATGTTTTAGTGCTTTTATATAATCGAAGTCGTTTGTCATAAATCATGCTTACCATAGAAGGGGAATGATGCAGATGAATAAACTAATAAACTCGGTTATAGGTTCAAGTAACAAACAATAAAATTTCCAAAGCTCGGAATATTTAAATATCGGTTGCTTATTTTATTGTAAATAGTTTGCTTATGAATAGAAAATGGAAGCATCTGTTGGTGCGATATTTACGAAATTGTCCGGTGCTGGCAATCATGTGCTAGCACCATGGCTGCTTCACGTTGTGTTAAACCCACCCTATGAATTTCGTTTCGATTGAATGTCTGTGCTGTAAGTTATAGGAGTGAATTAAATTTTAGGGTTACCATCGTCCAAACTTTTTAAATTTTGAAACGTAAATATTTGATGTTATTTGTCATTGCAGGATCATTCCCACTTGGAAATTTTATGACAACATCGCTCGATAAAGAAATGTCAATAAATTACAAAATTCATCATAGCTGGCAACTCTTTCACGGTTTTTCAACAAAATTTCCACAGAATTAGAAACGCAACAAGATATGCTTTTCACATGAATTTCGTTTTAATTTCATCACTGCATCGGAAGTTATAGGGAAAAACCTTTATTTTCCTGAGCAAATTTACAATATTTAAAAGACAAAAATTGCCGTAGCTAGCGTCCATATACTAATTTTTCAACCAAATTTCTATGAAATCTATCTTAGAGTAAGGTTCACCTACTGCGTGAATTTCGTTAAAATCTGGTGGCTAAATCGGAAGCTATAAGCCAAAAACCAGTTTTTTTTCTCAGTGATTTTTCCATATGGCACCACTACCACAGTATTGCCCGTATTGAAAAATCGCTTCTATCAGACCTGGTCCTAATAAATACCAACATGTTCTGTAAATTTCATATTGATCGCATAATCCGATTGTCAGTTCTCGTGAACAGAAGTTTTGGGTGCTGAAAATAGAGGTAATTTGATCACGGGTTGCCGTTCTTGTTTACCGCGGAATTTTTGAAATTTTTATTTGACTTGGTGGACAAAAGTCAAAATTTGTCAACAACTTGAATTTATTTTCAAAAATCAAAAATTTTTCAGGAGACTGATTTGAAGGATTTGTTTTCAGCAGCCTGCTGTAGCTACAGAGTTACCCGCACAGTCTTGAAAGTCCATGTGTGTTAAACTCTAGTTTACATCAATACGCTCTGCAAATTTCACGATGATCCATTGTTTTTCTTAGAAGATATGATAAATCGAAATTTGAAAAAAAATCCTTGCCTACTTTTAGGCACTCAGTGCCTACACCTGGCCCAAAATTTTCAATTTTTTATCATAGACAAACTACAAACATAACAAGCTTTTATTCCTAGTACTTTTTTTTAACAAAAATTTACACTGCTTGGAAATATAGGTGTACCTGAAAATTCACTTAAATGCCCGCCGCCGCCAAAATGTTTAAGATATCTGAATTCTAGCAAATCATGGACCTACCTGTTATATACATCTATGTTCTCCGAAAATTTCAACTCAATCGGATCGGCCACTCCAGAGATTATCTCTCTTAATCATTTTGCTGATATATATATATATATATATATATATATATATATATATATATATATATATATATATATATATATATATATATATATATATGACGAATTTTCGGCGAAGCGATTTTAATACCATAGTCCAGTCAAAATAGACATTCCAGTTTGCATTAATTCCCAACAAGCTGAATTTTTGTGTGGGCCTTGGTACTGGCGTGTTGAACAAAATGTCAAAAGTCCCCATCGATCCGAGTGCTGCGTCGCTTTTTATACGGGGTCAAAGGTCACCAAAAGTGACCTTTCCCAAATATCTCAGTAACGGTTACGTCTTCAGAAAAACAATGTATGATGAATTTGTAGCTTAGCAAATTTCCAACAAAAAAGATTATATAGCTTTTTCCTGTAACTATAACCGTTTTTGAGATATATTGATCTAAACATTTGTTACTAACAGCACCCTCATTCTCAAAGGCATGTTGATATTATCCGATTTTGATTACGACTTGGCATGTTTGTGAGTTTGTTTTTCTATATTTAAGAGGCGCATAGAAAAAACATGTAAACAAACTTATCTACCAGACTCCAGGGTAGGTGGAAAAGTGTGCTCCGAAAAGTTCCCCCCTCCCCCTTTGCCCTAAAACGGTATCCTGAGCATCCATCCCAAATCTTCAGAAATGAGCTCGTTGCCTACTCTTTGCCCACTGTTAAACAAGGTAGGATCACTTTTTATCCTATTAATTGCCTATTCTTGACACCGCACGACCAGCCCTACATCCACACCCTTCCCACACCCTACCCACCCCTGCAAACGAACCACCCCGAAATACCCGGTTTTTTTAGTTTATTTTTCCATACTGTCTTATCCCATGAACGATTAGGGCAAGCTCACGTAACTTCACGTGCAAATTGGTTTCAAGACGTGTCATATCCCTTTGGCTTTATGCAGCCATCACAGGATTGGCAAAAAAAAACTGATTATTCGGGGATAATCTGCATCGGATTGAGCTCCTATAATGTCAGGAATGAGTGTTTACAGAATTATGCCATGATATTATCTTGCTTTTTCATGCTCCTAGGCCAATGATATGTTACAAAACCTATTTCCACCTGCAATTTGGTTGTTTTGTCCTGCTCTTTCGTGGAATATCCCATAAATGATGCCACAATATAGTTTTTTTCGGAAAAGAGAGTAGCGAACAGATGTCCCTACAAGTTTTATGGCAAAGGGGGGCGGGGGGATGGTGGTAACTTTTCGGAGTACACTTTTCCACCTACCCTGCAGTCTGGTAGATAAGTTTGTGTACATGTTTTTTTCATGCGCCTCTTAAATATAGAAAAACAAACTCACAAACATGCCAAGTCGTAATCAAAATCGGATAATATCAACATGCCTTTGAGAATGAGGGTGCTGTTAGTAACAAATGTTTAGATCAATATATCTCAAAAACGGTTATAGTTACAGGAAAAAGCTATATAATCTTTTTTGTTGGAAATTTGCTAAGCTACAAATTCATCATACATTGTTTTTCTGAAGACGTAACCGTTACTGAGATATTTGGGAAAGGTCACTTTTGGTGACCTTTGACCCCGTATAAAAAGCGACGCAGCACTCGGATCGATGGGGACTTTTGACATTTTGTTCAACACGCCAGTACTAAGGCCCACACAAAAATTCAGCTTGTTGGGAATTAATGCAAACTTGGATCATAATTTAGTCTATTTTGACTGGACTACCAATGTTCTTCGAACATTAGTAAAAATCTGTGCTTAGTACATCAAGCAAAACTAATATTTTGGATATTTTCAAGTTAAAAGTAGTTTGCAATTATTAGCCACCATGATTGCCCAAATTTTTTCGCCTTGCTTTTCCTTTGAAGGAAATAATGCCAGTTAGTGCCGATATCGGCCATTTCAAGGCATTGTTGACACTTTGTGCCTTTGGATGTTACCGAATGGTAGTTTTGACTATGTTGTAACTTCATAGTAGTTTTTAGAAGTCGCCGTTACTACCTAGTTTCTAACCTGAAATGCGCTCGAAGTCCAAGGTGAAACAGTTGGTTTAACATAAATTTGGCAAATGCTAGTTGCGGTTTTTGCACCTCAGTCGAGAGCTGGTTAGAAAAGTAGCATTGGAAACTGTAAAAAGTGGAACAGCATTGCTGTTATTTTAATACTACAGTTATAACCAGCTCTCGATAGAGTCATAAAACAATGCGACTATTATAATGAAATTTAATTGAAAGCTATTCTTTAACAATAAATAATTTAAGTATAAATATATCATACGTCATACTAGTTGGCAGGAGTTTGATATAATCTCCAAAAAACTTTGAAAAATATCTACACGCGATGAAAAATATAAAGCGATATAAAATAAAAAAATTTAAGCAACGCTGTCTTTTTTATCTTACTGTTCGGTTTTTTTTACACTTTTACTTGTTGTTTGACACACTATTGCAGTATGATTTCTAAATGCAGAAACTCAGGATTTTGAATGCACGTACGTCAGACGTACGAAAGTATAATTCACTTACTGTTGATTTTTCTCTAAGTATCAGTTTGGGAATATTGTTACTTAATAGTGCCATCAAAGTAACATAGAGTCGAGAAGTGCCCATAATGTGCCTAAAAACGTTTTCAAAAAAACCCAAATAATTCTCAAATGCATAAGAAAAAGTTTGGCAGAGGACTTAAACGGATGACATGATCGCCTAGATGGCAAAGGTTGTGGACATAAGTAATAATGCCAGTTGTTTTGTGCTGCCCAAAAATTATTTTTTTATACAGTGTAATACTTCAATCAATATTTTGGCTATACTAAGAAAGGAAAAGTACGCACTACTCTGATGAATCCCAACCACATAAAATAGAATCAGAAAATGATTGTAAATTCTTTCCGGCAAAAATTCTTTAGGAATAATAAAACCGACATGCTTTAAAAATGTTCGAAACTTAGTGCACTTCCAGAATTTCATAAAATCAAGTGCTCTTGGAGTGCGGTGTATTTCAAAAAGCATACTACAATTACATCCGACCAAACATCCCTACCATATAGAATCAAATGTATATTTTTCGGAGATCCAAATTGTAAAACGTTGTAAACTCTATATACAGTAAATAATACATAATGTCGAAATACAGTAAATGTGGAGTCGGCTACAACAAAATCTTTGATCATGCCAATCGAAACCCTCTCAAAGCGTGTTGATTCTTTGTGATGATCTTCTTCAGCTCATCGTCTTAAATCTGCATCTGATCTCTTTTTACAGCTGATTCCTCCGAAAATCATGATTAAATTTTCATATTCGCCAATAACTGTGCATTTTTTGCATCCATAATATGAGTTAAAGTTGACAAAACCTTATTCTTATATTCTTATACCAAGTAAGAAATATATGTTCACAAAAACGTATAAGTAAATATACCTTTTATATATGCGCTGGTGGTAGAATCGCAAATAAAACGCTCAATTTTCACTGAAATGTTGCTAGCACAAACAGTCACTCCCTGTATTAATATTGAAGATAAATCGTAACAAAAGCGTTGAGAAATTCTTTCATTTCGTTACAATAAATGACGATTGTAATAATTGATGAGCCAAAAATGCATGTTTGAGCTATCCGCAACAAACTCAGAAATGTACGATAACAAATCTATCAAACTTTTTGCCAATAGCTTGCATTCCCCATTTCCTTTAATTTGAAATGCAAGTAGATGTATTCAAGAATGTTCTACTATCTTTTGGTTGGTAAACAAAATCATTCACGAAGGAGTAGAAGAAGATCGATTTTGGAACTCTGTGAAATATTTTTGCTTAGCGCCCAAGAATTCAATGTTTCCACAAAGCTGCGTTTCATCTTCGATTCTTCGCAGTAGGTTTCACAAACAATGCCACCATCTTTATTTGCTATTTCGTTTTGAAATGAATTCTGATGTTGGTCCATTATTATCGGATGAGATAAAATTTTATTGGCACTCAAGCCCTTCTTGCTGATTTGCAAATCAAAAGTATTATTTGAACATTGATTGGAATAGTTTATATTAGGCAGCACTCTATATTTTTTTTTATGTTTGCGCTCTGAACGAACTAACCCCTAATGGACACAATGCCTGTAAAGATACGTTGGAGGTAGTCTTTACCACTTCGTTACTAAAATTTTGCCTATCAAAGAATTTTACTTTGAAGGAAAATTGACGAAACAATTCCGACTCGACATAGTATTCACGACGTATTCGCATCAAAAAAGTGCATTTAGTAACATATGGGCACAAATTGTTAGTTGGGATACATGTACATGTAAAAAAAAAATGGAAGCAACCCCGTGTGCCAAATTCGGCATTTCGTTGATGATTCTTTCAGAAAATTGAAGCGAATTTAGAAAAAACTTTCGTATTCTCAAACTTATTCGTTACGATTTTTTTTAAGACCGTTATATAAAAAACGTTACGAAAATGCCGAAAGTGCTCAAACTTCCCCTCTTTAGCTCTTGAAAAGCTTTTATACATTGGTTTATTTTTTTCAGGATTCATTACGAATTCTTTGTGAATTCTTTGCGAATTCTTTACGAATACTTTGTGAATTTTTGGAAATTTTTTTGCTGTTTTTAAATAATTCTTTGGGAATGCTTCCGATACATTTTGAATATATTCTAATAACATATATTCAATGAAATATTTATTATTTTTAAAATACTTAATACTTATTATTCCAATACCAATTCTTTTTATTTTTTCGTTCATTTCATTTTATTTATTTCAAACAACAAATTTTTTCGTCCGTTTGTTAAGCAATTTTTCCTGCTATAAATTTTTTTTTTTTTTAATTCTTAGAGATCGGCTCCTTCTTGAAAGCAATCTTTGCACGGCAGCTTCTGCATACAAAAGGGAGAAGTTACTATAGAATAAAAAACTTGAGTAACATTTCGAACCTTTAAAATAGACACTGTTAACACCTCAAATAATACAATTTCAAAAAACTTTGTAGGCACTTGCACTTATACATGAAAAACAGTTATACGACTAAAGTAATGTTTTGATACATAATTTACTAAACGAAACAACATCGGCATTAGGTTCGGAATCTGTTGTAAATTCCAACACATTTCACAACAACGTATTTCACAACAATTACCCTATCTCAGATTCGTTCGCACTTTGTTGGTAATTTGTTCAAACTCAGTGAAATATTCGCAGCGAATTTCGATTGGATTTAAATTTGTTTCTTCCAAACTTCAGAAGAGATTCTCAAAACATATTTAAATGTTTCTCATAAAATATATTATATTTCTATCTTCTTCGCTCACTTTCGGATTAATCGTAACCAATTCTGAATTCCGAATTTGGCACGCTGGAAAGCTACACACGTTCCTTTTGCATTTTTTTTTGCATATGAATAGCACCGTCGCTACCACCGCGTGCTACGTAAGCATTTTTCAGATGCTTTTAAAATGCGTCAACTGCAAAAAAATTACTCAATTTCAAAGAATCAATATTGGCCTAGAGAACTCTCCGGATTGAGTGAATTTCCTTTTGTGTCCAATTTTCCATGGATGGTTTAGTCTTAACAGTGTTACCGTAGTGTAGTCCGTATCCACAATATTTGAGAGTTGAATTTTCTTATAAAATTATAGAAGCTTTCCTTTAGAATTTGAATAGGGAAATTGGTTCTTTAACGTATTTTACTTAAGAGGAAAATGATAGGTCGATTCAAATCACTTAGGTAAAATTTTTTCGTTTACATCTTTTCAGATAAAATAAATCTTCATTAAATTTTTTTTCGTATTAAGGCGTTTTATTTTGCTTATATACTTAAGTGCTTTACTTTATTTTACTTTACTTTAAGTTGCATGCTTTGATAAAACTATAAATTATCAAAATCCTTCTACTATCAGCAGAGCGGACACTAGCATAAGCCACTGAATATCCTATTTAAATCCAATCAAACTCATGCAGCAACTCTAATTCAGGCTAGGTGAAAGAAAGTGCGATTTTTTCGTTCATCTGGGTCATATTTGAATAGATGTCGAAAATATATTTCAAATAGGGTAAGCGCTGAAATAGGATAAAGTGCACTATTAGGTCGTCGAGCACATCATAGATACGGGTGACATGGCCCATGGCGAAATTCCTGCTACTGAGCAACAAAGAGCTGGTCCTGATGTGAAGTAGCTTCTCCATTTCGAGCGAATGGGATTAGGCGATAGGAAAACTTGAGATTAAGCGAAACAAAAAAATGTGCTTAACCTTAACACGTGTACGCGACATTGAATATAAATTAGGCATTAGTTCTGCGACGTTGTGAATACCTTTGTGTTCTTCGCTGCTGTCGTTGTAGTCGCCAATGTTTCGCGGAGTAAAATTGCCCGCCGGATATCGAATCCATGGTTGGCGAACGACAGCAGCGCCATCAGTGGCAGCACGTCGATAGCGGAACAACTAATGGCTACAAAACATGGTTTAGTGTTTGCATAAGAGCGGAGCTACGTCGTCGTCCTGCGGGTCGAAAAATTGAAGAAAATCTTTTGCGAAAGAAGGGTCGGAAGTCGATTTGCAATGCCTTATCGGAAAATATGGGAATTGATGGCAACGTGATAAGTTCTCATGCTCGGGGCTGGTGAGCTGCAAATCGTAATTTGTATGTATGACCTGGTTTAATGAGGTGTCAGCAGGTGAAGGATGAAGAATATTATTTCCATGAAAAGGAGCTCAGCACATTACGGTTATTCTAGTAAAACGTCAAGAACATATAAAAATAGATAGCAAGCATTGGAGCATGTAAGTGTGACACGAAATTGAGTACTTTTTCAATACCTACGCATTCTTTACATTTAAAATGGGAGCAAGATAAATGTCATAACATTTTTCGGTGGCTTGATCTTAGTGTGTTGAAAACAACCCATTCGCCATCTTTTACGAAATTTCTTCCTTCACAAAAAACTTTTCAAAAATTCCCAATCGAAAATGATGCAAATGTAAATATTTGAAGAAAAGTTCGACAGAAGAGTGTTCCAGTAAATTTATTCGATAGAGCGAGAGATGGTTGCCACCAGACTGGTACGAGAGCCAAAAGCATGAGCACTACTCCTTCTTGGATTTTTCTTCTATTATGCGATGCAAATAAATTCAAAGACTAAAAGCGGGATAATTTTCATATGGTTCATGATTTGCCTGGTTTCGATGGAAGCGTTGGTGGTCGTAGTGCTAAATCGATTTACTTTCAAGATGTTCTCGCTTCGAGTGGATACTTGTACGTACTTCTTGGCAAAATTATTTGCCAATCGCGAATCGAGTGTTTGAGTTTGGTTTAATTCAAAGGAATTGACGCCGATGACGAAGGGAACAGTGTTAAAGGGAAGAAGGCTAATGTGCTTGGGTTTGAAGTAAATAAGAATAGAACTGCGTGGAAATTTGATTTAGCTGGAAATCGTTTTTCCTTTGAAGTGGAACATTGTTTAAGTTCAAATTGCGTTGCATATTTACTGAAAATTACAATTAAATCATACTGGGAAAAATTATATGTACCTTCCAAATTTTTCGCAACATACTATCACTGTCTCTTTCATTATTAAAGGGGTAGTACCGGTAACAATGCTAAAAAACAGCCTTTTTTTTCACCTCCTTCATTTTGTATAAATTTTAAAATTGGCACGGCAAAATACACGTTCTGAAGATTACAAAAAAAATTTTTTTTATTTTTTTCGTTTTTCTCCTTATTTATAGAGGGCGAGAAAGTTGACGTCTCGAAAAATGCCTCGTCATACTGCGGACAGATAACCGCAGGAATCAAGAATCTAAAACAAAAAAACCAAACCGTATTTTCAAGAGAATTGTTTCTTACGTGGTAATCTACCACAATATTCTAAAAAAAATGATTAAAAATATGACGGTTGTTTGAAAATATTTTTCGTAAAATCGTATATTTTTTACATTGTTTCGCTTGCCAAATTTTTTTGGGTGAACTTTTGGGCTATATTGTAGTAGAGTAGCACAGAAGATACTTGAATAAAGTAGTGCACCAAATTTGACCAAAATCGGTTCGGCCAATCCGGAAAATAAGTGTCCGCAGTTTGAAAAAACGTCATTTCGAGAAAAACGCGTTTAAAGTTTTTTTTCCATTTATTTATTGAATATTATTTAAAAAATATGTTTTTATCACCTACAATTGCTCAGTCTGCAATCCCTGGATAAGACATAGGTATTTTTGAGTCCACATAAGCCAGTTACTCTTGCATTTGGGCAGTTTTTGTTTTGGCCAAACGCGATTCCTATGCTACTTTTTCTGCCTGACTTATGCGCTCTGCATCTTTTTTTCGGAGTAAATAAAAGCAGCGGTCTGCCGTAAACTGCCGTAGCTTGTTTATTTTTTGGAATATCTTACAAAAGAGACGTGATTTCTGAAGGTATAATAAATTGAAAAATGCAAAAAAAAAAACTTATTTTTTCAAAATTATAACCGGTACTATAGTCGATAAAACTACTCTTAAAAATTATAAAATGATTATAATTTGATTTGCTGCTGTAGGGTTTTGGTTTATGAAACCGGTCGTTCTTTTAATGAAGCAAACCTAACATTAAAAATGAGGCGCTCAGCGCTAAAGTAATGTAAACCCATTTTTTTTGAATAGGGATGTATGTTTGGAAAAAATCAGAAAAATTATTTTAATTTTTTTCAAGTACATTTTTTTTTACAATATGTAGAAAAATAACAGTTAAGATACATTGAGCAGTGGCAGCTCGTCAGGTTGGGCCCGGCCCGCCTGGCCCACTCTGACGAGCCGCTACTGAGTTAAAGTAAAGTAGATATTTCTTCTTGGAATCCGCGTATACCTTATAATAGTGTTTTTGTGTCGAGCGGGCCCAGTGGCGGCTTGTCAGGGTGGTCCAGGCGGGCCGGGCCCACCCTGACGAGCGGCCACTGACATTGAGGTAACTGGAACCGCTAGTTTTGACAGTGTGATTATTTCCTCTTACTAACCATTCAGTTTTTCACAGAAATACTTGGAACTTTGGTAGCAAATTCAATAAAGTATGCCCAATTAATGGTGTAAGTTTGATAAAATATTCACAAGAGTCTTGAATAAAATATTCACAAGAGTTTTTTGTTATTTAGACCACTAAGGGTTTTAGTTTAGACCTGTAAGAGGCAAGTGGAACTCTTGGGCTTTTTTGCTTTTGAAGTCGTTAAAAAGAGATTGGAGCAAGTGGAAAAAATATAGGCTATATACGAAAGTAGTCTTCTAATCGTGAAATAATTTATATATATTTTTTGTGTTACCTTCTCAAATTTCAAAACTTAATTTTTTTTTTTACAAAAATACCACTTTTTTCAAAATAAGTCTCTCTGATCAGTTGTGGGCAAGTTATACACTACGTAAAGTAAAAGAAAAACAATCTTTGTCAATCGTTAAGCATAATATATACTTTCAAAAGTCTTAAACTAAACAGAAACACAAGAAATGTTAAGCAACTCCTAAACTAGTTTTTAGCCAATACTCAAGGAGGCGATTGACATTGGGAATGTGAATTTCCCACGTTTGTCGAATACAACAGGAGGTAAGAAGTTGATGATTTCATCACCTCGAATAATGCTTCTGTCGTCAATGCTGGGCCAGTGAAATGAGTAGTTTGTACATATCCCTATAGCGAATTTCACTTCCAGACAAGTCTTTGCTTCAATTAGCTGCCCAACAAACATCTTTTGAAGTGATCTTTTGTTCATCTGAACAACAATTTTGTTCATCTGAACAATCATTGAGTGCAGCTCGTGAGACGGGTTTGGACACCACATCCATAAGATTGGATTCTTCTTCAGCCTCTCTAAGTTCCCTTTTAATATCGAACCGGTTCATCCTCTTCATCTTCATTTTCATCTTCTTTACTACTATCTTTGCCATTCCTGTTCTTTTCACCTTTTTGCCAACAGAAACACCTTTACTTTTGCAGAATCTGGAAGACTTTTCATGTCTTTAACCATATCCTTTTCTTCATCGCTGCTGAGGTCATTTGTTGCCGTAGTCTTTTTCTGCTTTTTTCCATTCCCTTCAATCTAATTGTCAGCAATGACTTAACATTGTCATTGAAATCCACCTTTTTGAAAACCATTTTTGAACAATTTCAGGATCCAGTGCTCTCCAAACCTTGGCTAATGTTGATGAAAATACCGGACTTTGGCAGCTGGACGCCATACTTTTTTCGTAGCCACCTTTCTGGTACAACGTCCAATTTATCCTTCAATGGCTTGAAATTACTGAGGTTTAGTGGCTGTAGCACATGTGTTGTGCGAGGAGGTAATCTCAAAATGGTAACGTTATGTTTCCTGGCTTCCACTACAAGTGCAAACACCGATATGAGAACTATGAACATCTTATAACACAACTACTGGTCTTTGAGATTGTAAATGCGCGTGGAAGTTTTTAAGGAAGAACTTTTCAAATGTGATGGTGTCCATTCATATGTTTTTGGCGGTAGCGTATGTCATGCTAGGGAATTCTGTTTTTTTCAATCCATGAGCCCCATATATTTTTTCCTTTGAATACTACAAGAGATGGCAGTTTCTCTCCAGCAGCATTCGCCTCGTCTACTGCCGATTAATGGCTCTATGAGCTGCAGTTTCCTTCGCTCCAACTACTTTGGTTTTCTTTGGATCCAAAAAGGATATGATTTTTACAAGTTGAATATTTATGATAGTGGGACCTCTATTGCAACTTCTTTCAAAAGTTTAAAATTATGTGAAACTGTCAAAGGGTTTTTACCTTTTTTCCGAGCTGCTCCCATACTTTTCGGCTTTTTTGTGCTTATAATCTACTAAACTAATCGATTCCCGGAACCCCATGTTTGAAAAGCATAGGAATCTTACAGCGTTCAATATGGTTTAATACTTCCTTTTTTGATAAAACGAATTCCTAATGTTTCATAGTTATTTATTATTACTTTTTTTTTCAGCATGAGAAATGCACTTATCTCTACCAACATTTGAACTTTCCACACCCTGTTGACCTTTAATTCTCTTAAATAATGCTGCTTTGGTAGTCTCATAGACTTGAGAAGCTCTGTATAAAGTCATATTACCACTTTGGATGGCTGCAATCGCATCAAGAAAATGATGTTTTGAATAGGATGGTAGAGCTGTCTTCCGGTCATAATTGCGAACCATTGCGTTTTACAGCAAGAAAATAAGGAAACCAAAGAAGTGACGGAATGGAACTCAAAGAGACAAATGGAAATAAGTGGTTGGACTACCCTTGAACCATTGGGTTTCACTTGCCCAGCCAACAAAAAAAACATGGTGTCTAAGATACTGTAATTGATACTTTTTTACAATAACAATAACAAATATTCCTCACCTGTATCTTGTTTTAACAAGTTTTATTCCAGTTTTAACAAATATTACATGAAATGGCGACGAAACCACTGGAATGGTCGTGAATAACCGAGATAGAAGAAAAATAACCTCTACTCTGATCAGAGTGAAATGAGTAAGTTCTTTCTGCAGGCTGGTAGGGTTCACATAATCGACACTATGTTGCTCTGTATCATAACATATTTACCTTTGATAAAGCCCAATGCGTTTGTTTCACCTCGAACTTTCACTTACCCAGGCTTCCTTTAAATAAAAAAAAACTATAGCGCACTTTAACCGCTAGAAATATTAATGTTCGATGAACAATAGAAAAGTCCTGCAGATTTTGAATGTATATTCTACCACACGTGCTCCACCCTGTTTCAAGTGCAAAACCACTTTCATCTTAACAATGCATTTAAACTCATAGGGTGGAAAGGATTTCAGGAATTTCAAGATTTAGGGAAGCCAAACACTGCAAAACTTTGAAAGCAGCATAACATAACATAAATAAAGAAAATGCTCAGAGCTTGCAACACCTTAGCAGCACTGCAGCTAAAAGTCTCCCACAATTGCCTCACGTCAAAATCAAATAGCTCTTTCGATTTCGATATTATCCGATGATTTCGTCGAAAGTTACTGGGATAGAAAGATATTTGGGGTCAAAAACCGAAAGATGTTTGGGACCGAAAAAATTCTAGAACTTAGAATATTTCAACATTGGCAAATTATTTTCGTTGTAATTGTTCGCAAAATGAACACTAAATATAAGCATTTATTGATACGGAAAAAGCTAAAAACGCCTTGCACTAGCATCAAAGCCAATAATATATCACACCTGCCTCACATTGATATCAACCTACTATGCGAATTTCGTTTTGGTCCGATGGCTGCATTGGAAGTTATAGGGGTACAAAAAAATTTAGGGTTACCAGTCGCAAAAGTTTCCAAATTTTCGGAAACTTAATCTTTATTGTTTATTGTCACTGCAAGATCATTACCATTTAAAAATTTAAAAAAAAATCGCTTAGTAAAGATTTTCCAAATAAATACAAAACAAACAATAGCTACGGTTGCCAGCTATTGTTTGTTTTGTTTTCCACCAGTTTTCTAACCAGATTCTTTCTGAATAATGCCTATATCAAGTTCCATTTAGCACAAGAAATTCGTTTTGATTTCATGATTGCACTGGAAGTTATGGGGCAAAAAGCTTTATTTTCCTAAGTGAATTCCAAAAAACCCAAGGCACCAAAATTACCAAAGCTGGCAGCATAAATCGAATTTTTCAACCACATTTATAGGTACGTTTATAAGGCTCGGCTACGGTGTGAATTTAATGAAAATCTGGAAACTGAATCAGAATTCATGAGCCAAAAAACAATAGTTTTTTTTCTGGATGATTTTTCAAGATGGCACCACTGGAGTAGATTCGCTTGCAATCCTAAATCGCTTCTTTCAGACTTGGTCCTACTTAATATCAATACATTTCGTGAATTTCAATTATATCTGATAATTGGGTCGTGAGTTCTCGTGAACAAAAGTTTTTGGTGATTAAAATATAGGTAACTTGGAGGAGGGCTACCGTTCTTGTCCGATGTGAAATTTCAAAAGTTTTGGTTTGGTTGTATAGACAAAGCATAAAATTTCTAATTGAGCTGTTTTTCACTGTAAAAGACAAAACTTTTTCTTTAGAGTCGTTGGTTTCAAGGTTTTCACTTTCAATGCCTGCCGTAGCTGCAGCGTTGTCAGCGCTTTCATAAAAATTTAGAGAGTCTGCAGCTTAGTAATATCAATATGTCCTTTAAGTTTCATAATGATCTGATAATCTGGTCAAAAGTTATCGCAATTCAAAAATTTTCAAATTTTCTCAATCTCATTTTAGGCGCCGAGCGCATACATAGGGTCAAACATTTCAAATCTATTATTATACTAACATTAAGAACATGCAAGAGTTTCATTGCATAAACTTTGTTTTTGCAAAAGTTATTTGTTTGCAAAATGGCCACCGGCGCCAAAGTGTTCAAGATTATTAATTTTTTGTAAAACTTGGCACTATTCTGCATATACACCAATGTAACTTGAAAATTTCAGTTCAATCGGATGGCGCGTTCATGAAATTTTTCACTGAAATTTTTTGATGATATATATATATATGTATATATATATATATATATATATATATATATATATATATATATATATATATATATATATATATATATATATATATATATATATATATATATATATATATATATATAAATATGAGTTTTTGGGCAAAGTGATTTTAAGAGTAGTGTTCTTCGAAGATTAATAAAAATGTTGAAGGTAAGGTTGTTCTTTCATTAAAAAAAAATTAAAGAGACTTCAAATAATGGGGGTTAGGCTATTATGTCAGGAGAGAAAAACCAAATTTTGTACATAAAAATATGATATAATTATGTACATAAAAATATGATATAATTATATGTAATATAATTATAAGCTATATTAATGAAAAATATTCGTCCCTTGCATCCTCCGTAAAAGCACCATCGATAGCTTTTGCATTATTTTTCAAATCGTCATAAAATATGTGATGGATTGGCGGAATAAGTTGTTTCAGTTCTTGTAAATCTTTACATATCGTTTTTTTAATTTCTCTTCGTCCTGGATAGAGAGGTTCTTAGTCCAATGTTACTGATTTGTGTAATATATTCCTTTTAGTAATATCAAATTCTTCAAAAAGTACTTCCTCTTTGTTTAAGTATTTGTATTTTATAATAAAATGACTTTTATTATCATAATGAAGCCACTTGATTTTCAGCTTTGTACTTTTGATTTATTTGTTTAAATTTTTCTATTTGTGGCTAGATTTTGCTTTGGACTGATATTTATAATGACTTCTGGTGATATTTCAACAACATCAAAAGGGTCTTTTTTCTTTGCAGTTAAAATGACACGTTCCCAGTCAGCGGAAGTAAACATTTCCTTGGAAAATCGATTGTTAATTTTTATTATTTCCAAAGTCTTGATCGCAAAATAGATACGTATGTAATGAACAAAAACTCGTGTTCAGTGAGATCAACAGCGAATGATGGACAATTGATAATACGAGCATAATTGCATATCGTGCTCATCCAAATGTTCTTGTCTCGACGATCGCATTGATCCCTAGACATTAATAGTTTTTCGCACTCAATAAATGTTTTCACATATTGGCTACTGTAAGAACCTTTTTCGTGAGGAAAACGTTTACGTACATAAAGAAACTTCCAGTAAGTTTGTCTTGTATTGCTAACCAATATGTCCAAAATTGCTTCTTGTACAAATAAGAGGTGTTGATAGAGTCTTTATGAGGTCAAAACCTATTGGCTGTTGCAACACCATCGTTGCTATTGGGTGCAAAATCTTGTGTCATTCGTTTTCTAGCAGGTTCAGCTTTTCATCGAAAGTTTTATTTCAGCGATAATAGAATAATTTCGATAAAAGAATAATTTAGAACACATACATTATACTAACTAATGCACTTTTTCAGGATCAATCATATCTTATTTATTCACTCACCAACACAAGGTACAAAATCACACATAAAAAAATAAAATGGAAAAGTAAAGTAAAGGAAAAAGTAAAAACAAACAAGTTAAATAAGTAAAAAACAAATTAGAAAAGTAACAAATAAATTAATAAATAGCAATCAATAAATAAAACATTGACATATAGGCTATAGCTTAAGGTTAAGGGTACGGATGGCATGGAAAATAGAGGACTTGAAGGATGATTTGGAAATCGTAGGGAAATATAAATTGCTTATTTTGTTGAATACTCTGCAGCATCTATTTACTGGCTCATTAGCTCCATATGTGGTCGAATGAGAATATTCTTTTAGGAAACGATTGGACCTGGTGTTCCTCACAGGGATATTTATCGAAATTTTACTATTCAGGAATTCTACATTAATAGCGCCTCCAATGACGTCAAATGTGAAGCAGGCCGATATCATCATTCTTTTGGAGGCTAGTGTTGATAGTTTTAAATGACCCAGTCGAAACTCATAAGGGGGCAGGCTATTTGTTGTATAGCTCTCGCAAGGCGAAAAGTAAAAATTGCTTTTGTATTAACTCGAGTCTGTCCCTGTGGGTTTCAAAAGCAGGATTCCAGCTAATGCAAGCGTATTCGAGAATAGTACGTACAAGTGAAGTGTATAAAGATCCGGTGACCCACAGGCTACGAAATTCGTTGGCTCGTCTTTTGATGAAGCCAAGTTGCACGAGAAAGTATTTTATCGTAGTGTAAAGTGAAGCGGAGTTTTACATCTAAGATAACACCGAGGTCAGCAATGTTATCAACTCGAGTTAGCACATTATTACCGAGGAAGTACGTATTGTGTGTGACCGTGCATTTTCTGGAAAAACTAATAAACTGGCATTCATTAATGTTGAGAGAGAGAGAGAGCTTGTTTTCGTTGCACCAATGATCACGGGAATCGAGTTTGCATTGTCGAAAGAGGGCATCCGATTTCGATTCAATGGTCAGATAAAGTTTGAGGTCGTCTGCATAGAGTAAATGAGGTATGCCTGCTAGGACGTAAGATAGGTCGGAAATAAATATATTAAAGAGAAGTGGACCAAGATGGCTACCTTGTGGTACACCAGAGGTAGCACTAACGTTTTTCGATAAAAATCCTTGAAATTTTACACATTGTGTTCGATCGCAAAGGTAGGAAGTTAGCCAGCTGAGTAAGGACCCGGTAATACCAAATTTCTGAAATTTCTGAAAATTAAGGTAGCAAGGTCAACTCTGTCAAATTCGTTACTGAAGTCTGTGAAGACTGCGTCAATTTGATAACCTTTTTCCATTTGCATAGAACGTCTGAGATTAGGATTGTCAAATTCGTGGTAGTTGAACGACCTTTTCTAAAGCCATGTTGTCGCTCGTTCAGACGGGAATCAACTAGGGGAGAAAATGTGTCGCATACTACCTTTTCGAAAAGTTTCGGAATCGAAGGCAAAATGGCAATGCCCCTATAATTTTCAATACAGCGTTGATCACCATTCTTGAATATGGGTGTGATAAACGAAAGCTGGCGAAACTCCTAACGAAAGTGATCTATTAAATAAAATATGCAAGGGAGTTATAAGCTGCTTCACACACTTGCATAAAAAGATCGGAGGAAGAAGATCGGGCGCAGGACCTTTTTTGCAGTTGAATTCCAAAAAAGTTTTACGCATTTCATCGCAGGAGATTTCTAAATGGTTGACAAAAGCCGTTGGAGTTGAATCAAGAGGAAGAAAGGTGTGAGTTTGTTGGGTCTGGTGCACTAAAAACTTTTTGGAAACTATCTGCAAATAGTTCACATACCTCCTTAGGAAAAGAAGACGTTATATTATTCAGAAACATCGACGATAGATAGCCAGTAGATTTTCGCTTCACATTAACAAAATCGAAGAATTTTTTCGGGTCGCGGACTATATTTTCGACGGTTGACCTAATATAAGCATCATAAGCCTTACGAGACTTTGCTAAAACTTATACTCTTCCTGAATAGCAGGACTAAGGTCATTATTTTCTCTAATCCGCTTATAGAGTTTGTTTCTACGATTTCGCAAATGCCTAAGGTCTCTATCAAGCCATGGCTCAGACAATTTTTTTTTATCTTTGGTACATATCTTTAGTGATAAAAGTGGATTCTTTGCTACGAATCCGTTGCATAGATTTATTTTTATGCTAGTCATTTTCTTCATATGCTGGTCTAGAAGGTTAAGTTTGTAGACCTAATAGCCTGCTTTGCAATTCTTGTGCAGAATTTGATGACCAAAACTGCGATTATGTTGATGAAAGTGTTGATGTGAGCTGCTGTATCTGTTGAATCTTCAGATTAGGACAATAAAGGTTCATATTCTGACCCTGAATCTTGAAATAGCTATTCATTTTCACTTTTATACATTCTAAATTCTAAAACATTTAACTAAATAAATGGAACATCATTTTGTTACTTATAAAACATTCACTACCAATAAAAATTTTGATGATAACAACATACCATGTTAAAAGTAATAAATAATGTAAATTTGAAGTTCACTATGTTTATTATAGCATAAATAATATTTTGATAATAGCTTTTTTAACTTTTTAAATATTTTTTGACTATGAAAAGTCAAAAAGTACTCTGGATGTTCAATGCACAAACGCTTCTCAGAAAATGATATTTTTCTCGTGAGTACATTCGATGCGGTTGTGAAAGGTAAGCAAAAACTCTGACGCCAACTTTGAACAAATTCGTGTTTCTTTCGATTTTTTGTATCATGTTAGATAAACTCGTTTCGATTTGTTTGTTCATATTCTTGCGATTTATTCTATCATGCTGAATTCCAACTAGATTTTCGTTGTTTTTCGATAATGCGTCAAAGTGCATTATGGCGTAAGCTGCTTGGGCACTTTTAGCACATAGGTTTTTCATATTTTTTTGTAAATGAAAAAAATTCTTTTAAACATAATTTAAAGACGGCTCTGACTACACCTTTGTAGTTTATGTCATTTAAAGTTTTTGAAAAATGCGGTTTTTTCAAGACAATTTGTGGCACAGGCCGTTTTAGTGCTTAAATGTGCAATTGACAATTTCATCAGGGCTGATTTACATGAAAAGAGATCATTGGTAATGCAGCTTACCAGAAAATTTCCGGACAGTAACTGCCTTTGCTTTTGTGCATAACAAATCGCAAGCTAAGAAATCATATGGTTCAACAAAAGTAATTAAATCAGATGAAAATATTTAAAATCTATAAACCTTTTAAAATTTCGCTAATATGAAATCAGGTATTGCTGAACTATCATTTTTTTGCAAAAATCTGTAGTGTTTTGTTTTAAGGCCAAAATATTTCATCGGAATTCGATATAACTATTAGAACAAAGTATTATATAAATTTTCATATCCAGCACAGTTCGAAAAAATACTCAAATAAAATACTTCTAGTCCCTTTACTCTGCCATTCGATTCTCTCATTATTTGATTACATCATAGTTACGAGTATGTAGAACAGAAAAAGTAATTTTGATTTCTTCGAACAAATTATAACCGTTTCGTATATGTATTCGATAGCCTCTGGAAACAATTGACTATAAAATTCTAAACAATGGTCAATGGAACATTTGCTGCATATGTAAATTACTTAATACGTATTGCTTTTGTTCAGCATTACAGTGTAGAAAGTGTGTTTACTGCTTAGTTCTTGCAATGCATCTTTGATTTATGTTTTGACTGACACATTTTCTTATCAGTGTGGTCAAAATGTTCAATAATATACGGTTATGCAAAGATTGTAGCAGCTGTGCACATATTTATGTTGCAAAAATACAATAATTACAATATAATAACTAATAAGAACTACTTTCTCCTTTTTAAGATTTTTTTCCGCTTTAAAGAAGGCTTTCTGGTTTAAGATCCCATTGCAATTTCCCAATCACATATGTTGCAGGCCTTTGAAAATATTAATAGTTTTAGTTACTTATTTTTGTGGCTATGAAAATTAAATGTTGTCTGAAGCTTAACAATTTTCCTAAAATTTTTTTTATAATTTGCCTTGTCATTTATAGAGAAAATTAACTAAATATGGAATACCATTTTAGTTTTCACGCAGAAAAGTAAAAAAAAAATAAAATTTTAAAAATTAAAAACTTATAATCACAATTACAGTCATACATTTGTGCTCTATATTGTGACAGTCTTGCATTGCATTTATTAACTAGACACGAACATTTCTCAAAAACAAAATCAACATAAAAGTATCCACAAATGAAATAAGTACCCCCAATATGGATAAATTCAAAAACTATCAAAAATCAACCTTAATTTCTATAATTATGTGTCCAGATGATTCAGGTTTCTCCTCGAGTATCTTCAGAAAACAGCCTATTGCAGAACATACACTCCGCATCTTCTGAATCAGAAGTTGCATGGCCTATCAAGGCATAGCACAATGGTATATTTCTCGAAAAAGGTGAACTTTATTCAAATTATGGACTTTCACGTATGAAGTTGAAACTTGGAGGAAATATTGTCCGATGTGAAAATTGAAAATTTTTTTTTTTTTATTTATCTTGATACTTATCTATTTAAATTATTTCCATGGATATAAGTCGGAGATGTTAAAATTTGTCACAACCAGCGTAAATAACAATTAATGATTTCCAACTGCAAGTGGTCACACCAGTCAAGTATGCACTGCGTGCTGGTGTCTGGTGAGAATCAGTGTTTGCTTTCGAAACCACTTTTTCAAATAAAATTTTCAAGATAAATAAAAAAAATTTTTTTTTCCATTTTAATCATCCCGCAAAAACAATTCCAATTTGATTCTGCCTTCGGAGGCTTATTCCGCAAAACGATCGAGTTTCCCGTATCAATTATTCTCTGCTTTGATAAGCTTTAGAGACGATATACGTTGTCTATGCGATTATAGACAAGAAGGGAACCGTGATCACAAATCAATAACCTTTATGAGTAAATTATTTCCATGGATATAAGTCGGAGATGTTAAAATTTGTCACAACCAGCGTAAATAACAATTAATGATTTCCAACTGCAAGTGGTCACACCAGTCAAGTATGCAATAAAAAAATTCGTCAATGAGCCTTTTTCAGTTGGAGTAAGGGAAGCTATTTGTTATCTCTATTTATGGCTTTATCTTGCTTTGTAAAACTTTAAATTTTGATTCGTCAACATTGTATATGGGATTCAGAGGATAGTTTCCTTTAGTATAGACCAAGTTGTCTATTCTGAAGGAAACTATCCGATAAAAAAAGGCGTCCCCCTTTTCTTTACTGAATCCAAATGCTCTTGCAAATGACGTGCCAGTGGGTCTTTTCATTTATATTTGTTCCTTATCACGTTTTGAAAATAGCTTCAGCTGCTTTTTTTCAGCCTTTCAGGACTCACCAAATGGATTATCCAAGCGATTACGTTTTGTCAAAATATACGCAATTCTGCGATCATCGTTTCTCGTTAAGCCAGGAAACTTGCTCTTCAGCTTTAAATTATATTCTACTACGGCTTCTTCCGCAGTTTGTTAGTTTTCTAACACAAGTGAAACAAAGTATATTTTGGTACATTAACATGTTTTCCATTTTTCAAAAATCCCACCATATTATACGTAATTCATTCTTCTCATTTTGTTTTTGATTTGTTGGATAGCATTTTGATAAAAAAGAGAAAGTTGAAGTAGTCTATATTTGGACCCCACGAACTGTCTATATTTGGTATTTCTAGCAATTAATATTTATAAACTTAGCCACATAAGACAAAACAAAACCTCCAAGCCTTTGAAAAAAATATTTATACAATTCATAAATGCAATAAATACAATACTATTTCTTATTCGTCATCACCGTCGGCGCTTCAGCCGGTGTCCAGTCCGGTCCTCCGTTAACAATTTTTTTTCCACCGGTTCCAATCGCAAGCCGATGTAATCCAATTGGGCACCCCTAAACTCTGAGAGTCTTGGTCAACCTTATCACTCCAGTGCAAGCAAGCCTTCTCACGCTGTCTTCTGCCGTAAAATCTGCCGCAAAGGGTTTTCCGAGCCGGATCTTCTTCGCTCTTTCAAGCTAGGTGTCCTGTCCACCGGAGTTTGCCGAGCTTTATCTTAGTAATTATATCTGCTTCTAAGTAGATAGCGCATTGAAGCGTCTCCAGAATCGCCGTTCTTTACGTCTGAGGCCAACGATTCTCCGCAATACTTTCGTCTCAAACGCGGCTTAGAGGTCAGAATGCCTTTTGCTGAGCACCCAAGTTTTGGATCCATCCGTGAGATCTGACAGTACCATAGTTTTGTACAGCAGGAGCTTTGATATCCGGGTGAGATTCCGGGATTTGAAGAGCCTTGACAGACTGTAGTAGGCTTTGTTGGATTTGAGCAGCCGCCCGCGTATTTCTTCATCCATATTGTTATCGGCTGCTAAAATTGGCCTAAGGTAGTTGAAAGATGGTGCTACTTCATATTCATGCTCAGCTACACTGAAGATTTGACAAACCCTACGTGTTCTTCCTGAAGATACCCCCACCATGTACTTAGTCTTTCCTCCATTTATGTGCAGCCCCAGTTTTTTGTGCTGCTCGTTTGATCTGCATTGGAGGAAGGCTTTTAGTACAGCTAGTTCAGATCTTCCAATTATGTCTATATCATCTGCATAAGCCAGTATCTGGCAGAACTTAGTGACGATAGTTCCTTTTGTTGACGTGCCACACTCTAGGATTGCTTTCTCCAACGCCAGGTTGAAGAGGAGGCAGGCCGTACCATCTCGTTGTCGGAGCTCATTAAAGATGAAAGGTGTGGATAGCAATCCGGCTATTTTAACTTGGGTTGTTACATTGATCATGGTCAATCTACACAATCGTATCATTTTGTTTGAGATGCTGAATTTTCTCATGGCTTTATACAGTTCTACCCTGGCTATGCTTTCATAAACGGCATTCATGTCTATAAATAGATGGTAGTGGAATGTTGAATTCCAGACATTTTTCCATCCCATGCCTGAGAGTAATATTTCTTATTACATAACGAAAAATACTCAACTTTACTGTACTATTTAAAGTTTACTGACAGCGACGAAAAATAAACACGTCCCCGCGGATACAGCACTGGCTTGACTGACAAGTTGGAACCTGTTCGCTCGTGTAGGTTCCATGAGTACGGACAGAATGATTTGAAAAACTTAAAAGTAGCAAACACCTTTCATGTTGCCGTCATTAAGTACTCAATTATGTTAGCAGTCTAAGTTGAGGTGACAGTTCGTGGGTTCAAAATACTCTATATGAAACTATATTATACATGTGATGAGAAGCGTCCACAGATCGCATGTGCCTGATCTGCTGCCACTCTCGAACTACTTATTGTTATGATGGAATATTGGTGACTCTGTAATCTTTCTCTAAAGACAGATTCTCAAGCTGGCGAACCGTTTAACTTAAATTTTGGTATCCATTTCCAAAGACGTGTGCCCTGCGAAAGCCGCAGAGAAAAACTCTACCTAATAATGGCATGGCAAACTTACGGAGGCAACTAGCCCCATACAGAGGGTTCTTAGTATCATAAAGCGGTCTGATAAGGCTCAGGACTGAGACTAATAACAGCAGGCGTTGACCTTCTTAAAAAAATAAGATACAATAAGCCAAAAATGAGTCTTAGTGAAAACTCTATTAGAACATCGAGAGAAGTGTTGAGGCTGCTAGAATCAAAAAGCCACCAGAATAAATTCCCCGCCCGCAAAATCAATCCGCTGGGCTTCCAAGGAACTCATTAATAAGGTAACATATAAAGTAAATATTAGATACACACATTCACGCCTTACAAAGCCAAAGGGATCGATGAGATATTGCCTATCACGATCTGAAGAGCTGACAGGATTATTGTTTCCCTACTGCAGCGATTATAATAGAAATATGATAGAAAAATCCTTCCAGCAAAAGGAACTCGCGTAAACAGCCTTCGTAGGCCTCAATGTGGCTTTCAGTAGTTTCATTGTGCGACCATAATTGTTGCCTTGGTTCCGTATGGGGTGGATAAAACCTTCACAACTTTAGCATCGAATATTCTGAAAAATAGGCAAGTCGATGCCATTTATTTGTGGTCGAAGACTTAGAAAATAGTCGGCGTACCTTCTCTTCTGCGGGAAAATTAAGAATCAGTAGTTAAGAGGCAGAGGAGTATGCCGATCACATTATGGTCATTGTAAAGAGTGCGTTACCACAACCTTTGTCGCCCCATATCAAATCGCGTCTGAACCAGAAAAGCCGATCTTCAGACGAACCTGACTAAAATAAGCCTTACTCTTCACAGAGAAGCAAAAGGTGCGAGCTATTACCACCCTCAACGGGACAACATTAAATTTTGTGGGTAGCATTTAGGGATTCCAATCCCGAACCATTTTTTCAATCCCGGGATTTCGGGATTAAAAAATCTCAAATCCCGGGATCCCGGGATCCCGGGATTCGAAATTCAAAATATAACACAACAAAATAAGTCAAGTTTTTCATAAACAGATTATATTATGTGCCATAATTTCAAAACTACAACAATAAGCAAGCTCAAAACTGTATGAAAAATATATTACTGCATAATTTCTAATTTATATAATTGATGCAAATGAAAAGAATAATTTTAATTACCCAAGACGTTGACAGTATGAAGCCAGATATTTGAAATTACAACTATTTCAAATTAAAACAGCAAATCACGACGAAAATTCACAACAACAAATCACAGCTCTTAAAATTGCGGTACATAATAAAAAAAAACTCTGCCAAAGTTCATTGGTTTTTTCGGAATTCACAATAACGCAATAGCAAAGCATCCAAAGTATCGTCTCCAAGCCTGCTTCTTAATATATTCCCGATGTTCTGACTCGATACTTGTTGGTGGGACGGTCGATAAATGTTGGTACGCCTGCTCGAAATTATTCGAGTGCCACCACTTTCGAAAAGATTCATTTCTTTTGCAATGTTTTTCATTAGATTCGTTTCTTGCGGCATTTCATGATAATGTTTTTCATTCTTTTGCAGCTCTTCTTGCAGCGTCAATTGACGACCACCCTGGCCTGATTCAGCATCTAGATCATTGCAGTAATTTTTTTTTAATATTTGCGATGCTTGGTTTCAAAAATAGAGATTATATTTCACTTGGTAAATTTTCGCTGGCACAATGTGGATTAGTATACCAGATAGCTCAGTACACTGACGCTCTTTTATTCGGTCCAACATTGCAATATATTATTTTTCTACTAACAGCCTAAATAAAAATTTGGATGAAGTATTAGCAGTGCATAAATTTGCATCTCTGGGACTTAAGGCCTCCACAGTCAATTTTACAGGGAGTAAAACTTCAATAATTTTCTGAATAGAATCAAACTCAGTTGCTTCTAATCACTCTGGATCGTGCCGTCGTCGCTGGAGAGGTACCCACTACAACGCAGTGCCTGCGTATGTTTCTCTGAACCAAACACCGTTCCGCACGCGGAGTTTCTTCACCCGCTTTATTTGTGGTGGCCGCGCTAACTGCCACAGCAGAATTCAGGGCACTAGATGTTTCAGACTGCCCCTGTTCTGTTCTTGCGGAGTTTTTTCCCACAGGTGGTGTTCTTTGCACCTTTGGTCTACCAATAAAAGGATTTACTTCCTTCGTCACTGGTGTGTTTCCGTCTGCTTCGTTCCCTATATCGTTATCGTTATTGTTATTAATTTGATTGTTTATCATATCTTATGGGTCCCCCCTCAGAGCCGCTATCTAGGTCCGGATGGACAGTTGCCTTAATGATCCCGTGGTTATTTAATGCAAGCAGGGAGGCCACGCGAGGGTTGCGAGACGCCCTTATGGGGTCGCCTGCGCAGAGGCAGATCAGCGCTAATCAGGAGTGCAACTCAACTGAACCTGTCCCGCCAACTCAACAGCGCGAACTTCGAACGTACTCTGAGGCCTGCCAAGGTTTTAACAGGACGGAGGCAATATGATATTAACCTGGAGCCGTTGGCATTCGAATGTTACTCCGGTGTTACTAGGTCCAGAATACCATAGCCACCAGCCCAAATGCATCAATTCCAAATCATTAGTCGAGATCTTTGTCCGTGTAAAATAAGCCAGTTTGTGCCAATGTAGAAAAACCATATCTGCATCGCTGCCCTGCTGGCGGCAGTGCAAAACGCATCAATGGTGAACAGGGGAGCTTGATTACCGCAGCCATCAAATAATGCTGGATACATTACCTGGGGCCCAGATGCGCAGTTCTTCAGGATCATGAGATCAAGCTTTCATGGCATGGTTTTGGTCCACGGCTGCTTATTCGTATGAACAATTTTTGGCCATCTAGTTGCAGTCACGTACACAGTTAGATGTACCAGTGGTGTCATCTTATATCGCAGCGACCACACAGTTAAACCGCACTTCGCACTTAATAACTCTCCGAAGCCGTCGTACCACTGTGGGCTGCCCCTATCCGCCACCTGGGGACGCGTCCAGTAGCAGACCAGCAAACTGCCCTGGAAAGGGAAGCTACATTCTTCAAAGGGAAGCTATATTGCTGGAGAAAGGGCACAAGAAGAAAAGATGCTGCGAAAGTGCCCGGAGATAGTTAGAAAAATAGCAGCTGCATCCCAAGTGCAGAAAAATATATCGCGGCAGGTGAAAGACGGTCTTCTTGAACTCGAAGAGGCTCTGGAAGTTGTAGAAGCTCGCAGAGAAAATTGGAAGAAGGCCGAGCTAGAGCTGAAGCAAATTGAAGGAGCCCAGCCTAGAGAGCACGGAGTAAAGGATACTGCTGAAACTGTGCAAGCCAAAGCACAAAAACGGGCAAGAACGCCTGAAGGTAGTCCTAACAAAGAAAATATCGTTCAAGCACCAACTGAAGTAGGCACTACCGAACAGCACACATGGGTGACTGTGGTGAAAAAGTCACGTTAAAGTAACGGCCGGCAAGATAAAGCGGCAAATTCTGGTTCAACCAAGAGCTTGGCGTCGAATTCAGGGCTTAACCTGAAAAAACCGAGGCAGAAAAAAACGAAATCGCCTAGGGCAAGAAAGGAAGCTGTGGTAATAAAGCCTACCCAAGGGAAGAGTTATGCAGAAGCCCTTCAGCATATTCGGGCAGGGGTAAGCCCAAGCAAAGTTGGGGCACACGTTCACCAAATCAAAAAAACGGCAGACAGTGGAGTACTTGTGACACTGGCAAAGTGTGAAGACATCTCGAAATTCGGTGATGCAATCCAGGCAGCTGTGGGGGGTTTTGGAGAGGTTAAAAGGCTCGTCTCCAAAGTCAAAATCGAGATACTCGACCTCGATAGTCTTACGACAGAAGAGGAAGTGTTAGCAGCGATTCGGGAAGAGGGGATTCAGAACGTAAAAGTTACCTTATTTCCCCCGAATACAAGGGAACAGAGGAAAGCCGTCGTTGAACTGGACGAAGCAAAAGCTTTGAAGCTAGTTGATACTAGATGAATTAGAATTGGCTGGGTTTACGCTAGGGTAAGGAAGCGACCTGAAGTTGTGCGCTGTTTCAAGTGCATGGGATACAACCATACCAAAAAAGGTTGCAAAGGACCAGACCGTAGCACTAACTGCTGGAAGTGCGGACAAGTGGGACACGTTGCAAAGGTATGCTCGGCGGAGCCATTCTGCCTGCTGTGCAACGACAAAGGTAAAACAGGAGAAGTGAAGCATGTTCTGGGATCAAGAACATGCAAAGCTTTCCGACAAGCGCTCGATGCGCAGAAGAAGTTGCTGCGTAGATGAGGGTTCTACAGGGGAACCTGCCAAGATGCCGCACTGCGGACGATTTACTCACGCAGCTTATGTAAGAATCCAGAGCTCAAATCGCAATGATCAGCGAACCATACCGAAGGAGAAATCCAGAGACATGGTATTCAGACACTTCGGGCTATGCAGCTTTATGGGTTGCAGACACTCGGAAAGTTCGGGTTGATCGGCGAGGTTCGGGCGATGGATATGTTTGGATTGAAAACTGCGGCATCAGTTTTGTCAGCTGCTATTTTTCACCGAACGACCCAATAATGGAATTTCGTAGAAAGATAGAAGCATTAGAAGACGCTCTTCGAGACCTTACTGGCAAACTGGTAGCAGCTGGTGACTTCAATGCGAGAGCCTTGGAATGGGGGATGCCGACTCAAAACACAAGAGGGAGGTTAATTATGGAAATGGTGTCCAGGCTGAGTATGGTCGTGGTGAACAGGGGCTCAACACCAACTTACCGCAGGCCAGGCTTCGGTGAGTCCATTCCCGATATAACTCTTGTCTCGGAGACGTTGTCCATGATGACAAAGGATTGAAGAGTGATGGAGGAGTACACTGGAAGTGACCACAACTACATTATTTCTGGCTGTCGGAGGAAAGCCCGGCCCCTCAGAACTTAAGACGGAAAATACTCAGGTGGAATATTTCGAAGTTGGATAGGGGGAAGCTTTTGGAGTCACTAAGCAACAGTTTTACTGACGAAGTCAGCTCAGGACAAGCTGGGGTAGCAATGGGCTCTGGGGAAATAGGTACGGTTGTAAATTCGACCCTGGGCGAAATTGGGCGAGCGTGCAATGCCTCGATCCCACTTCGTAAGTCACTACCGGGCAAACAGAGCGCTTATTGGTGGACTGAGGAGATAGCGGAACTAAGACGAAGAGCTCTAGCATGCAGGCGTAAGGCACAGCGGTCTATTGGACGACCGGAAGCGTTGCTACTTGTCGCCACCCACAAAAAGGCAAAAAAAGAACTGGGAATAGCTATAAAACGGAGGAAAAGGCAAATGTGGCAAACTTTATGCGAAGAAGTGGACCGAGACCCGTGGGGCCAGGGTTACAAAATAGTATCGGGTAGGCTATGCCGCATGGGTCCCGACCCACCCATGGAGGCGGATGTCCTAAGGAATATTGTAGATTCACTGTTCCCAGCACACAATGTAAGAGCAGAGAAAAACCACACAGTCCGCCAGGAAGATATCCCTTTGTCCACTGAAGAAGAACTACGAAGCGCGAGTGCCAGAATGAAGAACCGAAAAGCCCCAGGCCCGGACAATATTCCAGTAGAAGTCCTAAAGGTAGTGGTGGAATGACACCCGTCAACATTACTACGCATGTACAATGAATGTTTACTAGCGGGTGTCTTTCCGTCACCCTGGAAAGTGGCGCGACTTGCCCTAGTTTCAAAGGGAAAGGGAGATCGTAACACACCATCAGCGTACAGACCTCTCTGCATGCTGGACACTGCGGGAAAACTTTTGGAAGGGCTGCTGAAACCTCGACTAAAAGCAGCTATACGAAGAGCAGGTGACCTCTCGAAAAACCAACTTGGATTTCACAGTGGCCACTCAACAATAAGTGCCTTCTGCGAAATAATTAGCGCAGTAGATCGCGCAGAGGCCGCTTGTCATCGAGCTAGACCCATTGTGTTTTTGGTAACGCTGGACGTTCGTAACGCCTTTCACTCGGCGAAATGGACAGACATACTGGATTCTCTTCAGCGACATTTTCAAATAGAGGAATACTTGCTGGCAATGGTACATGATTACCTGAAAGATCGCCATTTGATCTATGAAACGAATCAGGGAACTGTACGCAAAACCATTACAGCTGGGGCAGCACAAGGATCCATTCTCGGACCAGACCTATGGCATGTTGCGTATGATGGTCTCTTACGCCTCGAAATGCCGGAAGACGTGCTCTTGGTGGGCTATGCTGATGATGTAGCCGCTGTCATCACGTCTAAAAATCCTCATCTCGCCCAACTCAAACTCAATCAAGTAATGAGAAGGGTGGAAGCCTGGATGGGAAGCCTGGATGGGAAGCCATGGTCTCCAGCTGGCGATCGCGAAAACTGAGATTGTCATGCTGACCTAGAGAAGAATACCAACCATTATACCCATGACGGTTGGCTCTGAAGTACTTGAGACCAGAAAATCGGCTAAGTATCTTGGAGTGATATTGGACTCGAAGCTGGCTTATGGGGAGCACATCCGAAAAGTATGCGATAAGGCGCTACTGTCTGTTATCTCGCTTGGGAGACTCATGGCAAACGTTCAAGGTCCTAATCCGAGTAAACGTAAGCTCCTTATGACGGTGGCTCATTCAATGCTGCTGTATGGTGCGGAGATATGGGCCACTGCGTTAAGGTTTGAAAAGTATCGAGCTAGGATGATGAGCGTCCAGCGTAGGGGAGCGCTGCGAATTGCAAGCAGCTATAGAACAGTTTCAGGAAACGCCGTGTTAGTGATAGCGGGAGTAATCCCAATTGATCTATTGGCGAACGAACGCAGAGAAGTGTTCCTGAACAGAGCAGAAATGGGAAGAGAAATCTTGGTTGCTCAAGCACGAGCGCGAACGCTTGAGCTTTGGGAGGAACGTTGGGTTACGAGGTCGAAGGGAGCATTTACGATTAGGCTAATTCGCGCCTTAAAACCTTGGATTAAACGCGACCACGGTGAAATAAACTTCTACCTGTGCCAGTTCCTATCGGGCCACGGCTACTTCAGGAAATACCTTCACAGAATGGAGAAAGTCAGGACGGAGTTCTGTAAGTACTGCGCTAAGGAAAGTGATGACGCTTTGCATACCTTTTTCCATTGCACCCGCTTTAGAAGAGAGCGACACATGCTCTTCTCTGCAATTGGCCCTGTGACGCCGGAGTCAATCGTGGAGATGATGCTACAGTCAGAAGACGCCTGGTCAGCTGTGTCAGCATATATAGAGCTGGTATTGCGCTTAAAAAAAGAGGAAGGATGTCTCATAGACTCCTGAAAGCCTGACAGAACGGAAGT
Organism: Nemotelus nigrinus; assembly: GCA_947369275.1. NCBI lineage: Eukaryota > Metazoa > Arthropoda > Insecta > Diptera > Stratiomyidae > Nemotelus > Nemotelus nigrinus. The sequence goes on from OX376372.1 coordinate 165,659,439, forward strand.
AAGCCAATGGGACACCTGATGGGTGGAAGTAGCACGGCCGAGTTGAAGTAATGCGAAAGCGGTTCCAGCTCGGACCTCCGTGGTAGGCGGGTGACGTTTTTTAGTGAGTAAGAATCTCACATAATCTTGTTTAGTTCGCAAGATACCTATTGAAGGTTTTTGACATCCGCTCCAAAAAAAAAAAAAAAAAAAAAAAAATCACTCTGGATATTGCAGGCTTATTAATGTATACTACTTTTCAAAATTGAAAACCGTTCGAGCATTGTCAAGAGACTATTTCATCTTATTTGACAATCCAGTATATGAGACAATTAAATTAAAGACAATAAAATTATTATTTATCGTTGGAGCTTTTTTAAAATATAAAACTACCTTGCGAAGTTTCTTTATGCATGCGCTGATGTCCGTTGTCAGATCCAGCGTGTCTTGCAGGCAACCGGGCTCAATGTAGTAAGCTGATTCAGTACCGTCCAAATCATCGTGGTCGTCTTCCAGACTATCAGCTGCTTCATCAACTCTTTAATCTGGAATGGCTCTCCTATTATAGAGAACATCGGAAACTGCCAAGTAGATGCTATGCGCCAAACATATATGTTGCTCTGTATCAACTAGTCTGCCTACTTTTTGCATTTCAATTAACCCATCAGTGGTAATAATGTCTTTTCCTAGAGAAACAACAAACTCAGCAAGACGCTCTTTTAAAATATCTAGACAAATTGCAGCTGCCATTGATATCCTTACTCGCACCAAGCTCCAGTAAGAATTTACTAAGTGGATGTTAATATTTATATAGCGCCTATTTGCAGTCGAGGTCCACTCATCAAACGTCAAACTAAACCGTTCACCTGAGATTCTAGCCTATTTTCTCTCATTTTTTTATTATTTTCTTTATCCTGCTTGCATAGCCCATAACCTTATTTCTGATTGTTGTTGAGGATTTTGATAAATGTGTGTATGCATTCGCTAGTATTAAATTCCTCAAATCATTCGAAGTAACGAATACACTAAATGCGAAACAGTCCATACTTATTTATTTACAAACCCCTTTGTATTCTCTTGTTAACTGTTACATCGGTTTGTTTTGCTCTATTCTTTACGCATTTTGATGTGAGCTAATTGTTTTCCAGAAATTGGCCGGGATCCCGGGATTCCGGGATATGGGATCCCGGGATTCGATTCCCTAGTAGCATTAGATATATATTTCTTATTTTGCTTATATTCCTATTTTATTCTTTTCTGTTTCAGATTAAATTGTTAGAATTCTTGTTTTGCGGTTGCGGTATTGTTGAGCAGTTCCAAATTAAGAAATGACTGGCACTCAAACTCACCCTCTACGAGAGCAAAAACAAACGAAGTAAAAATGTGGTAACATTTAGCGCCCAACGTGGGCATAACGATTGTAGCAGTATGCGAGAAAAGCCGGAATCGCTGAACCTCGAAATTGTTGGAAACTCTGATGGGTATAAAAATATATTTCCTTTAATCATATTTATGTGGAAACCATTGAAAATAGCTAATTTAGACCGGATTGGAGTTTCTGGCTTGTTTTGAATACATTCATACATTGCTTTATACGATGTTTGGCCTGAGCTGAATAATATAATAATGAATGTGGGATGTATTGAGAGATATAACTGAAAATAACTGGAAATGAGTTTATGCTTCGTCAATTAGATGAAACATTTTCCAGAGAGCTGCCCGAAGCTTTATTATTTTTCATCCAATATTTAGGCCATTGCATGTGTAATTTTTTGGCGTTACTATTGGTGAGGGTAATCGTTTTGGAGTGCAGTATCTTGTCCGAAAGCCCAGTGAGGCTAGAATTCTACAAGGTATCCATTGTTAGGCCCTGTTTTTTTTGTTAATTGTGAAAAGTTTGGATTCCACTGACTGAAAAATATTCATGCAGTAACCCAGGAGTAAAAAAAAATTTGGAATAGGATCATCCGTTCCATCGAGTCACCAGCCAAAAAATGTCAAGATCCAAGTGAAGATGCGATTGATCCAATCGGCAATATTCAAGTGCCATCCACAACTCAATATTGGAAAGTAATGCATTCAAAAATGGTAACCAAATGGTCTTAAGCTAGGTCTTAAGTTTTTTTATGGATTCCAGTGGCTCAATGAATGTCTTCGTAGAGAACGTTGTGAAGTTGCGTCCGGTAAGAGAATTTTTGATGCCGCTGGTTTTCAGGTCGGTGGTAGGCTTGTTCGATTTCAAGACGTTGGTTTTATTTTATGCTTATTGTAGCTAAGTGAGGGGCTGGAACTTGCTAGTTGAGAAAGAAGCGTATTAAAATGCAGAGTGAATCTAGGATTGTGCTCGGGGTGAAAGTTGAGTATCTTTTTAACTATTTAAAGCCCAACTATTCAAAACAGGAAAACCGCTGGGCTTGTCGTCAGTGTGTTCAATCGTGGATTTCACAAAGATGGAGCATACTTTGGACGCAACTAGGGCATCCGTAATCCCAACACACAATTTAGGGGCTGTCTGTAAGAAGAATTGACGTACGTAGATGCAGGAAATGTGAAGCTAATGAGATCATTAGCAGGGGCAAGTAGGGGGCAGAGTAGGAGCTGCAAGCAAAAAAGACAAATATCCAGGGATTGTATGGTCTCCAAAGAGAAGTACGTTTCAAATCATTAACTTTGTTACCGTACGACTCTCGTCACAACGCAGATGACCCCATTTCCTCCTACAGAGGATGAGGGTGGCAGCCTCGGGTGGCTTAGCTCATGCGAGAGGAGTGAGTCCGGGCACCACTCGTTTCTGAAAACCCGTAGCTGCCAAGAACAACCGCCACCACGAAACGAGAATTCGGTGCGGCTCGACCTTCTTTTTCCAGAATCGAATACCGTCAAAGATACACAAACCAACTAAACCGCTGAGGAAAAACACTCGTCACAATTTTCTATAGCAAACTCAGATAAGCTTTAATGTAGCCTCTTTAATCTAATCACCAACTTACACGGCGCCGCGATCTTTCTTAAGACAGAACTTATTGAACTATAGTGATTTAGCAATCTTTTACAATAAAAATCAACGTTTTCTTTCTACTTGTTTCGTTCGTTATCACTATCTACATCTAATCCTTCACGAGACGTACCTCCAATTTATTCCTCCTAGGATCGCCTTGCTTCCGCCGATCTTCCGCCGAACGATACCCGGTACTTCCCCCAATACGTTGTGGTTCGTTCTATCGATATCGTGCCGCTGTGATGGAAGAAGTCCCAATTCGGTCACGCGAACTATGCTGAATTTCGTTGGTTGGCACGCTGATTATCTTTCGCTCGATGTCGTCCACCAAGTTCTGCCAATCTATTCTCCTCGTATCGCAATCCGAAAGATTCCAAATTCAATAGCCAGATTCTCGGTTTTCTCGTGAAAATTTAGAAAAAGTATATATTAATCTCTGAAAATTGCAGCCGATCAACCAAATTCACCTCTTCCCTTTCGCCGAATGCCCGCAGTGCCTTGGTCGACACCCCCACGAAACCTTGACAATCGGTTCAGAGTCCTGTTTTCGCGGTACTTCTTTGGACCGTTGAGCCTGCTCGTAACCATCATGCACTTCTTGCTTAGTTAGAGCAATGCACTTTACGGTCGGGTATTCACTTTATCTTGCTCGAAATCTTGTTGGCAGTACTAATGCTGCATGCGACATTTCTTTCATTTCCCCATGTTTAATTGTGACAGCTTCTAATTTCCAGTATTTCGTTTTCAGCCGTCTGTAGCTTGTTTATCTACTGCACCTGTCAAATCACATGATGATAGCGACGACGAGACGATCTCACAATAAACTTGATTTTGCTGCTGAAAATCCTTTGCGTATAATTATATTCCTAGTTCGGAAATATAGTATTCCTAGGCTGGAAACCTAGCGAACGGGTTTTGTGCATTTTGTAGTTCGGTGGGTAGATCATTCAGCCAAAATATTTTTGTTTATGTCCTTTAAGTTTGTCCCATACGTCTCGACGTTCGGATGGTTGTTTCGATTTGTGTTGTATGCTAGGCAGCTCCACAGGTTGTGGTGATAATTTTCGACCACGATCTCTTTGGCCTGACGATGCCGAACCGCTTCGTCCGCAGGGTCGTTGTGCGTTGACGTCTCATTCCATCTACGTCCTAACCATACAATGTGGCCCACTGCGAGATGTCTTTCCCCGAGCTCGATTGACCTTCGCGCACCGACCTTCTTTTTTTCGAGTGCGAACCGTGACAACTTGTTAGGCAAAATTTATTGGCCAAGAAGATCGTGCTTAACCAACGATTGACAAACGGGCGTCGCGCTCGCTAACCAGCCGAGCGAGTACTAGATTAGAGTCACGAAAAGTAGTACATTCGTCGATCGTGAGCTACTCACTAGCAGGAAGTGGTTACGATAGTTACCCACACTACTAAAAGAAGTAGACAGACTCTTAGATTTAGGTGCAAGTTAAGTCGATCCTTGGAGAGAAATGTATGTCTCACTTCGCAGGAAATGGTTTAACACTGAATCAAGACGAAGTGGGGGAGGTGCATCTTGAAAACGGTGTGATGTCAGCTGTAACTGGAGCGATAAGATTGAGGTTGACTGAATGGCCGCAATCATGGGCTGGGCGGGCTGGTTTTTTTTTGTCAATTACTCAGGGAGTAGTCTCGGGAATGGATTTTCGGCTTTTTTTCGGGGTGGTGTTAGATATGAAAAGATGCATCTTTTCCAGCGACTGTCAGTTTGCGTCGAATATCAAATGGTGCAAACGCCAGGTCGTATCAGTGCGGTGTTTTGCAGAAAAAATTGAAATATGTATAATCGTGTTTTGTTTGAATAATTAATGTTTCCAGGGCCATACTTAGGAATTGTAGGCAAGCATTACTTTGATATTCTTGCCATAAATTGTATCCTGTTCAGTACGCATCGAAACACTCATTAATTTCGATGAAATACGAAGCAACTGAAGTGACACTCTGGAGCTACTGAGGTGACATCTTTGCTCTATAAAATGTTCCTTCAACTTTTATAAATGTATCGAAATTATCCTTTGAACAAGCGTTGAATTGTTAGTTAATGCACACAAAATTGAAATTCTTCCGTTTATTTTCATCAAAATTTTGTGGACATAGATGATGATCACATCCATGTTGCAATAAATCAATATCCACTCCATAAGTGCGGCGAAGTCAATCGGCTAATAGTTTGATCACATAAGTGAGCGGAGCACGGTATCTCTCAGTCAAATGATTACATAACTGAAAAGTTACATGTGGGCGGCTTATTGAACTTAAATCCTACTATTTTAACCTATGCGGTATGTTAAGCACAAACCATAATACATTTCGACGACAGAATTTTCTTCCACTTGTGATTCCTCTTCAATTCAAAGTCGAATCTAATTATAATATTCATTCGTTCATTCAATCTCATCAACCAGCTTCGCTTGCTCTTCATCATATTAACACATCACATTTCACAATCTATCTCCGATTTACATTTGAACCTACAATATCATTCCGTCGAAACTTTCTAGCTTGCTTTAAGCTTGTTTTATGACTGTCTAGTCGGCAGTTAGATACCATTCACAGTAATAGCGCACATCAAGTAGAAAACACATTTACCGGCTGGCAACAGATAACAGAGAGGACATGTCAGCCATAATTACATGATTAGGAGCTCGTAGCGTAGACCATTTTCACTGCGTGCAAGCCTGGGTCGCTGTAATGAGTTGCTTTTATTTGCGAATGCTGAGTACGGACCGAGCCTTCATGAATGCTATTCTTCATGCATATAGTAATCTTTTGGGGATTTCATCGATGTGAGGCACGTTTCTAGGACACTTTTCCCCTAAATGATTGTATATTTTATTTTCTCGAGCGTATTCCATTGATTTTACTTTTCTTAGCCACGAATATACTTAGTCTAAAATAGGGCTAAATATTTTTAACATGCTTTGATAGTTTTTATATTTTGTTGTGATGGTTGCGTTTGATGATCTGGCAGAAAGCAAAACGAAGTATTTCCTTCCAATGGAATCAAGTGACGTACAAATACCGCTACCTCAGTAGATGGATCTTTCACATTTTAGATCAAACACCCTACCTTTCAAGAACCAAATAGTAAACCAACGATTCCTCACATGTATTGTAGATGTATAGTCATAGCGCTAAAGGTGTATATACGGTCGTTACTGATAAACTTTTTGTGGTTCGAAAACATACTTTTCATTCATTCCATATCACTTTACGTCGAAGCTCATAATCATGAATGTCGTAAAAAGCATTCTCAACTTGTAGCACATCCCGGGAATACTAATGATGAATTGTTGACATCCAGACCTGACTTCGACATTGCCTTCATACACGCACATTGTGAATCCCATCGAGGCACTTTTCCATTTCCTCCATTCATCATAAAACTATGAATTTTAGTTTATTTCGAGTGGCATCATTAAAGAGTTGAAGTCATTGAGAGCCCTCAGCAGTGTGGGTACGAAAGTAATGATAGGTATGGTACCATCGTTTTTAATGTTACCCAGTGGCGACTGGTATAGAGCACCTAAGAGAATGCTTTAATTAAAATTGTGCTAAAAGGTGTGGCTTGATACAGTTTCGTGCTTCTACTCTTTGAATAATTAGTTTATTAACTTCGATTCGGAATGTTGTCAGATAGAAGTGACGTTATGCTGCTAATCAGGTGTAAATTGGAGGGGAAAAGTTATGTGTTCCGAATAGCAATGCAGATAGGAAGCTGTAAGTCTCAGTCTTAATAGAAATAAGGGTTCATTAATTGTTAAGTAAAAGAAATCTGACGCAAATCTTTCTAAGGTCTAAGAATTGAAGGTGATAGAGAGCTTCGTTCAGAAATTTACAATCACTGTATATGACTGTGGACTGGTTATAACCACCCAATTGAATCCATTTAGTGCTAGGTAAACTCAAAACTCGGTATACGGTCCCGCGTCCGAACCTACATCCGAACCAGCGACCCTACACACTAGAAACAAATGGTCTGCCTAAGAGACTACACGAGTTTGATGTTTGCGTTTAATAGCGGTGCTAGCTAAAATTGTGGCAGAGAATTTACCTTAACTATGGCTCGACTTGTTTGATCTATTACTCATAAGCAAGGGAAAAATGCGCCCAAGCACCTCGTCTGCGTACCGCCCGTTTTTCATCCTGAATGTTGCGAGTAAGCTTGGTGAAGCCACGGCTGCAATTAGTGATAAAACCAAACTTTGGACAAACCACACAATTCCTGATAAGGGTACTGACCTACCTGTGCCAATTTTTAGTCTATTGGAGCGTTATAAGACTGAAGGAAGCATGTCAAAGCACTAGAGAGACTTTTTTTCGGGTGACGCTGTATGTCGAAAATGTCTTCAGCTGAGCGAGGTAAACAGAGATTCTTTGAGCTCTTAAGTATTTTTTCCGTAATCCTATAAACTTGTTAGTCATGGTAGTTATGTGTATGCAACAATTACAATTATAAACATTCTATACTGACATAAAAATTAAATAAACAGTAGGCTTAGAAAATTGTAATTTTTAATGTATGTAGAAGATTAGTCAGTCTACTTGGAATCTCATAGCGATAAATAAAAAAAACTATAGTTTTGTTAAAACAAACCGCTATGTTTTTTTATGGAAGACTTAAAAGTCTTCCAAAACACCAATAAAGCCGCGTTAAGAGTTAAAAAAATCGATGTTTGCTATCTTTTCGTGGAAAAAAACTATTATTTTTTGGATCCGCTCACGGCCCGCTATAAAACGTGGTATGGAGCTATCTCAAGTATCAATAGCTGCTATGCAATAGTTGAGGTAGAGCACAGATAAAACTTATGCAATCATCGGATTTAACTCCTGGGACATCACTTTAGATGGGTTGTTGCACTTGGAAATACCCACGAATGTATGGTAGGCTGCGCAGTTATTATGGGAGTGATAATCACTGCTCGATCAACTGAGTTTTCCCGATTCCAACTTAGCCAAGTCAACGGAGGATGCTTGACAATGACTTTTAATTGGTACTGTGGAAGAGAGAGAGAGAGAGAGATTATTATGTTGACCAAGCGGGCGATTCCGACTGTCATTCTGATGACAGGTAAGTGTAAGATACTTGAAAGTGACGCTGGACACTAAGTTGGCCTATTGGGAAAATATGTTCCTTGGCAGAGCTCTGGGATCCGTTAGTTTGCTGAGCAGGCTGCTGACCAACACGAGTGGCCCCAGTGATACAAAACGAAGGTCGCTGATGATAATTATCAAATCCGTTTTGCTATACGGGTCGGATTTGGATGGACGCATTTCAAACTCAAAAGTTTAGAGCGCAGGTTGCCACCCACACGTTAAATCAAAATGCTGTGTTGGTACTATCGGATGTGACAAAAGCAAACCTACTTGCACAAGGAACTCAGTTACGTTGAGCTGAATAGAATTGAGGCTTTATTGCATGAATACGTTGCTGTGATCAGCCGTGGCCATGAAGGTGTATATTTCTACATGTGAAAGTTAATAATGCAACTCAGTTACTTCCGGAAATATCGGAACAGTACTACATGAATGTGTTTGATGATGTTCATCGTTTATTTTTTATACGCAGTCGGCTCATAAGTTTCAGAAGTGCCTTCAAATATACTGAACTCTTGGATATTTGATATTTCATTTCCAATAGATCAGCACAAAATATGAAATAGCTAGCAATACATAGTATGCATTATCAATTCTAAGTTCTAATTATAAACTATTTCATCATAAAGTACCTTACCTATATATTTAATATTCTTTGGAATCGAGATAGAATATTCTTTTAAACATTTGGTAAATATGTATATTCGATCTGTGCCGACCACACCGGTGAATTCTACTGATTTGTAAAGGTGCCAAAAGTGTACATATTTGTCCAATCCAATATTGTCATTTTATATTGATTATACTGATTTTTTTCTCGTATTTGAATAACTCAAAGTGTATTAAAAAGTCAAATATAGCAAGATATCGAAAATCCAAGAAGTTGAAACTAGACCTTTGGAAGCGTAAATTATGGAGCTCAATTTTTTCAAGATGCTACGGAGTGGTACAATGAATGAGAAAAAAGGCATTCACTAGCAGCACGAAAATCTGGGGCTAAGCGCAAGAATTATGGCAGAATTTTATAACCCCATTGCTAACACATTACCAACCGGCTCTTTAGTGTTTGGCACCTAGTCCGTATGAGGAATTTGCCGCCTACATTTTGCAGTGCTACATGAAGCACTACTATTACTGGTTCAGACTAGTTTTTTTTAGGCCTGTTTGAGTAGGTGGAAATGACTCGAAAAATATTCATCCCCGAACTCTTCTCGCTCGAACAAAAAAGAATGCTATATGTTTAGGAGCTAAATCTCCACTTTCCGCTAAAGTTATGACCCTTGGTTTTTATCAAAAACATTTTGTATCAGAAGATTTAAGGCGTTAAGTCGACTTTCAAAACTTGTATCACTTAAGGACTGAAGAGTTAAGTTCTTAACATTCACCTTGAGAATGCACCATCTATTCACAGAGCTGCAAAATTATATGGAGGCGTTGGACAACGTCGAACAAATTTATTGTATTTAAATAGTTTGCTACATCATTAATAGCTAATCTTAAGGTGTGTGATGCACACGGGTGGAAAATGCCTCAGGTCCTGTCCTTTTTACCAAACTGACTTGGTCAGTTAGTGCTAATTAGTGAATTGTGTGCAATTTAAGCCATTGTATAGACTTCGACCTCTTCATCACTCTTGTCGCTGATGTAATGTGTAATGTGTGATATTATTGTGTAATGTGATTGATCAAAATCCAATCTCTTTTGATGGCATATGTGGGAGGCATTTTCATTCCCTCTGCATAAAATCAAAGCGAAAATGTGACCAGTTTCACGTACGCAGAATGCTGTGATATAAAACCTTGCCACATTGTGAGGCTGGTCAGCATGATGAATTCTAACATTTGTTGTATGCGGGACAGCTATGCGACTTTAAACGAGGACCACGCCACCATTGGTAACACAATAGCTTCTTTGGTATCACTTCTCAGACCAATCACCGAGTTTGTCGAAGAGTTCCGCAAACATCATGATGAATTAGCACACCTGAAGCTTAAATTCGACGCAATAGAGACCAAACTGGACCAGGTCATAGGAAGGTTAAATAAGCTTGACCCTAAATCGTTGAATATTTTGGAGTCGATATGCGATATGCCACAGACGAAAGCAGAGCCTCCTTCACTTCCATCACTAGAGTCAATAGCCTCTAAATTGACGGCGATGGAGCTTTGAATTGAACCTGTCTATAAAAACATCGAAATGCAAAGCAGATTGTTCAGTCAGTTGCTTGCCAGACCTTTCATTCCACTTCTCTTGTTAGCGATCAGGCTCAGCAAAACGGCATTAACAAAAGTATTTTGGCTGTAAATAATCAAGATGCCACGGAAAAAATTTGACACCGAAACACAATTATAAGTTCCATTCGTCACAGCCCAGATCTAATCATAAGAGCGTCAAAGCATCTATCGAATCAACACCAATTCAACCATACATCGAATCTGCAGACACTTTTTCAGCAGCAATTTGCAACAACACTTTCAGCACTTTCAAATGCAAACTCAAAGGGTTTGTACTGCATAGGCTGATCTTTTTGTCGAGATTTACTCCAGATACCACAGCGGAAAGTGTTAAAATTAACATTGTAGTTAAAATTAACACTCGAAAATCCAACACTCGAAGAACTGACGAATTTTCGTACTCGCTGACAGCATCTCAGTTCGTAAAATTGGAAGGCACGGTCGAGTGTCATCTTTTTAAGTTATTGCACCGGATTGCTGTTTCAATACGATCACTGACTCTTCTCTTTAGCCAGCTAACTCAGTTGTTCGAGAATTCATTCGAAGGAATTACAGTACAGTGGGACATAAGTTTTCGTCAAAAACCGAGTTGAGAGCTTCTTCGTCTACTACGCAAACATGAGTGTCATGCGATCCAAAGTAAACGATTTCTCCGCCTTTGCCAATTCTTATATATGTAATTGGCATTAATTAAACTTAGCTTTGTGAGAACCTCTCAGACGCTGAACTATTTGATTGTGCTTTCAATGTGCTTCGCAAGGATCGCCATTGTGAACTTCTTGATGTTTCAATGAGTGGAGGTGTTCTACTTACCATACGCAACACTGTTCATACATCAACGATAGTCGTACCTACCCAACGGGAAAAATAATGCTTACGGATATATTCGGTAAGCATTTCGCGTAATGCGTGTAAGCATTACCGGACCATTACGCGTTGTTTCTTTTTAACATTGCATGTCCTAGGCTGGGAAGATTTATACAAGGGGAAACTCATGCTTTTAGCTCTATAGCTTTATGTATAAGAGCTTTTTGGAAAGTACGACATCGTATTCTCGCATTTATACGACTCAATATGAATTAAAGCTTTAGCCGGCGGCCGATCGTATCTCTGCATGTGTGGTTTTTGCATGCTGACGCTCATTGGAAATTCCAATAGCGCATGCTCTTTGCTACTAGGGGGAATTGTCTTCATGCATTTTACTTACCCGTGCGTGATGATTTGAAATGCTCCGAAATTTTCATCTTTCCGCTTTATATAGCAGACTACCCATAACCGATGTATGCTCGCAAGTTCTTTTCCCCTTGTTTCTGCGAGTGGATTTCATTGGCCAGTCTTGGACTTATAAGATATGAGCTTTCTCCCTTGCAGCATTTTCCATGCTCCAAGTCATGTATACGAGTAAATCTTATAATTGCTGGAAAATAGCTTTGGAAATCGGAAATTCGCATTACTAGCATTGTTTGATTCATGCATTACGCCAGCATACATTACCGCGATTCCCGTTGGGTAACGTCGAAAACTTGGAGCTTGTTTGTGTGTGTATGAGCTCAGTATTACCGAAGTTATACCTGGCTATAGTATACATTCCAGCAGATTCTTTACATGATATGTATGAACTAGCGCAGAGTGCTTTCCATTACATTTCTGACCTGCTGGGCGCAAACGACAAACTCATCATCATGGGGGACTTCAATATTTAGTGCTCATCTGATGATGACACATTTTTAGTTCCGGGCACTCGTCGCCACGTAGTAGACTTTGCGAACGCAATGCTAGCGTTGGGTTTGAGCCTCAGAGTTTGAACCGGGTAAACAACATCTGCAATAGTCATGGGAAGGTCTTGGATCTCGTTTTTACTTCCAGCGCTTTCACAACGGAAATCAGGCTTTTGCCATCGGCTCTTTGCGACGACTCGATGCATCACTCACCAATCAACATTGTATTACATTTGATTACAAATAGCTCTGAATGTTCAAGCTCACCACTTGCTCAATTTAGTTTCAAAAATTTTGATTTGGATATGCTAAATAGTGTCTCTGTGAGCCATGATTGGTACCCGGTTTTATCAGAACTTGACATTAACCATTAACCTTTTTAGCTGTTTCGTCCACTGCGCGCCAATCATCTTTTCTCAACAAGCCAGAACTCTGCTATGGCTCTGACGCGATCATCGTGGCCAAAAGAATTTGAAATCTAAGGCATGGAAAAAATACTGTGCCACACGTTCTGAATCAGGCTTTATAATTTTTCTTGAGCTTCGGTACATTTTCTAGGTCGAATTTGAATTTATATTACATCAACTTACTCGGAAGTAACTTTCGTAAGCATCCAAAAAGATTTTGGAATTTCCTTACTTCTAAGAGGTATCGCGATGATTATCCCGATGCATTTATATCTGACGGTATAGCTATTACTGACCCAATAACTATAAGTAATTAGTTTGCAAATCACTTCCGTAAAGCATATAATACGTATGCCTCTACTAACACAAACAATAATTTAAACTTCAACATCTTGACACCTCTTTGGGAATGAAAAATTTGGCTGTTACGAAGATACCATCAAAGCATTTACAAAAAAAAACTGAACAACAACCTGACTCCGAGTCCTGACAGCATCCCAATCATTTTGAAACGTTGTTCTTTGTTTCTGTCACCTATTTTATCATATCTCTTCAACCTGTATGTGCTCATGGATATTTTCCCAGCAATCTGGAAACACGCAATCGTTACACCCATACACAAGAAAGGTGATAGCAATGCGTTCAGTAATTGCCGCCTCATTGCAAAGTTGCCTTGTACTGCCAAACTTTTTGAAGCAATAGTTAGTCACATCGTAGCATTTCATAGCTAATCCTTCTTTTCTCTCTATCAGCACGATTTCACAAAGGGGAAATCAACTGCAATGAACCCGTTGGAACTTTCCAACATTATTATTCCATCCATTGAAGATGGTGGACTGTGTTTATACAGACTTTACGACAGCTTTTGACAAGGTGGATCATTCGATTTTACTAGAGAAAGTATCCACTTACAGTTTCTCCTATAAATTTATAAACTGGATCGCTTCTTCCTTGAATTTACGTACCCAGTTTGTATCTTTAGTACTCTCTTCAGAAATGACCGTCTCTTCAGGTGTTTGCTTGTCATTCCGCAAGCACCAAGCCAAATTACTTGACTAGGTGTTCGGTATTTGGCGAATAGGAGGTGTTTGACTAACACCGCATTTCTAAAGCCGCCTTAACACAAACCGCTTACTAACCAACATCGAAAAATTCTCTGTTTTATCGAACAAAATTAGTATTAAACTCGTTTCGCAGAAAATTCATATTTCTTTATATATCTATATATCTATATATATATATATATATATATATATATATATATATATATATATATATATATATATATATATATATATATATATATATATATATATATATATATATGTATATATATATATATATATATATATATATATATATATATATATATATATATATATATATATATATATATATATATATATATGTATATATATATATATATATATATATATATATATATATATATATATATATATATATATATATATATATATATGTATATATATATATATATATATATATATATATATATATATATATATATATATATATATATATATATATATATATATATATATATATATATATATATATATATATATCAGTGGCGGCTCGTGGGTTTAAGACTAAGGGAAGCACAAGCAAAATATATAAGCATATAATATAGATAAGCATACTTATGAAGCGCATAGTAAACTATACCTTTGAAATACCGTGTAAAAAATCAATTAAGTATTTTAATGCTGACCATATTTGCATTAAAAGCTGGTGATTGATTGTCAACAGCTTCCTAATCACTATGATTAAAAATCTCACAAAAGTTCAACTCAATTATAGTATTTGAAAGCAAAAAAAATTACTAATTTCTTTAATTCTTTTTTTAAATTATAAAAAAAGGTAAGTTGAAAACATATTACAGGCTAAATATATGGCGAAAGTTTTTTAATAGCTCGAAGTTGAGGATATAATGCATCTTTTAGCAAATTAAATAGGCAATACTACAATAAAAATAAGTTTCTCATATAATTTGCAATAAAAGTGCCTAATACAGTTACCTTTTACAAACAGTTAACTTGGTTGCTGAAACTCAATAAGATCCTCAATGAAAAAGATTACCTCAGCAAATACTCTATGGCACAATCACCTGAATTTTGGTTTTCCACTATAAAATCCATATTAAACGGGTAAATATTAACTTTTGGAAACAGAATCTATTCAATACGCTCTCACATTAACGAGCTTTATGTTATAATTTACTTTAAAAACTATTTTTTTT
>OX376372.1:165674361-165676861 GCA_947369275.1 Nemotelus nigrinus
ATTTCACTACCGAACTACATTCAAGCAGTCTCTGGCAACCCTTAAAACATCTCGTAGTTCAAATTCATTCAAAAATTCACATAGTGTGTAGGTACTACAGCAAACATTCTCATTCACAAAAAAAAAAATACGCACAAGCAAATTATATGGGGAACGTCACAATAAGTTCCACAGCAATCATATGCACGCGGCTTCTCTCTCAGTTTCTCGCTTGAGACGAGAATTTCCCCTAAGAAGCAATTTCTGCATTGCTTCCAAACAGCCAGTACAAGCATATTTTTTTGAATGACGTCACAATGCAGTCTACATGAAGTGAAATTAATGTTCGTAGAAGCAATTTTTTAGTTGCTTCCACCCGTCTTGTTCTCTCAATATTTTCATTCGGTGGTGTTACCACCTTAGCCGTGCAAGATGTTCACTATGAGTTTTTGGGAAATTTATTTCGAAAATTCCTGTCCATGATTTTTCTCGTGATTTTTAAATAGATTAATTTAAAATATATATCAGTAAAATGTAAGGGAAGCAATGCTTCCCTTGCTTCCATGAACGCCACGCCACTGTCCTTCAAATCAAAAATTTTTGATTTTTGACAAAAAATTCAAATCATTGATAAATTTTGACCTTTGTCCATAGTGCCAAATTGAAATTTTTAAAATTCCGATTAGCACAAGCACGGCAACCCGCCACCAAATTACCTCTATTTTCAGCACTCGAAAGTTCTGTTCACGAGAACTGACGACCGGATTATCCGATCATAATGAAATTTACAGAACATGTTTGCTTTAGCTAGGACCAAGCCTGATAGAAGTGATTTTGAAATGCGGGCAACCCTGCGACAGTGCTAACACCTTGAAAAATCACTGGAAAAAAAAACAGCTTTTTGGCCTATAACTTCGAATTTGAACAAAATTCACACAGTACTTGGATCTTCCTTTAGATAACATTTGGTGCAAATTTGGCTGAAAAATTAGAATAGAGTTGCCAGATATGGTGATTTTTGTCTCATAAATCTTGCCAATTTGCTCGGCAATATAAATTTTTTTTCCCTATAACTTCCAGTCCAGTGCAGAAATCAAAACGAAGTTCATGCAGTAAATGAACCTTAATATGAGCTGAACGTCGTAGGACTTTCGTACAAAAATCATGAAAGGGCTGCCAGCTATGAGCATTTTTGTAATTTTGTGGAATTTTTTTACTAAGCGATTATGTCATTAGATTTGTAAATGGAAATGATCCTGCAATGAAAATTAACAACAAATATTAACGCTTTAAAAATTTGAAAAGTTTTGAGGGTGGCTACCTTAAAATTCTTTTCTTCCGTATTATTTCTAGCGCAGTGATTCAATCGAAACGAAATTTACTGGTTGGGTTTACCTTAACGTGAAGCAGATTTCGTATATATTTGCTCTGTTGCTGACACATGGTAATCAGCATTAGTCATTTTGGTAAATATTACACCAACAGATGCTTCAAATTACGTACTCATTTGCAAAGCATTTGCGATAAAAATAAGATACCAATTTTTAAATTTTCCGAGTTTTGATTATTTTTCGGATGGCAGCCTCAAACAACGTTTAACCGCTGAGACTTTCGATGAAACCCTCCGATGAGAACGAAATTCAAAGGATAAGTTGATTTAAGTATGAGCTTGTTAACGTAAACTTATTGCTGCTTCATTGGGAAAGTGTTGCCAGCACCACATTTTTTTGTCACTCAAAGAATATTTCTTCGAAAATTAGTTTTCTAGCGGTTCTGATGCGCTAGACTTTTTATCATTCAAATCATCTTCTTTACAATTTGAGTACTTTCTAAAGAGTACACCACTGGCACATTCTGGAAAAATACTCGATTTAGGAGTATTTCTGAATAACTATGCGTTAGGCTTCGTACGGAGGCGATCGAGGGAGTTTAATAACGTTTTCCTAACAAAAACCTTATATTGTGCTTTGGTGAAACCAATCCTCGAATATGCATGCTTAATTTGGGCTCCTTATCAGCAAGTGCATATTGATCGCATCAAATCGGTTCAAGCGATTTTACCTTCATGAGTTTTCGTTGTCTGATCGTCTTCGATTGTCTCCTTATACTAATCGGCTGAAACTTGATTGTTTCCTTATACTAATTGGCTATGAACACATTTGAAAGTTTTTCGCCGGAAATTCTCTTCTGAATTTATTTTAGATCAATTTGGCCTGAATACTAATTGCCACAAATTTCGGCACGTGAGTTTATTATCCTTTTCTTTTCATCGAACTAACTACGGCTACAATGAACCTATCTCAGTGACAAAAAGAACTGTTAATAAAACAGTCTGCATTTTCATTGAGAGGTGTTATTGTAAGTATTTATTGAATGTTTGTGTATACTTTTTAATGTAAATAGTTTGTATTAGACAAAATGTTAAATAAATAAATAAACAAATAAATTTGTGCTTTACACTGGCGCTGCACAAATCACTGTTGCAGATTTTGAATTTATAGTCCATTGTTCCTTAGGTTAG
>OX376372.1:165681861-165958102 GCA_947369275.1 Nemotelus nigrinus
CACAGCTTTGGTTTTGTATGCTTGGTTAAGAGTACTGCAATGTTTCATTTCTAATAAGTATGATTTGTATTCGGGTATCAAAAGATTGAAATTTATTTAAGCTAGGTTCTCATTTCTGATAGGAGAAAATTCGTTATGTAAATGTTATTGAGGGTCCTGAATGTATTTAGTATTTAATTTATTCAAAAGGTTATTTAATATGTTGTAAATGTCACCAATACTCCTTTTGTGAATGTTTACTTTGTGGATATTATATATAATGCTACTATAACTTTCATTTATTCCAAAAGTAAACATAAATAATAATTTTACTACATATTGCCAATTTGATTCTGTTAGTGTTTGAACAGCGTCTCTAGCAGGACCTTGGGGTTTATTTAGTATAAATTTAAATATGCATAATTGTTGATGGCTGTGTTTAATGATAGAAGTAAATTTGTTTCTTCAAGCCAAGTGTTTAGCACAAATTTGCTATTATTTCTATTGTGTGCTGGTAATCTGTGGGCTCCATTTATTACTTCCTCGGAGGATAATTCCAGAGGTAGTAGTGGTAGTTGGTTTTCGTCATCGGTTGCCATTTTGTTGTTTGTAGTAAGAACTAAAATAACTTACTTCTTGTTGATTATTGGATTAAATGCTGGAACAGGTTACTGGAACAATTTAATTTGTTGCAGCTGAAGGATCAAGAACAATTGATGAGTTTTAATGAGTTGAGTCCAGAAGAGTTTGGGTTGCATGTCCAATTGACAGAACCCCAATGTATTGAAATCTCAATTTAATTTGAGAATTTATGTATTCGATTATCTGAATAATAGTGCTGTGTTTAAATGTGTTCAATTAACAAAACACTGATGTATTTAGTTAAGGGTGCACTTGTATTTTACACTTATTTTTATGTTCATGTCAATACGGGCTCGACTGTTTGTTTCAGGAACTTTTAAACGCGAGGAACTATTTCATTAGTTAGTGTATTTAGCCTTTTCAATACCTTTTCAGTGGCGCAAGTAGGCGAATTCTCGGAAAATTGTGCCTACGGGGCAATGTAAACCTTTATATTATTATAATTTTTATTTTAGTTTATTATTTGCTATAATTTTTCGATTTTTTTATTTTATTTTATTTATTAACCAAACAAGGTATAAACAATACAAGAAAATATTTGAAATAAATATGTGTAAACGAAAAACTAAATAGATTAAATAATTAACAAAATAAATCAATAACAATTGATAAATAGCAAACAAATAAAACATTGACATATAGCTTAAGATAAGGGGCTACGGATGGCTTAGAAAAGGGAGAATTTGAAAGAGAACTTGGAGATCGTTGGGGAATACAGAAAACTTATGCTGTTAAATATTCTGCAGCATCTATTTACCGGCTCATTAGCTGCGTAAGTAGTTGAATGTGGATATTCTTTAAGTAAACGAGAGGACCTGGTGTTCCTTACAGGTTATTTAATACCATTTTACTATTCAGGAATTCAACTTTGATAACGCCTCTAATGACGTCGAATGTGAAGCAGACCGAAATTATTTTTCTTCTTGATGCAAGTGTCAATAAGTTTAGGTGACCCAGTCGAAACTCATAAGGAGGAAAGGTATTAAAATCGTAAGGGCTGTATAGTTCTCTCAATGCGAAAAGTAAGAATTGCTTTTGTATGGACTCGAGTCTGCTACTGTGGGTTTCAAAAGCCGGATTCCAGCAAATGGAAGCATATTCAAGAATGGGGGGTACAAGTGAGATGTATAAGGATCTTGTGACTCACAGGTTACGAAATTCCTTCGCATGTCTTTTGATGAATCCTAGCTGTTTGTTTGCACGGGAAATTATTTCACCTTGCACTATGCAAGGTGAAGCGGAGTTTCTCATCCAAGATAACACCAAGGTCAACAACGTTTTCAACTCGGCCTAACAAATTATTGCCAAGGAAGTATGTGTTATGTGAGACCGTGCATTTTCGGGAAAAACTAATAACCTGGCACTTAGCAATGTTGAGAGAGAGCTTATTTTCATTGCACCAATGATCAAGTGAGTTGAGTTTAGATTGGAGAAAGAGTGCATCGGATTTAGATTTAATGATGTGATACACTTTGAGATCGTCGGCGTAAAGTAGATGAGGTATATTTGCTAAGACGTGAAATAGGTCAGAAATAAATATATTAAAAAGGAGTGGGCCAAGATAGCTAGCTACCTTGTGGTACACCGGAGGTAACAGATATATTTTTCGATAAAACTGCTTGAAATTTTACCAATTGCGTTCGATTGCGGAGGTAAGAAGTCAGCCAGCTATGCAAAGATCCGGCAAGTCGGAATCTCAGAAGCTTTGAAATTCAGACAGGGTGGTCAAATCTGTCAAAAGCTTTACTGAAGTCTGTATAGACAGCGTCAATTTGGTATCCTTTCTCCATTTTACACAGAACGTCTGAGATTAGGACTGTGAAATTTGTGGTAGTTGAGCGACCTTTTCTAAAACCATGTTGCTGCTAATTCAGACGAGAGTCTACAAGTGGAGAAAGTTTATCGTCGACAATCTTTTCAAAAAGTTTCGGAATTGAAGATAAGATGGCAATGTCCCTATAGCTTCCGATACAGCGTCTATCACCATTTTTGAAGATGGGTGTGACATACGAAAGTTTCCAACAGGATGGAAAAACTTTAGACGAAAGTGATCTGTGGAAAAGAATAGGCAAGGAAGTTACAAGCTGCTCTACACACTTTCGCAAGAAAGTCGGAGGAATTATATCGGGTCCAGGGCCTTTGTTGCAGTCAAGTTTCGAAATAGCTTTATGTATTTCATCACGTGAAATTTCTAAGTGGCTGACCAAAGCTGTTGAAGCGGAATGAGAGTAAGAAATGTGTGAGTTTGGTGGGTCTGATGCAATAAAAACAGTCTGAAAACGATCTGCAAATAAATCACAAATCAAGGAAGAAGTGATATTGTTAAAGAACATCGACGATGGATAGCCAGTAGTTTTTTGCTTCAAATTTACAAAATCATAAAGTTTTTTCGGGTCGCGGATTATATTTTCGCCGGTAGTCTTAATGTAATTGGCATAAGCCTCGTAGGACTTTGTTAAAAACTGCTAAGCAATTTTGTTATATTCTTCCTGAATAGCCGAACTAACGTAAATATTGTTTTTAATCCGCTTATAAAGTTTGTCCCTACGATTCCGTGAATGCCTAAGGTCCCTATCAAGCCATGGCTCACAGAGTTTATTCTTTTGCTTTATCCGTATTCGTCAGCATTGCACTTTACACAGAGTGCTTAGTGATACGACTTTAAGATTCGATGATTCTAAGGGGCTCCGTTCTCCTTATATTAGCGACTGCACCAGTAATGCATGGCTGTGTTGTTTTAAAATAAAAAAAAGCTTTTTTTATATCACAACTTAGTTTTTGGTTTGTTGTTGATGAAATTGCATAATGCGATCTCTGTAATTTGATCTATGTGAGATCTGCTTCGATATTATGTTTGACTCAATATTTGATAGATAAGAACTTTTTGAATTCTACTGATTAAGTGGACATGAGCATGATTTCTACTTTAATGTAAACATTATTTCCGGTTTAAAAGGATATGTTTTAGCATATTACGTAACGTTATTTTGATGAATCGTTTTTTCTAGAAAAATCTTAATTGATTACATGAATGTGAGCTATGAGCGATTGCTCAGCAGTGTCTGCACCGTATTTACTGAATGATACGCAACAGTGACACCATACGGAAGACTCTACCTTTAGACTGTTTGATTCAATAATTTATCTTGTCATTCAAATTTCTAATTCTGAATTCGATTTCTTCAGGAATGAAAGGAGGATTAAAAAAATTAATATATTGAAAGCCTTAGATTCCAGATTTATATTATCAACACAAACAACCTTAACAAGAAAAGTCCAACTCTGCCAAACTAAAACTCTTTACTATATTAAATGTTTTTTGAAAAGACGAAAAGTTAAAAGCAAAGTGCATGTACTCATTTATTTACCATCACTTTTATAAATAAAATATGCTTTTTAAAATACGATTCATGAACTACGACAGTTTGAATGCAGATCGTGTTCGGTTTTCGCATTAATTTTCACATACATATAGGTTTTGCCTAAACATTCATTAGATAGAATGGGTCTCCAATACCTCTTATCCACAAGCATGATAGCTATTTAAACACATGGTTCAGTAGACCAACCCATATATCCTCTGCAGGCATCCACGCTGTGTTTTTTTCGCAATCCTCCAAAACTAATATTCACCCCATCCAACATGTCGCATCCACGTGCATTTGACTATCCCGTTCGCTCGGCAAAGAACCAGTTTATTTCAAATTGGAAACGTACAAGTAGCATTTGCATTGAAATGCAAACTGGTAACAGAACCAATAAAATCTGTGTGCAAAGGCAATAATGGAGCTGTGCCGAAATACGTTAAGCTTCGCGGACGGTGTCAGTATCCTGTTCACGCATCCACCGGATAATCCGAGAGGGAAACGCGGTGTACTCTTCGGTTATGCATCTACGACGAGTGCACTACGTTTGCCAACGAGCCTAGTCACTGTCATATTGCACGCGAGGTCGTTGCTAACCGGCGACTATTATTGGGATTCAAAAGACTCGCAGGATAATTCTGACCAAGTTCTATTTAAACACGTTTTAATTACAAGCACTGTGTTTACTCCAATAAATTACGCCATGCTGGCGAGAAATTGATTTTCGGACGAATATTTTCGTTTGCTTTTGGTCAGGCCGCATCTGATGGGAACATGTCGCTTTAAAGTTTCAGTGATAGATTCAAAGCGTTTCGGTTTAATTCAAGGTGTAATGGGTTTTGTGTCATCAAGTAATTGAGACTGAATTCAGATGTATTCTGTGGAAAATAAAATGGAAAGTCGATTTAGTAAATTTAGTATTTATTTAAAAAAAAAACAATTTTTTTCCCGATATTTAGAACCCGAGAAACTGTACATGAAATACGTATAATATTCTTCAGACTTCTATCAAACGACTTTGGCTTTCAATAAATTAATTTCAGGCTTTCTATATTGCGGAAAAAAAGATTCAAATGCTCAGCAAGCTTATGTAGGTGACTGAACATCAGCGTTGCCTGACGTCCCGATTTTGGCAGGACGTTCCGATTTTTTAATCAAAATTAAATGTCACGCGCGGGGCAGGCTCAGTCCCGCTTTTCGGGGATAACTTGACCGTACGTGCAGCGTGCTGAGGAAGCGCGGGCGGCTGGCACAGACAAGTGTGGACTGACCGCCCGCCCGGCGCGTAATAAAGATAAGCGCGCGGGAGAGAGAGGGTTGCGTCACGCATTCGGTGCGTGTGATCACGACATCTTCTCTTTCTCTTTCGCTCTTTTCTTATTTCCAGTTGTTTATAAATTTCTATGTTGTCTATTGAATTTCGCGAGAATGTATGATTACGTACGAAGAAATAACGCATACCGTTTTTTTAGTGCTTAGAAAGCAGCGAGCAAGTAGTGAGTTGCATTGCGTGTGTAATTTAGTTTAATTACACTGTCAGATCTACTGATTTCACCCAGCACAGTCATGAGGAGAGTGGAGCGCATCCCAAAAACGGAGATCACCATGCTGACGAAGCGGAAGAAAACAACTATCACACCAATGACAGTTGGCTCAATCGAGGTCTAGACCAGAAAGCCGGTCAGGTCCAAAAAATTATAGGATGTAAAGAAATAAAAGTTGCTGAGCACTGAAATTGCACAATGTTAATTTTCCCCCAAGAGTTAATTTATCTGTCAATGTCAGCTACATAGAATACTAGCCCTTCTTAATTAACTAGAGGGAATTCGATTTTTGTTTTATGAAGAAATTTATTTTTTTATGAGTAATTGATTCATTGGGGACTGTTTATAAAATTGGTGCATTTTTCAGGACATTGTTATATTTTTTCCTGAATTTTAATGAACTTATTGGCATTTTAGGGGTAACACCGCTACAAACATAGCTCTATGTAGTATTTGCCTCCGGTTTTCTTGTTTGTTTTGTAATAAGGAATCCTAAGTGCAGCGAGAACGATTGTGTTTTTAATAAATTTTGTAAATTGAATTTGGTCATCACTCTTCACCGCCATCACTCTTTAACTTCGAAACGACCTCCCGATTGCAGGTGATAGGAGAGACTACATAAAAATTCTGTAATTTGGTCGATGTTCATAAATTTTATTCATCCTCGTCACGTATGAACGAAAATTACTTTGCTTCCCAAATATTTTTATTGTCACGTACATGGTGGCTAAATAGTAACAAGGTGTCTTTTCAGCAATATTTAGAGTGTTGAGTACGGTAAATGCTCGTGTAGTTATAATTTTCATTAAAGAAATTGGGCGAGGTTTTTTCAATTTACGGACTTAAATGATAGTGTTGCGGATTGGGTAAATTGTAAGCTCCTTTACACAATGCTCTCCGAAGTTCAATCAAATAATCTTTGAACAGATAATTTTAGAAACATTGAATAGGTTGAATTCGATTTCGATATATTTGAAGGAAAACACTTGATCTTCGCCCCGAGCATGCAAGTTAATTGAAAATCTCGATAGAAACATCTGAACATCACAAAACTTCCTTATATCAAATCCGAGATATTTAAATGATAAATCATTAAATTCCACAAATTTCCAACTACTCTGAAATGTCCTTCATTCCTGGCATTCTATTCACTCGCTGCACCATTCCAGTCATAGTTTCAACTTAGCTTTCTCTAAGCAGCTGTAAATCTGTCAAGTGTATCAGAGTATGGAGCCTCAATGTCCGGCACTTCAGCAGATACATTTTACATTTTACCACATCGATAAATAAGTTCAACTGTTCCGAAGTGCAGTCTTTGATTGCAAACTTACGATCTGGCCGGCATTGCATAATTCACCAAGTCCATCGTCGATGCATTTAAATTCACGGATATCGGGGTCGGATTGCACTCAGCTCAGCAGCAGCAGATTGGACACAAAGAGGTTAAATGTCTGGGTCTGAGTCGCACGGGAAGAGGCATTCAAAGGCGTTACGACGATTGCATGCTGAGTCTTGAAGGAAATCGATTGAATGCAGACGATAGGTAGAAGGCATGTATCTAGTGACCACTAGAGAAAATGACCATTTCGGTTAAGTTATTGCAATTCTTGGGCAGATATCGTTGTCACTTCATATTTTTGGTTGCTAGGGCTGAGAATTGGATATCGTAAAGTTTGGCAAAGTCTTAGTTTATCATGAGAAATTGAATGTTAGCTAAAGAATTCAATGGAGCGAAATATAACAAAATCTAATCATCTTTCAGACATTTTACAATGCGCTACGACGGAAGCATTAATATAATGTGTTTTTAATGTAAGGAAACTTTAATAATTCATATCGATACTATTTGCTGATTCGGTAATTTTGCTTGACTTCCATGCAATCGAATAATGTAATACTTCTGGGTCACCTGACGCATTTAAGGTCACCTGCATGGTAAAAGGCTCATTTCGGCATTCCATTCAAAGTATTAACACGGACAAGCTAGTTCTTGGAATACTTGTGTTCAGAATTTCTAACCGTATTTCGGCAACCAATTTATAAATCAGTCATGAGATACATCTGATTATTTACTGGCAGTTAGTGGAGCTGAGAGAATAATATTGTGAATTGTGGTTTTAGAAATATTTTCATGTTTGGGTGCTGAAAAATTTTTTTAACTGCAGCCAATTACTTCATTGAATCTAGATATATTGTTTTTAATGGAATTTTTTTTGCATTGAACATGAACTGCTGTTTGAGAACATAAACAATAGCAATGGTGGACTATGCACTAAAACAAAAAATCTGTACAGTCAAAATAACAGAAAATCTACAACAGTAGCATCAAACAAAACAAATGACGCTAAACGGCCAAGTTCTACTCTACTAGTTCTACTCCAACTAGACCAATTGGACACTCATGAAACGTATCCTCAAAGAACGGAACTCTAAGTTCAAATCGGCGAAACGAGTCTATCATCTAGATTATTCCCTTAACCATCTTCGACCACAGCTCTTACGCCGAATAAAAGGTAATTGTAATGCTGAATTAAAGACACAGTACAACCCAGAAAACGAACTCAAGTCAGTTCTAAGATTTTTGAAAGTTCCCCTCCCTAGGGATAAAATGGAGAAATATAATTTGAAGGCCATTAACAGTATAATTCGTAAAATTGAAGCACAAAAATTGCGAAGTGTAAAATCTCAGTGTTTCAAATACTAGTAGTTTTGGTACTCTAATGTGCTACTCTCTTTCTCTCTAAAGTGCCAAATACATCGAACGCTATCAGCTCTTAGATCGCGAAAAGTCAAAATTGCAAACATCCTGCAATTTGTAGACACTGCCAGTGCAATGTGATAATCTTGTGATAATCTTATTTATAAATGGCCAGTGGAAAACCTATACCACTCTTCTAAACTTTCCTCATTTCTCCAGCCAAACTTACATCCGAAATGCTAGCACCAAAATACCAACCACAATCACCAATCACAGCCTCTTCCGAACATTCACTATCATGAGAACACCATTAAGGATATGATGGCGAAAATGGTTCAAAGCGTGTTCATTGGCCAAAACTCAGCAAATATCGCCTGAATACAGTTACATTAGCCAGATTAATCATGTTTCAATACTCTGGTGGAATGCGAATTCTTTACTGTACAAAAAAGATGTGTTGATGTAACTTTCGGAGACTTGTTGCCAACAATCTTTTTACAACAAAGCTTGGAATGAGCTAAGCAAGTTCATCACATATAGCCAATGTAGCATATGCGTGTATCCCCATAGAAGCAGCCCACTGCGACTTTACAAATAGCTACGCTGGAAACAAGCACTCAACCAAGATGTCAAGATCCTTGCCAAGCTCGTACCTGACTACAAGCTGGTCTTTTTTCGAATAGCAAACATCTTCTATGATGAGCCTGCAACAGAGATATAAAATAACCAAATGGGAAGCAAATCATTTAGCCAAAAAACAACTAAAATGGTAAGCTACTTAAACGAATCAGCCGAATAAGGCACGTATAAGAGGACGATACGATCAGAATTCCCTTAAAAGACTACCACAATCCAAACGAGCTCTTTTAGTTTATATAGATGAGATTTTAATTCAAGATAAGCACCAGAGGCTCAAGTGAGCCTAGAACAAAGTGCAAACTGAACCAATTCATCAATAGGTGCATTTTTTGCTCTGGTACAGTATAAAATTGAACAATGGCGCAAAAGAAATGATCCAGAAAAAACTGAAAAGATCAACTGGCGCATTCGCTATCCAGAACAGAACAGCAAGTGCATTCGCTAAGGTTACTATATTCACTGTAGTTGCACGTAAAGCTGTTCAAAATAACGAGTATAAATTACCACAATCGATGGAAAATATAAACTAGTGGAAAATTACCTCTTTTAACTTTTTACACATTCTGAGGGCTTTTTCTAATTATCTAACTTCCAAAACATTTAACAAAACCTTGAAAAATCCAAAGCCACCTACTGACAACTAAATAGCCACTACACGGCAAAAAAGGCATAACTACTCATGAACTGCCAGCAGACTCAATGCATGAGCAAATGAACTATCTATGCTGAACATAATTCTGTCCCAGTGAATTTACTGGGACAGGAGCTGTTATTTCCAGTTCTTGTATTCTGTTCTGGATTTGGGGTAAAAAAACAGGCCTAATGTTAAATATCGTCAGATATCCCAAAATCAGAATGAGCAATATGGGAGCTTCAGTGTCGTACCATAGAGTAACACTTGATGGCAGCTGTCTCTAAACCATAAACAAACCACTGATGCAGCCAACCTACATTACACAGCAACTTGAAGACAATACCGCCGTGGACTCTTTGAGGACACAATCCGAGGAGAACGTCTCAATTAAGAATGAAATAAACTATGGAAAGGACATCGAGTGCGAGGCCGTAAACGAGGTAGAACCGTCAAATCTGATGACTTTGTGGAAGTGAAGATCTTGGTGAACAGGCTGAACCTGTGAAAATAGCTTGGGATACACAAAAATAATAACGTTTGTCTGCCACATATACCAATCCATTATACAGAGGTTCAGCCGTTGATTGTCTGATGTCTTTTATTCGTAGCAGTCGAACACAACGGACGCATTTTGTTGTTTTGCTTCTCTTTTTGCTTACGGCATTGTCAGCTACTGCTCTGTGTTTACCTTTATCGATTTTTTCGCCTCACTTTGATTTTCGTACGATTGCTGAAATGCTCCGCCGTTTTGTGCTTCAGTGCAATAGTACCCTCATTACTTTGCTTTGATGCAGAATTTTTTTTCATTTTGAGGACACCTATACAGTTTTTCAGTTTGGCACTTGTACAGTTGTTCACCTTATGCTCTTTGATCTGTCTTTTTTATTGCTTGCCGAGTGTGTGTTGTAGTGTTAAATATCCGATCCTTATATTTTCTTATGTCGTCAGATTTAGTATTGCTAGTGTCGCAAGTGCAATCATCTTCATATTAGTGCGTGTCTGTATTATAAACGAACTGCCATAGTTTCAGTTAAGCTTTTGTCACTTCTGCATTTTGAACATAGTGAAGTATCTACCTGTCTGTTACTTTTCTTCTGTTACTATTTATCTGTTACTATTTTTGTATGTAGATTTCCTTATGCAACAACTCGGGTGCCGTAGAGCACTTTGTCTCGAATGAATTGGCCTACACACATCATATTTTACCTTGTGTGAAATTAACGAAGGAAAGTCTAGCAAGGATATATGTTGCTTCTTTCAAACTAACTTTGCGAACTAGCCTTAACATTATTGCTCACCCGGAATGTTGGTAGCAAGGCACTCTGGTAAAACCTCTTGAGAACCGTGAAATTTCCGTTCCAGCCTCAACCGGAGAAAACGCATTAAATATCCAATTGTTTGTCTCTTGTTATCAAAATATCCAGGGCTTGAAAACCAAGCGTGAAGAAATTAGAACTGCTTCTTTATCGAAAAGGATCATTTAATATGCTTTGCTGAAACCTGGCTTACTGAAATCATTCCAAATTTGGATATAATGTAACAATATAATTTTCCTGGGTATAATGCCTACCACAACGACGGAAATAGAATAGTTTCTGGTAAATACGACGGTGTTTCTCTTCAAAGCAAGTTCTGCGTGGATTGGTGTCCTTCTCGTCCCATTGAATTGCAGTTTGTGTTTTCTTATTTGACAAATTCGATGTATATACCGCTTCACTTCCGATGCACCTCAAGGAGCTATTTTAGGGCCTTTGCTCTTTAAGCTCTTCGTCAATGATCTTCCTAGCGTGATTGCTTCTCCTTGTCTAATGTACATTGATGACTTGAAAGTCCTTGGAGCTATCTATGCGTCTTTTGATCATCTTGCTCTTCAAATCAATTTACATTGTCTTCTCTCTTGGTGTGACTGTAACAACTTGTCTTTGAATGCCCTTAAATGTTTCTCTATGTCTTTTACATTGAAACCTTGTGCTTTTGAGTCCATTAACACTATCTGCGACATCATTCTTTTAGATGTAGACCATTTTACTGACCACGGTTTTACCTTCGATCGAAAGTTTATGTTTGATATTCACATTCGTGCCATCACTCGAAAAGCTTCCTTATCGCTGGTTTTGTTATGTCAAGAATACACTTGAGACATACCGAGCCGCAATTTTGGATGGTTTCTTCATCGACGTTCGTCATGTCTTGCCAAGAGAGTGGATGGTTTCTCGTCTGTTTTATGAGGGTGCCTTCTCCGCTCGCCTTACTCGTAGTTGATCCAAATTTCGTCGGTTTTGAGTATCATGTCAACAGAATTTGAAAAAGGTCTGGTGCTGCTCCGGATGGTATATACAAACCGATTTAGTTTGCCTACGAAATCTTGGACAAGATTCATGAGTACGGATGGGTGCAAGGTATACTGTTCACACACCTACACTCTTAAGATCTTTTTAACGCAAACAGAATGAATTTTATGTCATACTGAGATGAAATACTCTTCGAATGCTTGACAAGTGGCTTGAAGAAACGTTCGACATACGTGTATTCTCGGTATCATATATGTATGTTTGCCACAATTCATTTGACATTTTCATTTTTGTTCGTCGTTTGACATGTTTGCTCTATCCTTGAGTATTGCTCCGTAAAATGAGGATCTCGTTTCTGATATGTTAGAGGCTGTTGGGTCTGTCTAGAGAGGGCTCAAAATTTATTGTGTCTTTTTGTCTTCATCTTTGGCGTGTTTTTTTACGGAACGCCATCATGACAGGCTTATCAGGTCAACCAAAATGTTTAATGTACAGATGTTTATTTTCACTTGCCTATTTTTCGTTTATTGAGGACGCATAGCATAGTTATCTTTAGCTTGCTTCTCTCTGTTAGATTTTTTTTTTCACTTTCTACTTATGTTACTTCTGACTGTATCCTAATTTTGTACTTATATTCTAATTTTTGTGTTTTTTAATGTTGTACTTATATATTTTATGCGTCTAGGCTCTTAAATGAATTAGTTTACGGGCAAGTTTAACAAATTTTGAATAACATTTACGCAGGAATTTATCTCAGCTTTAATTTTCAAACTATCATCCAAGCTGTCAACAACGATTGACGAAACTTTATACATCCATGAGAAAAGACACATCACATCAATACACATCAGTATCTTAACTTACTTTACGACGTGTGAAAGAAATGCTTCTGAGCTTCCGTTGCTCTAAAAATTAACCCTAAAATAGAATATTATGTCATACAATAAGACTTTCCTTGCAAAGTTCGCTACTTCCTAAGAGTTTCTTCACACTTCGCATTTTCCTCATGCAAAAATCTCTTACTCGAAAATGAAGTTTATCGAACGCTAGACGCGTATGTTTATTGTTTGTTGGCATGCTGAAGCTAATTATTAATTCAAGTCCTTCTTATAATGCTACGCTCGTCAAACTCTTTAAGTTCCATGTTCCTTCTCGACTCGTAGAAGACAATGCATTTGAAATACTAATGAGATAGAATTCTGAATGAATAGGAGTGGTGATGCCTAGTTGGAAATAATAAATATTTTTGGAAACTCTTGTCAAGTTATAGTTTCTTTATAGATATACATACATTGCGACTACAATTATTTGAAAGATTAATGACTATTTTAGGGTTTTTAAGCAAGTTATTCTAAAAAATTTGTCTGACTAATTTTTCTAAAATCAAATTAAAAAGTATGTGAAATTAATAATAAAATTGATTATAAATGTATTTCAAAAGCTCAGTATCCTTGAGTGATCACAATATTGCCATCTGGTTGGTACCAGGATTGTCTTTAAAAAAATGGTATCTACACAACGAGGACACACAGCACAATGCGAAGAACGAAAGAAGAATGATACTAACGGAAGTTGATGAATACAAAATTCAAAGCAACCGATCCTGTCTCTTAGCATAGATATCAACAAGATAAACAATTTCGTAATCTGTATGCACATTAGCATACTAATTCGCACAGAGAGTCGCTCGGCAGCATAAACAAATGTTGTGTGCGTAGCGTGGAGCTCAGTTACTTTGATGTAAGCAAACATAGAAGTATTCGTAAAACATGCATGCTATCATTATTTTTTGATGTTTTTGTTCTCGCAAGTGACTTTTGCATACGTACTTTAGCGTAACTAATACCAGTGTTCATTTAGTGAAAAGTAATTTTCAAGTTTAAATGTGAAAAGTCACCTACGACTACAGAGCTCCATAGTTGGTACGGCTGAGCTGCTGAGAGCTACTGGATATGCAGGGCGGTGAAAGAGTTGATGATTTCACCCGGGAATTTCTTTAATTGACTAAATTACATTAAATTAGTTATGCCAAGCAGGTCCGACTTATCAATTTGATTATGAATTCATTCATTCCGTTGGCATGCTGATTATCATAGTGAATTAATGTGGCTGCGAGGAATTTTCGAAATGACCGCTGAATATTGTCAGACAAATTATGCCGACAGAAGAAGGTCCTCGGCTCATTAGAATGTGAGGTAGTTGAAAGTATTGATCAATTGAACTAAGATGGTTGGACATTTTTTATTATTTTCGTTGTAGTGCCGACAATAATATCAAATGTTTTCGTGACTTAACTAAAAATAATGTAATGAATGCGGTAGAGTATTAAAAGAATTTCAAGAAAATCTATCTGGTATAACAAAAATGAAATTTCGTACATGTGATCAGATTTTTATGAGACTATCTTTAAGCTATCTTTGAACCGGTAACATATTGTAGTCGTTTCGCTGCATTCGTTTCTGAATTATTTTATTATAGTTTTTAGTGAAATGGAAATCAAAAGGTAGATCTAAAATAAATAAAGTTCATATTATGTTGTGAATCAACTTAACTCCGTTCTTATTAGTTAATTATATTTTATGATGTATTTAATCTAATTTGAATTTCTCTAGCTTCAGGGTAGAAGAGACCAAATTACTCTTGAAATATTGGTATGTATCAAGAAATTGAAATAAGTCAACTTGCTAATAAAAAATTGAATTGAAGTGAACAATCTTCATATAAATAAAGGGCAAAAATTGTTTGAAGATTAAAGATTGGCCTCCATTTTCAAAAAAACATAAAATATATAAAAACAAAATCAACGAAACAATTCACCTGCATGAGTTCAGGAAGTATCTTATTCGATTTTGACCAAATTCAGTCTTATTTTTTGAAACTTTCTAGATTGTGGGTGAATCCAAGAATAGGAGCTAAACTAGATAGAGTATATACCATCATTTCTGATTCAAATGAAGAAAAATTTTTATTTTAAGAAAAGAAATGTTTATTCAACGAAAAACAAAAGCTATGCATTTCACAAAGTCCTCTAATTTGAAAAACTTTATCTTAGACGATTGCCAAATGTTCTTAACTGCTCGAAACGGTTTCGTTTCCTAGCTCATACTCGTAATTGTGGTGATCTCTCTGAGTGAGCTTTTTTCACTGGAATTTTTCAAATGAGCTGATTAATTTTTAACGAATCGAATTGATCAGAGTGGTTTTGATTTAATTGGTGATCTAAGTAGAATTCCAACATCGTTTTTATGAGATGACCCTGAACTTGGTAAGATCATGTAAGCAGATGATTTAAAAACTAATTTATGCATTACTTATTTACCCACTACTTCAATAAATTCAAAACTTTGCCGGTTAGCTGTAAGCACATACGTTACCTTAAAAGACAATGCCATAAATATATTCGATACTCTAAATTCACTAATCACATCCTGATAATATTTCTATTTTAGATCGTGATGATTACTATGACTATAACTCGAAAAATATATTTTTAGACTAATGTAACTTCAGTTACATTCGAAAGCGAAATATAACCAACCTTCCTTATTATATTGCATGTTGTAAAATTTCCATATTGCTTCACCATTAGGTATAATAATTTAACGGATAATATTTAGGTTAATGTTCAGACAAAAATAATTTCACATTAAAATTATGAATATCAATATTTCATTAACTTTGATTTTGATTCGATTTTGCTTTTATTTATGGAAAAAAGTCTCGAAACCCAGCAGTGTCGAGCAAACTATCTTTTTTGTCATATTTTCAATACAATAGTCTAATAAAGTCAATGAATTTGCAATTTTCGTTTAATATTTTTTTATTTAGTGTTAATTTGGTTTTGCTTCCTGGTGAATTTTCATCAAGAGTTATTTGGAAAACGTGATCGAATGTGAAAAGATGTTGATACCAGCCGCGTTGTACACTACTTAGCTTAATCTGTATAAAAGCATACCTCTATTTCCGAATCACGTACTCAAATGCTAAGTTGAGCAGTAGAGAGGTCAGCCTCAGTGCTGCCATGTATTTTTTTGGAATAAGGCTAGATCCAATTTTATTTAATGCTAAATAATGCCAGACCGTGTAATGCTAAATAATGTTTTCTTATTTGATTAAAATAAACACTATCCGAAATGAAAATAATATATATTTATAAAATAAAAACAAATAAGAAGCTTAAAATTTACATCTCAAGATGATTCTATATCTATCACAGACATATCAGTTAAATCTCAATCTTCTTCTCTTGTGTAAAGCTTATTTCTACCAATATTTTTCAAAACATCATTTGGAATCTCACAATCAAAACACCAGCAATTATTTATTTTTAAGTGAAGAAAAAGTATTGGTGTTGGATGACGAAGATTTTTCTCCAGCGTTATCTGTACGATTGCTTGCATGTGAAGCCCATACAAAACAATTGATTCACATTGTTATGGAAAAAATATATATTATTAGAATGCATATACTTTGCTAAACTTGAACTTTTAGATGCCCGAGGCGCTTGGGTGTCTGAAGTGGATAGGACCATATCATTAATTTTTGGCAACTTCATGATTTACTGGAACGAGAAACTTGAATTTACCATATTTAATGCAATCAAAATTGCCTTAATATAGGAATATCTAACTTTTCATTTTATTTCACTTAATATTTCGCTTTTTCTGCAACGTTAATAGCGCTTGTCACTAGAATTGGGATTTGTTGGGAACCGTGGGCAAAGAATAGAAGATCGAGTATATATCCTTTCTTCGCTTGAAAGCACAAAGGCGTAGTACTAGTTCTAATGTACTTTTGGCTACGATCGGTCTGCAGCGAATTTATCGGCAGCGGGTGGGTTTGCGGCAGGGATTGACCGACCGACCACGGTTTCGTTCGCTGGGGATAGATTTACAGTTGGCATTTTCAAAATATTCTAGCCTTAAGCGCATATTTGCTGAGATGAGGTGGCATTACATCATGTTTTCAAATGTTAGGCCTGATAGCTTACCCTATGCATTGCTATGAAGTCGTTTTTGTATGCTGTTTGACTGAACACTGAAAATTTTCCCTTTTTAATGAAAGAATCTGAGCTAGTGCGACATCTTGAAAAGTGTTCAAA
Organism: Nemotelus nigrinus; assembly: GCA_947369275.1. NCBI lineage: Eukaryota > Metazoa > Arthropoda > Insecta > Diptera > Stratiomyidae > Nemotelus > Nemotelus nigrinus. The sequence continues at coordinate 165,698,755 of OX376372.1, forward strand.
TATGCGCGGCAAGGAAAATATTTTTACGCAATGTTATTTTTTTTGTGGAGATACTTTATTACTGCTTAAAGGCCAGTACTGAGTTAATCGTGAAGCTAAATTTTGGCATGTCTCCATTATCTGTTCATTCTTCCGAATAAAAATTGTCAATGGAGAAAAGCAGAGACACTGCTCATTCCTGACGGATAAAATATCAAGAATTTCAATTTTCGATTGATTTTCATATTGGAAACACATTTGCACCATTCAATTTTCAAATTGAAACACCAAATGCCACTTTTTAGCTCGAAAGAATGAACTGCGCAAACTAAATTGGCGTGAAATGATTGGAGACATGTGTCAATGCCATCTGCATTTTCAAAGTGACAGCAACTACAAAGCAACTTTTCATGATAAGAACTGAGTACAACTCCTGCTTACTTTCGAGCAAAATTTTCGCCGAAATAAGTGAAATCGAAGGCAGTACTAAGCTTAGATGTCTTTATAATCACTATCATTATTTCAAAATCAGACAACTGTCACTTCTGGTTGTCACTTTAAAGGAAATGCCATGAGAGCGTTTTTGTACTTTTCATGAATTTCCCCCACCATATGATTCAGAAAGTTTCAGTCCATGAAAGCGACTGAAAGCATACAAACAGAGCTATTATTGAGAAAAAAAATATATTTTGAAATATAAGTTTAAATGCTAAAAATAATGCCAGATGCTGGCTCTAAATTTCTAATGCCGTTTTGGAAAAAATAATGCCAGATCTAACATTCAAAATGCTAAAATGGGAGCACTGGTCAGCCTATCTCCTTGCTTTAATTCGACATTAGTGTCAAAGGCGTCAATCAGACAGTTGTAGATACTGACTTATCATCTTTCCATTGTCATTTTGGCCAATTAGATTTATTTTGCTGAGATGCCGAAGCGCAACATTATTTTATACAGTACGGTTAGGTTAAGTTAGTCATAAGTTTGTTTAAAGTCCACGATGCTAAAATCCCAGCATTTCTTGAGTACTTGTTTAATTGTGAACGATTGATCAGTCGTCGATCCTCCAGACCTTTAGCTTTTACCATAAGAGCTAGCAGGCCAAAATAGTATAGCCGCTAGACTTTAAGTTATCATTGCTAATTATACTTTAAGCTAGGTTAAGAATGTACAGCTAAAATGAAATAAAAATATTCTTCAATAAAAAAAAGACCTTTAGTTTCGTTGGTACTCCAGAATTGCATAGTCAGTGTATACTTTTTATTTTGTTTCTTAGTAATTTTTCAATTTTTTATGTTGCGTACGAAAGCGCCAGAGTTTTGTTAGTTTTTAGGCTTCTTATGGCAGCTTTCAGCATAGGATGCTGATATTCTCGAGGTAATATAAGATATATATTCGGGACTTACAAGTTGTTTTAAATGCAAACTCGTAGTTCCATAATCTGGCTGTCTTCGGGGCCAATTAGTCGATTTTGTCTTTACCGAGTGTCATCTCGAGCTTGTCGCAATGTCGAGCTTGTCGCTTAGTTTCGCAATATTTTGCATGTTATGTTATCACTGGAGCGCCCGACAAATCATTTCCAAGTAAAATTTGTAGTGAATCCTTTTTGGACTTGATTAAATCTTCATCCGAGTGTTCTCGAGAGTTTTGCTTAGCTTTTGTCTATTTATTTATGCATTTTCAACTTATTTTCTTCTCTTTGAGACGAGCCAGCCATATTCTGTCCCACCCTTGGAAGCTCGATTGAGGAGTTCTCTGGTGTTTTTCTTGCGCTTTTTTAGCTTCCGGTTCCACAATGAAATCGTATTGCTGGATCTATTCTTTCAGATTGGACACATTATTGCATCTGCTCTTGGAGTCATTGTATTTAAATTTACTTTACGGAACAGTTTAACTTAACAACTCTAACAACTTTAACAACTCGTTGGACGTTTTCATAATGTTCTCTCCTCTTCTTGGTGTTCTTTTCGAGGAATTTTCCATACGTATAACTTTTCTTTTCTATGCGCCTCTGTCGTCAAACCTGTTGCTTTTTTTTGCGTCGATATTGAAACCCAACTATTTGTTTTACAACGATTTTGATTATTGTTCTCATTTCGATCCAGACCTCTACGACCGATCTTATTGTGTGATTTTATTATTTTGTAATTTCATTTCCCAGCTGTGGTCTTATAATATTCGACAATTTTCTAAACAGCACTACCTTGATAACACTGGCACAGAAATTTTGTTGCTTCTAGCGCCCAGAACCGGAAGACTTCTACCTTCTTGTATTCGACTTGCCGCGGCAAATCAGTCGACCATAAACGCCTATGGACGAAAAGTGATCAAGCTGGAACTAGGACTCCGTCGTGAGTTTTCATAGGATTTCATCATTGCCGATGTCTCTAGACCCATTTAAGGCGCAGACTTCCTCTGCCACTATGAACTAGTCGTAGACTTGGCGAACGCTATCCTCATGGATACTCTTAATTAGCTTTCTATGAAAGGCACGTACACTTCGTAAAAATTTCTGAAACTTAGTGTTTTGTTTGAGCAATCCTCTGATCCGCAGATGCATGACCTTCTCAAGAAGTGCAAAGCCACCACGCGCAAAACAGGGTTCTCACAACCCTGTGAACACAAGGTTACAAACAACATTTTGACTACAGACCCTCCAATAGTTTCGAACCCATTTCGACTAGCACTTGGAAAGCTCGCGGCTGCCAAGAAAGAATTCAATATATTTCATATCAACCAACACGTTTTCTAAATCTACCAAAGTCTAATACAAACAAAACATTTAATTGGAAAGCCATTTATTAAGAGTTTAAAAGTAATGCAGTAGTTGGACCATATTTTTCGCATACTTTGGTAGAATTTTGATGGAAACATCAGGATAGTCCTACCATATTTTAACAAAGCTCTTTGTTACATTTTTACAAAGAGTTACTATAAAAGAACCTGCTGTTTGGGACACTGTAAGATCGAATTGCTTAGACAATTAAACCATATCTTCAGAGTACATGCAAATGGCTGGAAGATAAATAATGAGAGCGCCTTTAAATTTGGGGACCGTAGACCAGATTAGTTGCTAAAAAATTCTTTCAGTTGTATATACCTGTTAAGCAGACCAAAAGGATTTTGATAGAATAGTGAATAGTATAAGAAATGAATTTTCCGGAAAACATTTGCATCTGCCGGTCAAGGATATTATTCGCATTATATAAGTGTGCTGAGCAATTTTTGAATGCGAAGAATTTGGTGCGATGTAATAATGTGCTTTGATTTTAGTGGTTATTTAAATAATATAATATTGATTGATTGATTTGAATATTATTGTGCTATATTTACGAAATCAGAATATCACTTATGTTAAAAACTTTGATGCAAGTATTTCTGCGTTGGTTCAGGTGGTTCTAACGAGCTGAAAGAATGACAATTATTGCAAATACAACGAAATGATTGCCAGCAAAAATTAAAAAGTAATATCAGTACTACACAAGCTTGTTATTAAGTGGCACTAGACACTAGAAAGCGGTCATAAATGAATTCTTTATACCACCAGAAAGATAAATTTTTGTATCAATGGTTTTCAAAGACACACTCCATAAATTTGCTAGGGTGGAATTATGAAACTCAATCGAGTTACAAATTATCAAGTGCTTGACGATTATTATACATTAATACACGAACGATTTCAAATCTGACATATCCGAGATTAATCTGAGAGTCACGTACTAGTAAACATTTTAAATTTTGAATCCATGCTACAGAGGTTGGGATCATGATTTATTCACCAGGAGGATGGATAAATAAAATTTTTACCCGGGAAAGAGGAATTTGTGGCTTCTTGGGAAATTATAAAATTTAGTTAATTGTTTGAAATGTGATTCCTCTTAGTAAAATTTTAAATAACAACAAACAATAACTGCAAAAAAATAACTTTTTTTTTCTAATTCAATTGCTTCAGCCGATTTTCGTCGATTTTACCCACAGTAAATATTTGCTCCTGCCTTAAAGATTCGACTCTATGTGCGTTCTTATTTTTTATCAGTGAAGCCAAACATTTCATCTTTGCGCATCAGGTTCTGATGGTGTCTCAAAACTGATCCAACTTCACATTCATTAACTGGCATACGAATATATTGATAGCTTCCAGATGCGGTTGACTAGGAGAAATTCCGTCCGTAGTTGCTCTATACCCCAAAAATCCGCCTCAGTGTATTTTGGGAAGACTCCGCTCCTGGCCGCGATACTTGATTCAGTCCAAAATTTTGGACAGCAGACTGCAATTTTCTTCATAGTTTCTTGTTCACAGTCTTATGTCTTCCATGTAAATGACTATTTTATCTTTCTCGGTGATCAACCGCTGAAAAACAGCAGGTGTGTTCTTCAATCCGAATGCCGAATGTTCGCTTAGCGTCACAAAAGCCATGTATTTTATGGGTAACTCAGTTGTGCGGATCTGATGAAATACGCTTTTTGAAGCTAAGACTGAAAATATCTTCTTTCTCTTCAAGCAATCGAGGCTGTCTTATCTCCGTCTTTTAATTTGAATATCTCACTCTGGTCTTTTCCTTCTTCTTTTTTACTAGTACGATAGACTAATAAAGGAAATTATTTGGCCAAGTATCAAACATCAGATTAGGGCTCATGGTTTTATGCATGATGTTTTCTGCGATTTAATTACATCTAAACAAATGAATATCTTACAAATATGTTTACTAACTCATACATTATTAACAAACAACTTCTTCAAAAAAACAACAACAATCCTTTTGAGTTGACCAGTTGAACACTAAATAGCACATTACTAAAAATGATATGTTTCGAGCTGTCAAACAAGGTAGTTTCGAGTTTTTTAATATCGTTTTGAACTCGAAACTAATACATTTTTCATTTTCGAGTGCAGTTTATCTCGAAACGAGTTTAGTAATAGCGAATTCGTTCTTTACTCGAAAATGACACTCGGTTCGAGTTTCATAATTCCATCCTGGCCCGATCTTGCAGAGTAAAGCCTGTCATTTAGTTAGAATATTAGAATAATGCGATATGAAGGTATCAAATGAAGGATTGAAATTCTTTAGAAGCTGTAAAATGTGCACTGCGGCACATCAGGTTGTAGAAGATCTGATGTGCATTTAGACATAGCTCAGAAATTTCAGTCACAGATAAGTGATGGTTATCATAATTCGAATATTATTAATCTTGATGGGAAGGGATTTTTTTTTAAATCACTAGGCTTCAAAATCGATAAGTCTGGAAACAATTTTGATAAATAATTATTTATATATTGTGTGCTCAGAAAATGCTGCAACCCAATAGAAGCATTTTGTAATGGAATTCAATGCCGTTTACAGGATTCACTCAGTTTGAAAAAGAGTATCTCCTTTTACTACTCAAGCTTGTTTTTATAAGGTAGATTACCTGATAATTGGAGGGTCAAAAGATAAACCAAAAGAGATTATACATTAAATGCTCTTATTAATATTCAAAATTTGGCTGAAGTCAATCAATCTGTGATCACAGTCAAGTCCTTGAATAAAGTTCAACTTAAGAAGCGATAGAAGCTTTTGCAAGATACCATTTGAAATGAATTTGATGCCATCATAGCATGCAATATCATTTTGAAATTGTTTCTGAACGGGAAGAACGTGCGCTTTATCTGAGCGTTGAATGCTCTTAAAAAGTTATTTGAAGTATACCGTGTGTGTATGGTAGATCCATTTTGAAAAATTGGAAGTGAAACTGTTACATAGTTTGCTGAGGTACTAGGAAGGTTGAGGTAGAAGTCATTTAAAAAAACCCCTCGATCATAAATAGGCAATTTCATTTATTTACTCATCCTTAAAAATACAAATTATTTTTCTTTCTAAAATTACAAAAGTTTAATTTTATTGTTCAAAATTACCGAATTACAGTTCGACTTTTTCGCAATTTTCCACCATGTCATATCCTTTAAACAATTTTCATTGCTGAACGAGATCTTAAAATCCCTGTAAATTCAGAATTATTTCATTCACTTAAAAGAAACGGAGAAAGACCACGGTGAAACGCCATTTTGAAAATCAAGAATAGTCAAAATATGGCCAAGAAATGGTATATCATATGGCTTGTCATTTATGGCATACATACCATCAAATATGGCATGCCATTGACTGTCTCGGTAAGAGAAAAATTCCTGTAAACTTCCTATAAAGTCGGACACCTGTAAAGTGAGCTCATTTTTTTTTTGCTACGGTGAGGTTGTTTAATTTCGGAGCTACAATGTATCATTAATTTTCCAAATTATGATGATATTGTCTTGGAAGTAAACAATAAATGTTTCAATTTCACAAATTTTTAACTATTTGTGGGAAATTTTGAAATATTTGCTCCAATAATTTCCAACGAAGTGATTGAACCGAAACGAAACTTACAGGATGACTCAAGCAGATTAGGTATATTTTCGGTTGGGCTGCTAGCAAAAAGTTGTTAGACCCAGATATTTTTCTTATTTGCGTACCAATAGATGCTCCCATTGGGATTTCATACGTTTAACATCCACAATGAAAATTAATAACAAATGTTTACCATATCCAAGTTTTGCCAGTTTGTCAGATCGCAATGCTGAAAATAATTCTACCCCTGTAGGTTGTTTTAGATTATAAAAGCAGCTTGTATTAAGCTACCAATTCGGATCCATTTGCCACCCTGTTGCTGAATGGTTTGAGGTGCCAAGTGACCACTCCGAAAATTTGAATCAACTTCCTCAACATAAGCAAAGCCAACCATCACTCTCAAACAGTTTCTGCTAAACTTGAACAATACAGGGACGATTCCCCACTATTGAGCCTCTGAGCCAAACAATCTAGAAAGGAGTATGTTTTGCCTTCTTGTTGAAAGCCACTCTGCACGCGTAAACAGTTTTCGAAGAGCATCCGTAAGACGCAAGCGTGAGACTAATTGCTCTGTTGCCGACGCAAATCGATGTTGGTTTGGCCTTTCATTCAGTCTTAAAGATAGTATCATGGTCTGAGTTTCTTTAGCACAAGTGAAGATCGATTGAATAGACGCCCGAGCAAACTCTTCCTACACCGGTAACTCCCTTCATCATCCAATCTGTTCCTATCGGTATCTTGACCTGGAAGTTCCTGTAAAGGTATATTATTTTTCTTATGTGATCTCTGTCCTCAGTAACGAGTCCTTACCGTCTCCGGTATTCAGTAAGAACAGCACTAATGCTCCATTGATTTGAATCGTACCACATGCCTGAGCTTTCGGTGCCAAGTGGGCATTTTTAAGGATAGCCCTACTCTGGAGCATCAGTCCCAGCAGCATCCGTGATATTTATGTAAACTACTCTTTACTCTCCTGTAACTTTAGTCATTTTTTAATGTCAAATAGTATTCTATTTAGTTTGAATTTTGTTATAAAAGTTTATGTGTATCATGGTGACAAAACCCAACGAAATAATTATGTGGATCAAAACAACAATGGGCCGAAACAATTACCATATTTTAAAGAGTGCTATAATATCAATTCGATATCTAAACTCTACTTCTATACTAGTAAACTGATTTTTCGAAACAATGAAACATCGATTGCTAGAAAATTTACCAACAATTATTCCAAAGCTATGCAAAAGTCGAAGCCACAGCAAACAATTTAGCCTTTATTATAAAATGAGATTTTATGCATGTGTAATTTTTCAGTAACGATCAGGCAAATATGCAAAATCTGATGTATTTATGACCAATTTGTGAACCTAGATGCAACGAACGATATGAAACAGCCCGAAATTGGCATAAATCTAATCGTGGCAAATTATCATTGTTCAAACACCTGCACACCTCGAAGGCAAAATAATGCTTTTATTGGCTACAAATTAAGTGTCAAATAATCATAATGAAATTGGACCAATGCAGTGAAAACTGATATCGATGATTCATATTCGTGCAGTATTGTAGACATTCGATTTTTACTGCGAGCAATCTAGCGTTCAATGGTAATTTCATGAAAAGATGAAAACGGCAGCATATTAGATAAAGTAATCAGCATCGGCAATATTATTAACGTTTGACAGAAGTGCTTAGAAGTTGACACATTTTCGGTTTTAAACGAACGATTTATGAAGTATTATGCTTTTTATCGCAATGGAAGATTCAGTGAATTATTTGTCACATAAAAATAATATTATAATAAAAGGTTTAAATTAAAAATTTCAGCGCCAGCCTTTTTCCCGACCAATTTTAAGCTGCAACGTGATTTCGTGCTTGCTTAACTCTCACATGTCTTTCGACAAGCTCTTAATTTTCCAATTGACTAACATTGAATGCATCATATATGAAATTACTCCTTCATGTTTTCATATTCCTGTCAAAACGAAGTAATTGCCGAAGAAAAATCAGACTATGCCATTAAAAGTAATGGTTGCTGATTTGGACTCCTGCATCATACGCGATTTTCAATGATAATTACACTTTTTACTACCACGGCTGAGTGACTGGCCTGGTGGACTGGATTTTCAGTTGGTTGGAATGTAAAGATATAAAAACGTTGCCCAAACAGTCCCTGAAGCATTATGATGAAATTGTTGATTGAAAAAGGGGTTTAGTTCGATTCGATTACATTCTCCTTTGGCGAAGGGTTGGGTAATCGAAGTGTTTTCGCAAAAATTGGCGCCATTCGGCCTATCTGCATTGCGTGACTCATGACTATTTTAGTAGTTCAACAGCCATAAGCAAGCAATTTTTTAAAGTAGGAAACCAACTCCCTCACTTGTCGAAAATGCTCACAAGAATGCACTGTCTTCGGCAGTCTTTTGATTTTTCAACCCCTAGTGCCCACGTTGCAGGCTTTTCAGTAAATAAGGAATATGGCACCAGCCCTGCAGCAATTATGCATTACTTATGAGATGTGTGTGGTTTTCCGAAACTTCCTACGGGAATTTCATCGCAAATATTGTGAGCAAATTATTTCGGGGGTGTGCGATTTTTTATCGCAGTGATGTACAGCTTGCAAGAAAACGTCTGCAATGACAATTTTGATTTGCTACGGTATCATTTTGTAAAAGTGAAATTATAGGTTGCATTTCGGCAAAAAGTTCGTGCAGCTAATTTGGTTTCAAACACGGAAAATGCTATAGCCGAAGTTTTATTCGTTCTCCTCAAATTGGAGGTATATTTCTGGCAAATTATAGGTTTATTACGTTGTTCCCGAAATTCTTTGTAGGAAACAATGATTTTAAGCTACGTTGTTTTTGCTAATGTAAATGAATCCGTTTATTATTTGATGTATTCAATATTGACTAAAATAATATTCAAGAGCTAACATACGTAAGAACAAATTTAAAAACGCTGGAAACCCTGCTATTTGGTCCTGTTTTAGAGCTAAGGACAGATTAGTTAAGCTGCCCACATGGTTAAGTCTATGTATTTTTTAAAGATAACTAAATTATGTTACATTAGCTACATAAAATAAAATAGAAATATAATAACTACTGATTTTCATTTCTTTCCCTGTGGATTACATACAATAAATTATTGTTTGAACTATTACAATTACTATCAAATTCACTTGATCAGAATATTATGTTAGTGTTTGAATTATCTTGACTATTATACTCGTATGTATTTGATTTGAGTAATATTTGATTTGAGCAGAAAGAACTAAGCTTAAATACGTAAAAAAAGCAATTATTTTTAAACAATCCCAATTAGTTAAATCTTTGAAAGTTTGATAGCCTAACTGGCTAATTAGTTCTGAAATTTCAAATAGAGGTCAATCTTTAGCTTCAGCTAACTGGAAATAAACTAATTTGAAAACAAATCATGTCATTTTTACCAACAACATATTGATCCACGAGAGACAAGACCTACCGTAGCATTCTCCTTAACAGTCCTGCCTCCATAGATATTCGGAGTCCGATTTTTTTTTCACTCATTTTTAGTCTCCTAACTATTGCAACATCACAATATGACTCGTATATTTCGTAGTCAAATAGGCGACAGTATTGTAAATCATATTGTGGGTACACAAACACATACACTTATCATTGTCACATTCACTACTCACCACACTACTTGACATTAAACACACCACACCAAAATTGTAAATCAATTAGGCTAAGTTAAAAAATGAAGTTTTGTGAAAAATAATATTGTGAAATGTGTGAAATGAACATGTATTAGAAACAGTTGAATATTTACTTTTAAAACTTTTAATAAAGATTGTTGAAAAAATATTTTATTTTAGAATGAATTGAAGTGCAAGAAACATCCAAAACACTTTCAATACATGAAAAATACATGAAAAGTGACAAGGTCATCTAGTGCAGTATTCCGCAAACTTTTTATGTTCAAGTCATAGCTAACAAATTAAAAAAATTTAGAGTTACACCAAAGGAAAAACCAATGTTCATATAATATACATTTATTACTAAAATTAATATGTTAAAATGTTTAATGAGAAATGTAAGCCTGCTTAGCTCATCACAGGTGATCAAAATTTTGAGCAATCGTTGATAAGGCTGCTCTCATCTCTTCGTTGATTGCCCTCAGGCGTTCTCTTTTTTTGTGATTTAATCAAAGTGGGAGTTTGAAACGCCAATTCACATTTAGTAGGTCATGGCAAATGGAAAGAGCTTTGAAGGCGATGGATACTCAGTATATGTATGCAGCCAAAAATGTACTAGTTTTATTTCGGAAAATTTTAGTTTCAATGTTCGATCAGTTTTTAGCTCGGTAAATGAGATAATGGAATTCGTACCCAACCCATAGGTTGCAGGTCACACTTAGAAAAATGAGAGTTCATTTTTTTCTGCTAATAGCTCCAAGTGTTTCACTATCACAGTCTGCACTTTTTTCTGAATCGGCAGCCATGAACATATCATTACTACCATTAGTAGTGTGGCTGATCCATAACAATAACTTAGCGCGAAAGCTATCAATCGTGTCCGTTGACGTTAAAATGTTAGAATTTTTGTTGAGCTCATTTAAATGAGCAGATATGTCCGCCAAAATTGTGCAAAATTTGCTACCCATTCTTCGTTTTTTCAACAGAGAAGGAAAATCTGAACACTGAGTCTCTAAGAACGTCAGAGTCTCATTTTTTAGCTCATAGATCCGAGAAAGCACTTTCCCCTGAGGAAGCCATCGTTATTCTGTATGATACAGAAGTGACTGATGGTCTGCTCTCAGGTTCTGACACACGGCCAGGGCGGCCAGACTGCTACAAACAAAGTGATTTTTAGGTATTTTTAGAAAAAATCCCCCATAAATCAAAACCAATAAAATTTTCTTTGATTTACAGAGTTACATTCTGTTATTATATCATGAAGGTTATACCTGAAAAAAAAATGCTAAATTATCCCTTCTCATTTTGAACATATATTCTGAATGAAATTTCAGTAATATCTTGTCAGAAGGTTTAAAATTAATACAGTCATTTCCAAGATAATCACGCACTCTCATTGGGCCATCAACATTAGTTACATCAAATCTAGTTCTTATTTTATTATTTGCTATATTTATAATTGGTAATGCTCTCTCAATTGATGCGTTTGAAAAAGGTGGCGTAAACAAACTTAAACTCAATTTATGTATGTTTGAATCGTTGTTCATCCAAAAAGTTTTTATCTTGCGATACTTCATTCGGAAAGGACTGTGAGCTATTCGATTTCGGCTATGTTTGGCAGATAAGATTTCTCCACTCGGATACTGTATCATATAAAAATGGCTGAGTGAATATGATGTTCCCAATTCCGGTTGTAACAAGGAACATTTTTTCCCAGTAGCAATGGTTGCTGAAATTGTTTCCACAGTACTATGATAAAAATTTTGCATATAGTTCGTATTATAGTGATTTAGTATTTCTCAAAGCCAATTAAAGCCTGATTAAATGAATGCTCAAAACTAATACGTACAGTATCCATACTTTTTTCGAAATCAAATGTTGGTGGGATATCTATGTCAACTTTCACTCTTTTACTTGGAGATAGTAAAAATCCTATGTAATCATCTAACAATATATAGAATTTGAACGGACCAGCGTCTTCAAATCGAAATATTTTATTTGTGTTTGTTAATTTCTTTGAAATAAACTGTAAAATGTTATGTGGGAAAAATTTGCTTTTTAAAATAGCATGAAAAAGAAATGATTTGCAATAAAACATTTTTATTAGCAGTGCCGAAATGTGTTTTTTAAACATCTCATTGCTTAAGAATTTTCTAAATTGCTGCGGACCTCAAACGCCACTTTGTTCTTAAAGTTTGCCAATTTTCAGTGGAATTTTTCATTCATTATTTTGCATAAGATTGTGCTGTACCTACTGTGTTTGTTAAACCGATTATAGTGCATTCTTTGATTATAAAACCTGAATTGACTGGTAGCACTTTAAATACAGTTTCTGCTGTTATATGGGGAGGATGGCATATGAATTTCATAATGATCAAATCTGTGTTTAAAGTATTTAAAATGAATGCAACTGGTTGATGTTGCCCTACCATGACACTGGCACCGCCAACGCCAATACTTACAATTTTCCAACTTCGGTCCATCCATTTTCAATTGATTTTTTATTGCGTACGCCAAAGTGAAGGCATCGCCGGCTTCTCTTTCCATTAGCCTGTAAAACGACGTTTTGGGTTTTTGCGAACTCGAGCTAACATTTCAATCCAATCAAGAGCGTTACTTTCATCCAATAATCGGGAAAATTCATTACAGTGAATATCAGTTATAAGATTTTCCAGTACACAAGGTACCATTCCATTTAAAATGAAGGCAGTACATTTTGTACGATGCAGCTTGATGTCACGCAAAATTTCGGATTTGTCAAATAAATTCTTCAAAAAGTTCTTCGAAAGGAACAATATTTCGCTGTGAATGCCTAGGTTTTTCTTTATCTTGGAATATTTACATACATAAACTCCGTGATTAAACTCCGTGACATAAACTCCGCGATAAACTTGTTTCGCGGAAAATTCATCATATATATATATATATATATATATATATATATATATATATATATATATATATATATATATATATATATATATATATATATATATATATATATATATATAAATATATATATATATATATATATATATATATATATAAATATATATATATATATATATATATATATATATATATATATATATATATATATATATCTATTTATATATATATATATATATATATATATATATATATATATATATATATATAAATATATATATATATATATATATATATATATATATATATATATATCTATTTATATATATATATATATATATATATATATATATATATATATATATATATATATATATATATATATATATATATATATAAATATTAGCAAAATGATTAAGGGAGGTAATCTCTGGAGTGGCCGATCCGATTGAGCTGAAATTTTCGGAGGGCATGGATGTTCAAGACATAGAGGTCCACGATTCGTTATAATGCAGATTTCTTCAACCTTTTCGCGGCGGCGGGCATTTTGGGTAAATTTCCAGGTACTCCTTTATTTCAAAGCAGTGTAAAATTGGAAATGAATAGGAAATTTTGAACCTTGTGCAGGCGCTGAGTGCCTAAAAGTAGGCAAGGATTTTCTCAAATTTCGCCGGGGAAAAAACTGGGTTTTGGCCTATAGCTTCTGATTAAGGACGGAATTCACGCAGTGGGTAAACCTTACTCTAAAATAAATTTCGTAGTAATATGGTCAAAAAATTAGTATAGAGCTGCCAGCTATTGCAATTTTTGTCTCCAAAGTGTTGCAAATTTCCTCAGGAAAATAAAGGTTATAACTGTGACTTCCGATGCAATTACGAAATCAAAACGAAATTCATGTGATAAGTGGATCTTGCTGCATTTCTAATTCTGCAGGAATTTCGTTGAAAAATCATGAAAGGGTTTCTAGCTATGATGAATTTCGTAATTTATTGACATATTTTTATCGAGCGATGTAGTCATAAAAGTTCCAAATGGGAATGATTCTGCAATGACAGTTAAGAACAAATATTTAGGTTTCGAAAATTTGAAATGTTTTGAGGATGGCTACCACGAGCTCGATTTTGAAGTGCTGTGGGTTCACCAATCCAATGGTTTGAGAACCGATTGTAGTAAAACAATTCTTTACCATGCAGGCCATTTCTTTTTTTTTGATTTTTTTCAATGCCGCTTTCCGTCTTGCCCAACAAAGTAAGAAATCATATTTAAACTTAGCCAGGTACTGCTTTTATGGCATTAGAATTTTGTTAATGGCTAATGTTAATTTTGTTACACATACGCTCATGTACGTGATTGCCGCCTATTCACTTCTTCTATATGTTTGGGTACTGAGAAAATTTGCCGAGGAGTAAAAGAAGAGACAGGCAAGCTTTTTAAGACCGTAGATACGATGGCTGTCATTCTTTAGGTATACCCTCCAGTGAGTTTGACCTGTTTTTTCGGATTTTGAAACTATTTCGAGGTTGATACCACTGTAAAAAAATTATTGGAGAGTCAAAACAAATTTTGTTTTTCTAAAAGCAATAAGGGGTTATGGTAAAGATTGACTAAATACATTGACTTGATAGGAGACTAGATAAAGTTATCGTTGTTTTAGATATATATTTTCATTATTCCTGACGCATTCCTCGTAAGAAGCTTAATGCCGTTCGGCCTAGGACTATTTCTCTGGTAGATTTTAATTTATTGTTTGTAGTTTTGAAATCATCAAAGCTTAGGAGATAGCGATTCGAAATTATTTGAAGTCTTTCCGAAACAATGGAAATACTTATTTCATTTAAGGTCAGTGAGGTACGAGCAATATTTTTCATGAAAATTTTCATTACCCAAAATGAATCGCAGTAAAGTAAATCAGTGTAAGGGCATGGCCGATTAGTCAGAGATAATCGTTCACTAGGAGAAATCGGTTGCCTCATTACAGTTGTTTGTTTTATTATGAGTGAACTAACTTTATTTAACAAACAAAGAAAAGTAGATTTCGTAATTCTAAGGAAATTTTTATAGTCCAGTATTGACGAAATTTCAAGTTCTTTTGAAAGTTTTTCATGCCCGAATACAAATCGCTTTTTGAACCACTCCTTAGCCCGTAATTTTTTCACTCGACGACTTCCTTTGCTTTTCTTTTAAAAGCAATTAATATTGCAGTTAATATTGCAATACATGCGTCGTCTGCCATCTTACCCACTTTAATTCAAAACTTCTAATGGAGACTGCACAGTTTTGCATGAATCGTGTAGAGCAGATGCAATACTGCACAATCAATGTATTGTGCATGCATGCATGCGTCGTATATGGGCCCTATAAGATAACACGAAGCGAACAAATACAACCACCCGAACCCACAGTCATTACCCATCGGGAAAAGTCATGCTTACGGATATATTCGGTAAGCATTTCGCGTAATGCGTGGAAGCATTACCGAACCATTGTATGTTTGTTTCTTTTTAACATTGCATGTTCTAGGCTGGGAAGTTTTATACAAGGGGAAACTTACGCTTTCAGCTTTATAGCTTTATGCATAAGAGCTTTTTGGAAAGTCCGAAATCGTATTCTCGCATTTCCGTCATCTAGGATGAATACGAGTTGAAGCTTTGGCCGGCGGCCGATCGTACCTCTACATGACCCGAAATGTGTGGTTGCTGAGTAATTGTGACGCTCATTGGAAATTCCAATAGCGTATTCTCGCAGATACTAGGGAGAATTGGTACTCTTGTTTTTCATGCATTTAACTTACCCGTGAAAATTTGATATACTCCGAAATTGTTATCTCTCCGCTATATATTGCACACCATCCATAGCCGATGTATGCTCGCAAGTTCTTTTCCCCTTATTTCTGCTAATGATGTTCATTGGCCAGTCATGGACTCTTAGAAAACCTCTTGCAAGCGGATTACATTTTAATTATCAAGAATGTTTGCTGCATATATTCCGTCCGGAATGCATTATAGCCAGGGGTTTTCTCAGGAATTTTTCATGGAGGGTGTGTTCAGAATTTTAGGAGGGGTGTCCCTTTGGAACAAAAGACACAAAGTCCCTTTGTGTAGGAAAATTGTCCGTGTAATGGGGGGGTGTATGCACTTTCCAGGGGGTATTAGGGGGGTGTTAGGGGGGTGTAGGAAAATCCCTGATTATAGCGATTCCCGTTGGGGAGCGTCGAACGCAAATATGCGCAAAACAAAACAAAAGCAAGACATGTTTACTTCAAAACGCTTTCTAATAAACAACCATTCATCCTGTGTGATGCCATTTACGCTAAAGAACATTTTCAGTACATTAAAAAATTTTTCGAGATGCTGTCAGTTCCGGTGTTCAAAGAATTCTCCACACAGTTTCAAGCATGTATTGATGACAAGATTGAGATTACTAGAAATTCGGCTTTCGACTTATTGTTGTATCTATGCACATGTATAAATATTAATCATTTTACAGGACGACTTACAGATATATAGCTATAACTTTAATTTTCTTTGATTTACAGGATATAACCATACACAAAATTTCTTCAAAATTTAGCTTGAAGCATTAAATATGGCACCCTTCTAATGATTTTTTCTTGTACTCTCAACAGAACCCAAGAGATTTTACTTTGAATAATCACTTGCTAATGGGCAGATTAATCTGCTTTGCTGATTTTTCACGTCCTGTGATTTTAGGTCAGCTAGCCAGTGTGTGTAATCACAGGTCTAATTACAAACATGTAAAGCTACTTCACTCTTACGTTCTACACGAGACTATGTCAACCGCAAAACATCATCAAGTCAGCTGAAAGCTGAGCCCAGCTTCGGTTATACATTATCCTTGTCCTGTCAAAAAATTTAATCTGCTTAGCAGTGCTGCAAGAAGTGGAAAAAATAGGGTCGAACATTAAATATGAGAAGTAAAATGTACTTTAAAGTGCTAGGAGTATAAATATCAAGAATAATTCGATGCATAAAATTATCGACAATAAAGTGAATGCAATATGCTAAAATGCATTAAAATTTGAAACTATTCTTAAAATACTGCATATATCAAAGATATTACTTTGAAAATATTTTTCTCTCACATATCTTTTGTTTCAATTTTTGAGTGATACTAGCCGTACCTGATTTACCTACCTCATGGTCCTATCAAAGCCAGACAAAAATACGAAGCTGGCAGATTTTTCGGAAAACAATTTTCCAGTCTTTATTCCTTGTTCTCCCTTATTTTGCATGAAAAAGGATATGACATACCCAGCTTCATAGCAGTGGAGCTTAAAAGAGACTACGCTTGTACACACCAGCGTCCTTGACCATAATTACCGAGCCCTAATTCGAGTGCAAATATGCGAAAAAAGGTACGAGAGCCGTTACCGTTGAAACCTGGAAACCGACTTAAAAGCTCTTGTGCTGGATTGTGTAAATTTTCATTTTAATAAAGATGAGTGATTAGAGAGCCTGCAAACACTCATGTGCTTCGTTGATGCGTGTGTACCAGTGTGCACGACTCCAGACCGGGGATCATTTTTTATTTCGTAATAATTAGCTGTGGTTAAATTTGTATGTTAAACAGAGGAGTCACAAAGTGGATTACATACGTTTTAATTACGTAATGCTAATAGCTGTTTTGGGAGGATCTGGGTAACTTCGACGAAATGAAAATAACTTGAAGTATAATATCTGAGTTGAAAGTCGAATAGAAAGATTAATATATGAAGAAAAGTGGATGCAAGAAATCAAATGCAAGAAATCAGATAAGCTGTGGGTTGTGTACAATGTTGATTATTGAGAAATATTTGTAATGAGTGGACGTAATATTCACACGTATGTAAGCATCCATTCAGTTTTAAGTATCATATTTAGATATATCGATTGTATCTGCCCAATGTTTCTGGGGTTTTTTCCCCGAAATTTTTGGTGTATTTAGATGCATATCAGCCCAAAATTTGGTTTGACAGTTCCATTATTTAAAAAAATCTCTTATTCATCGAATGTTTCCATCAACTACCTGTTATATCTGCTCTATCATCGATCTTCTCAAATTATGTCTCTTTGAGTTCTAGTTTTCCCATTATAGTGTATTAGTATAAAACACAATTCGGAAATATCAAAATGAACACTATCATAAAGACAAACTTTGTTTCAAGACAAAGCTTTGAAAGAAATCTTATTACGCAATTTATTTTACTATAATTAAATGCCTTACAAATTTTGTATCGTAGTCTTTTTTTTTTTAGTTAAATAGAGAATTGAAGAATCAAAACAGTTCTTCTGGGAGTATATAGGAATAATTAATTTTCGACTAAGAATAAAATGTAGTGTACCTAATTAGTGTCGAAAAATCATATTATTTCTGTTCAACAGCTATAAAACAGCATAATTTTTTTTAAGTTTCTGATAATAACCCAAACGGTAATATTGGAAAAAAATCAATTGTGCATTGTTTTCGGGGCAAATTTGATTCGAAATGGCAGCTTGTTTACTTTCAGACGAATTGGAAACATCACGTGATCATATATATATTCGACACATAATTTTATTGGACGTGATTGAGCGAAATATTTTAACGATAATGTCTGCATTGGATGCGTAGTATACTTGCCTAAAGGTTAGGTGCAATTTAATTAATTAAATAGTTTGAGTAAGTTACTTTCAATTAATTCAGTCTGAGTGGTTTATTAAGACACAAGAATTTCCCTGTGACAGTTGGAGGTCGCTAGTCTATCTCACATGTCCTGTGAAGTTGATTTTAACAGCATTCCTTCATTTCGACCGCAGTGCTTGTAGTGATGAGTTTCTGATCAAATTGAACCGCCACAAATGTATTGCCTTA
The DNA here is from genome assembly GCA_947369275.1 of Nemotelus nigrinus. NCBI lineage: Eukaryota > Metazoa > Arthropoda > Insecta > Diptera > Stratiomyidae > Nemotelus > Nemotelus nigrinus. The sequence goes on from OX376372.1 coordinate 165,717,509, forward strand.
TGTCGAAATTACACATATGGCGAACGTTTCGTCAGATCATTGGACAGAATAGTCGACGAAAGTCTCGAGAAGGCATAGGGTAAATATGGCTTTTCTTACGGAAGGATACCAACCTAGCCACACGATATGCATATTTGTACATTTAGACTTCGCACCCTTCTGCAAGGTGTGAGATTTAAGGGGTAATATCGTAGCATTTTCTCCGTTTAGAAATTTGTTTACAAATATTCGGACAGTGTGCGTTGTACCCATCCGTACGCATGCATCTTGTCCAATATGATGAAACTTTCATGAGCAAACCAAATAGGTTTGGAAATATCATCAGAGCCAGCAGAGACCGCTTTGTTTTCAAATCACTTTGACTCCATACGTAAAACCGACAACCGAACGAGACCCTTATAAACTCTCGGATACCCTCATAAAAACATCAAACCCCCATAAAATAGGCGAGAGCCAACGAGGAAGCCATTTACACTCTCGTGCTTGCCATGTTCTGACATGTGAAAAACAGGCGAGAATAGACAAGGTGACTATTTACACTTCCGGCTCGCCAGCATTTGCCGGGAGTGGAATTTCGGCTCTGAACGTCACGAAACTTTCGAAGCTGATCAATGATGAATTTTGGAAATAAATGATATGACTTGCCACAAGCTTGGCATGGTCGAGAACATTGTGCATCGGAAGCTCATACTCTTAAGTTATAGGAAACTTACTCTGCAGGTGGCAGTTAGAGTGAGTCTGGATGACACCAAACATCTTGAGCTCGCAAGTTGTGGCAGTGGCTCAGATTTCGAGAGCAATGTATAACCGAGGTTCCAGTAGATGATTACAGGCTATCATCGCGGAACATCACACAGCCAGTGATAGCTCGAGCTTGCTGATTGCATCTCCTCCGGATACAGACTCTGGAAAGACATGTGCAGAGTCATATATAAGGTCGAATTCTCCTGTGCGTGGAGAAAAGATGATTCTCCAAAATCCTCACAAACGAGATGCCCGCTAGAAGCACAGCACATTGTATCTTCTGGATTCTGTAAAATTGTAGAGGCTCAAAGTCACAGGCAATCCAAGAATCTACAAAGAGAAGGAAATTTGCTGGTGAAGGGGGATAGGAAAATTATTGTAGCTGAAACTGCAAGGATTTTGTTAAAAAGGGAGAGAAAGGTTGGCTTCTCGGTGTGAATCGTTCTCAAACTGTTTAAGGAGTTGATCATAGCCTAGATATTTATCTGTTTTTTTTGTAGATCTATGCCATTATGGTTGATTTAAAAAGGCTTTCAAGTAAATTAATATTTGTTCAGCTGCTAGGTTTAATATATGTATATAGTATAAATGCACAGTAACACCGAGGCATAATAAACTTATCTTTTTCAACTTATTTTTTTTTAATGTTATCGGGCCGATGGGAAAAATCTTGTTAATCGATTTTTGCAGTTACTTTAAAATACTATTTCTCTACACCAAACTGGCTTGAGTCGAAATGAATGGCTTTATTGTAAATAAAATGCACTCACTTATACTCGCACTATTGATTCACTCTCGTATCTAAATCATCAACACGCACGTTCGCACAAAAGGTGGTAAGGTGTCGAAAAATCCGGCAGCGCTTTGGCATTTCATTGCAAAATTAGCATTCAGAGAATGTCGTCTGGTAAGTAATTGCTTACGTGCTTGAATGCAACTCGGGAGTGCATTGAAATTATTTCGACAGTTAGCGCTTCGACAGTCGGCGACAACTAGACAGTAGCTTTAGGCAGTTTGATTACCATCATAGAACTTGTACATGAACTGAAAAAGCTGAGTGTCACTTTAAATATGCTTCCAGCTTGCCTTCCAGGTAATTTTGAAGGATTATATCCTGAATGAACCCGCAAAATAGAGTAAGAAAACGCGTAGTAAAGCTAAACGTGTTTTGTTAGATTGAGAGCGCGTTATGCGAATCGATTGTAAGATGATAAGCTAATAACAAGCTACCTACAGCACAAAAAAACGTTTGATGTCAAACTTAACCACGTCTTAAATTCAAATTTAAAAATTCATCATTATTTTATTATCTCCATACATACAGGCATATACATAACAGCTTAATTTATGGATTTAGATTAACATCTTTACAGCTATATTTGATTTGTTTGGCCATCGTACAAACATACTTGGTATAAAATTTTATTTGAAATATTTTCACCAGATTTAATGAAAGTATAGCAAAAATTTTGGTTGAATTTTCAAATTTATATAAAAACTTAACTTATGCCTTAACTGCTAAATTAAAAGGCAAATACTAGTATTGGGGTTAAATAAACATGAAAAAAAAAGAAAAACATTAAAAATTAAATTGGAATTGTTTTTGCGGGATGATTAAAATTGAAAAAATTTTTATTTATCTTGAAAATTTTTTTATTTGACAAAGTGGTTTCGAAAGCATGCACTGATTCTCATCAGACACCAGCACACAGTGCATACTTGACTGGTGTGACCACTTGCAGTTGGAAATCATTAATTGTTATTTACGCTGGTTGTGAAAAATTTGAACATCTTCGACTTATATCCATGGAAATAATTTACTCATAAAGGTTGTTGATTTGTGATCACCAATCAAGTATGCACTGTGTGCTGGTGTCTGATGAGAATCAGTGCATGCTTTCGAAACCACTTTGTCAAATAAAAAAAATTTCAAGATAAAAAAAAATTTTTCAATATTAATCATCCCGCAAAAACAATTCCAATTTGATTCTGCTTTCGGAGGCTTATTCCGCAAAACGATCGAGTTTCCCGTATCAATTATTCTCTGCTTTGATAAGCTTTAGAGACGATAAACGTTGTCTATGCGATTATAGACAAGAAGGGAACCGTGATCACAAATCAATAACCTTTATGATTAAAAATTTGATTTTTTTCGATCTTGATGCCCTTAAAATGAATTTAAAGGATCAAATTTCCACCAAAGATGTAAAAAGGAGAGCTCGCGGAACGAAAAATCATTTTGAGGATCTAATTTTGGCAAATTTTCAGTTGGTTCAGTAAATACCCTATACGCCGTACAACATTATTGACTGAGATATTGCTAACAACATTTTGTTTTGTAAGCTCAGCTTAGATTTACGGTTAATTAGGTGACATAGAGAGAATAGATTTTGAAACTTTACTCCTCTTATTAGCTATTCATGTAGATAATCATGTAGTGTTTTCTTAATCTTGCAAAAAATAAAGCGTTACGTTTGAGTTGGCCAATAAAACAACTCTTAAAGTTTTGTGGTAATGTAAGCTGCTAATTAGAGTAAGCTAAGCTGAATTTAAGTGAAAGTGTTTAAAGTTTTCCAGTTTATCTCAACTAATAACGCTTAGCACATCCCATATCCTACCACATGAACATATTGAATATTAGAATTTTTGTGTGAAACTTACACGATTTTGTGTTCAATTTTTTTTTATTTTTATTATTTATTTTAACAGTCGTAGGGATAACTATCTTGCCTATAAAACTAACAGCAATAAATAGAAAATAGAGGATTTTGTTTATTCCTAAATACATTTCTTTAGCTAGGTTGATTTTATATCTTCTAATGCTGGAATCTCACAAGACTCAATCTTAGATTAATCCCTGCCTTTACTCAATTTCTAGAAGATTTTATATAATAGTTGGAAGCATGGAGACAAGATTATAATTTAAAATTCAAGTATCTATAAAGCCGTCCAGGTAGAACGCACCAGACTAAAAATTGAGAGAAAATACTAGTTTCTGATTGACTTTTTGCATCATTTAAATGAGCAAGTTCCTTGCTAAACATCAAAGAGGTCCGATAATGGTACAAATACAAGGATATGGGCAAAATTCTTGAAAAAATGGAATATTTGTCAATAGCAGGGTAACAATGTGTAAAATCCCTTTGCAAATGTGTGAAGCGTTATTGACTGATGGATTCGCGTATCCACGCCTATACATACATATTTGAAGGGTGAGTAAGAATAGTAGCGGGAAACTGAATTTGAAAAAATACTGCGCGCTACGCTGAACTTTAGGCCAATGACACACAGAGCGGTTTTTGCGAGGCGTTTCCCGAGAGGAAAACCGAGTCGGTATAGTCGTACATTACTTTAGCATTGTGATGACACACATCGCGGTGCGAACCGCCTCTCGGTTTCAGAATCGCGTCGGTTGATGAGAGAAATGACCCACCGACTCGGTTTTCGAGCGTTTTTCGATGAGTTCATTGCTGCGTAGTCCGATCGAGCTGAAATTTTCTGGATGCATTGATGAATGCATGGGATAGGGGAAGGAAAATCTGATACTTCGACGTAATTTGTAACTGAACCGACTCGATAAACGCTTCTGAAAACTGCTGTGTGTGGCAGCCGACGCGCCAAACCGAAGCGTTAAACGCTTCGGTGAAACCGAACTGTCTGTCATTGGCCTTAGTCGTAACTGATAAACATTGAAACCGGGGGACCGAATTTAGGCCAATGACAGACAGTTCGGTTTCACCGAAGCGTTTAACGCTTCGGTTTGGCGCGTCGGCTGCCACACACAGCAGTTTTCAAAAGCGTTTATCGAGTCGGTTCAGTTACAAATTACGTCGGAGTATCAGATTTTCCTTCCCCTGTCCCATGCATTCATCAATGCATCCAGAAAATTTCAGCTCGATCGGACTACGCAGCAATGAACTCATCGAAAAACGCTCGAAAATCGAGTCGGTGGGTCATTTCTCTCATCAACCGACGCGATTCCGAAACCGAGAGGCGGTTCGCACCGCGGTGTGTGTCATCACAATGCTAAAGTAATGTACGACTATACCGACTCGGTTTTCCTCTCGGGAAACGCCTCGCAAAAACCGCTGTGTTTGTCATTGGCCTTATTGGCCTTAGTGTACGTATTTCAGAATACTACGCACTATAAGTAATAAATGAAAAAAAAAACAGGCAAAAAAATTGATAAACATATATAATGATTGTAAAACAAAGCCAGCAGCGTCAGAGGCCTTCGTAATAATATTCCTGAAATGAACATAACAGTTGAGTTTGCAATCAAACACAACCTCAAGACTTTTCAAAGGCTGCTCAATATACAGAGAATGAGAAAATAAATGAGGAAATTTTTTATAAGAGCATGGCATCTGGCAACACTCTAAGGTATTTGGCGGTAAGAAATTGTTTTGGTTAAGGTAAACAGATCAGCTTGCAACTGGCGGCGTTTGTGAACAGATTTGATTGCCCTATAGAATTTATATAACACCAAAGAGTTAGATAAAAGAAAGAAAATAATTAACAAGCAAGATAAAAATTAAAGGACGAAGGATAAATCCTTGTCAAACCTTGGATGTAGAAAAATGAGTAGAAGAAAGGGAACCACTTAGAATGACTCAGCAAGGACGGCTATTGAGATTAACAGAAAAGTAGCAGGAAAGGAGTCAAATGTTTGCCGAATATGTGAAGTTTATTGAGTGCTTATGACTAAGGAACTTAAAAGCTTTCAAGAAGTCCCCATAAGTTGCGTCAACTTGACGTTGAAAATTGAAAGCTGAAGCGACGAAATCATTGAACATCATAGGCCAATGACAAACACAGCGGTTTTTGCGAGGCGTTTCCCGAGAGGAAAACCGAGTCGGTATAGTCGTGCATTACTTTAGCATTGTGATGACACACACCGCGGTGCGAACCACCTCTCGGTTTCGGAACCGAGTCGGTAAATGAGAGAAATGACCCACCGACTCGGTTTTCGGGCGTTTTTCGATATGTTTATTGCTGCGTAGTCCGATCGAGCTGAAATTTTCTGGATGCATTGATGAATGCATGGGATAGGGGAAGGAAAATCTGATAAGAAAACAGATTTTTGAAGAATGGTTAGGAGACAGTATTGAAAAATGAAACTTTTGCGGGCAATTGGTTTCTAAAAGTAGGCAATTACTTTTTTCAGAAGCATCTATATGATACTCCGACGTAATTTCTAACTGAACCGACTCGATAATCGCTTCTGAAAACCGCTGTGTGTGTCAGCCGACGCGCCAAACCGAAGCGTTAAACGCTTCGGTGAAACCGAACTGTCTGTAATTGGCCATAAGGTTGGTCATTTAGGCCAATGACGAACACGGCGGTTCCAGTGAAGCGTTTTCCGAAAGGAAAACCGAGTCGGATTAGTTTTGCACTACAAAACCGAGACGCGTCGAAACCACGGTGTGTGTCATCACAATGCTAAATGAACGCACGACTAAACCGACTCGGTTTTCCTCTCGGGAAACGCTTCGCTGTAGCCACCGTGTTTGTCATTGGTGAAATCATGCTGCATATGTACCAGATTTAAATTTTGGAAGATATTGGCGGAAAGATATTGGAAGGATGGCTAAAAGACCACAAGGCGACGATGAACGGGATTTTAGTAGGATATCTAGAATACCATCAAGACCGTAACTAATATTATAAATTGAGAAATAATTTCCAATTGGTTAAATTTGTGATGGACGATTGTGAGATGTTTTTATATATATAATCGCAAACGGTGCCACAAAACAATCGAGAGAACAACCGGTATGCTTGATTCTTCTACTCGATTGTTCATTTTGATTGCTTGGCTCGATTAGTGCTTTTGATTACTGTATTCGATATACTGGATTCCATTGCTGTATTGGATTGTTGAAGATCGATTGATGGCAGAAAGAGAATGTGTAGCTGTAGGTGTATCTAAAGCTGAAGGCTACTCCGATAGCTATCGCTATGCCCATACTATGGTTAAGATCAACCCAATGCTGTTGCTCACAGCCGAAATCGATTGCTCTCAAACTTTGATGGTCAATATGTTTTTAATTTTCTAAAATGCCTGAACTTCAAAAGATAGTGGCACGAAAGTCAAACAATTTTTTTATTGGTGTATTTGACTGATTCAATGCAGAAATCAGGTCATATCAGAAACGACATATCAATCTTTTAGTCTGGCCAGTAGACTCTGACGAAGAGGGCCGGTAATCCTCGAAATTTTGATATCTGTCAAGAAATTGAAACCTATCTAGCTTCTAAAGGAAAAATTGATCTTTCGAATAAAGTCAGTTACTGCATGTTTATATTATAAGGTGTTGGAAGCATCTCTTGGTTTAAAACAATAAAAATGCCCTTTGCTGGCAACTCTTTCGCTGGAAACTTGCTTACTTGCAGGACACTTATCAGTACTTAACGTTAACTTTTTTCACACTTTGATCAGCTAATTCTGTGAATTTCATTTCAATTCGATAGCTGCATCGAAATTTGTAGGTGTGAGAAGATTTTTGGCTCAAATACATCCTCTGAAGTTTAATTTGATCTGATGCTTGAAATTTCGAAATTTCTATTGCTGGAAAAATGGTCAATTTGGTAACAGGTACCCCTTTTTATGTGACGTAGAATTTTGAAAATTTCAGACGGAAAGAATAGACAAAATAATAATTTTATTATCTTTCACCTTTTTTTTTTCTGAAAAGTGAATAAATACTATTTTTCAGGAGACATCATGGTTTGGATTGTTTGTGTCATGTGCCTGCTGAAATTGTCTGCATATTCATTAAAAATAACAATTCCGTAATGATGTAATGCTCTTATCAGAAGTTATCGCAAATCAACGTTAAAAAAGATTTTGGTTTAGCTTTAGGCACTTTGCGCCCACATAGACTTAGGAATTTTCAAAACGCCACCATAAGAAATAAAGGAGTACCTGAAAATTATCTAGAATAACCGCCGCCGCAAAGCCATTATATATACCTGGACTTTAACTTGAAACAATTCTTTATACGCAGCAATATAACCAGAAAATTTCTTCTCGATCGACTTACGTATTCCAAAGATATTACTTGCACTCTAATATTTTTACTAATGTATTATAATCGAAAAATTTCAAAATTCCATATAAATAATTTTTGGGCAACTTATTTTCTAATTTTCTTTGAAAATCATCTCGACTGCCAAAAGTCATCATAATCCATGAATCAAAGAATACTAAGATTACGCTGATCGCCGTACGAAAATGAGTTGATGTGCGCACCTACGTCACACGTGACATGGATGGCTATTAGTCGTTCGAACATACATACGTCGATAATTAACGAGTGTGTTACACGTTTTAAATATTCGCAAAAGATAATTGCGGCGGGGAACTAAATATTATAAAAACGCTTCCATAAAACTAAACCCACTTATTCAAAGCGATTGTCACGTGTGACGTAATGAAACAGAATTCCAATATGGCGGACCTGCGCAATGCGTAATCTTTTTACTTGATTCATGATCATAATCGCTTGGAAATGTTTATTTATTTAAATACGCCTGGTTAGAGTCTACATTGGCCATGAGCTCTGCGATATGCGATGCCGACGAATGTCAGTTTATGGCATGTCATCTGGTGCCTGGGCAACGGCATGTCATGCCATATCATTTTGAAAATGTCGCTCAGCAGTGAACATGTGCGCGCTATATTGTGTTTGAAAGCACTGCAAAGGTTAGAGAAAGCGGAATATGAGGAAAGTCGTAAATTGAGGAAGAGGCGAACATATAATTCCATAAGCAATCTTTTTTTTGTATTCATTTAGTATTCGTAGCACTATTTCCTTCGACGTCGCCATTTTGAAAATGAACAACTGTCAGAATATGGCCATACTCATGGCCATGCAAATGTCTTGCCATATGGCTTGACATTTATGGTATGCCATCAAATATGGTATGCAATGTATCGTCTACATTTTCCATTTCCATGGCAAGTCGAATGTTATGCCATCTTCCATGGCCAATGTGGACGCGGCGTTAGCGAGCAGAGCTACCGGGCCCCCTCCCAAAATATGCTTGTAAATCATAATTTGGAGAAAGGGCTACACGCAAAAAAGCGGACTTAATAGAAAGAGAAAAAACAAACTTGGGCCAGAGCATTCCATGAGGTGCTATTATTTAAACACCACTGCGAACAGCTTTCGAAAAAGCAATGCAATAACATCTTCTTTGGAAATTAGAATAACCCGAGAAAGCTCTTTATTTTGTATACGATCGGTAATCCATGTTTCTGTAAACGTGATTAAATAATTCACACCAGAAGTAGTAACGTTAAGTAATTCCACGATAAAGCTTGAAACTGGTAGAGAGTTTGATTCATAAATTTTACAATCAATGCATATCAATCATTAAAAGTAGAGGTAGCATAAATTTATCTAAGCTGTTGTGATTCTTTTCGTTCAGATATCAGATTTCAAGCAATTTCGAAGCATGCATCGGCTGTAAAATAATACCTTCATGTTAAATGCAAAATATTTTACTCTGATTGATACATACCAAGTCCGAGACAGAAGTTAACCAGAGCTACTTGCCCGTTAAGTAAATAGAGATCCATCTGAGCTACAAATGATGCTATGTTTGGAATGGTAACAAGGAAATAAGCTGCACAGGCTTTCACAAGCGCAGCGGGTTTTCTTGTGTGATTGACGTTTGCTTTCCTTCTTGTTTCGATCGTCAAATTCGGAACTAATGCTGAGAATACTGATTCCAGATTAGAAAAGGGAGCATGAACTTCTACATATAAAGCCAATTGTTGCTGGGTAGTTCCATAGCAAATCGACCAATTTTCAGAAAATGTTTGAACTCACCTCCTTGGAATTTGGAAATATTTTGTTAGCAAGAAGGGCTGGTGAGCTTATTATCGAAAATGAAATATTTTTGGAAAATATGGTATGTTTGCGGAAATATGCCTTCTTGAAGTTTTTGAAAGGAAAAAAGGATCATAACAGTGTCCTTTATCCTTGAATATTTCAAAATGCACACCATCAATTATATGAACAATTATATGAACTACAAATGCGCAAAATTTCAAAGTGGAGCTCGTAAAAGTACAGTCGTAAGAAATTTTTAAAGGAGTGGAATACTATAGGCAGTTTGCTGTTTGAATTGCTGCAGTAGATTGATTTTATGAGACCAGTGACATGTGGATCTATACTGCTTCGCCTTTTTGGGGAAGTATAACCTCGCCTAATTTTTTTTAATCATATAAAGGGTTGCGTCAGGAAATTCGGACACTACTTTGGCACGTGATCAATTGGTCGGCAAAAGTGATAAAAGTAAACACTTTGTTTTATTTTCTTTTGCTCTTGAATATTCTTCTTTGATATTATTTACTATAGATACTTCATTATCTGTTTTTGTTTCTTTATTTTAAATACATTTTTGTACAGTACGCTAGTAAAGTTTTTCAACTTAAAATTTTTTTTTTCTATATGAACCCACGACTGTCCTTAACTTCAACTGCTTCCTATCTATACCTTGAAAGCAACTTCTTGGAATAGATTTAAACTACAGGCATTGCAATCAACCCTAATTTTAATTTGTAAAAATATGCAAAATAGACAAACAAAGGAATTAATTAAAAATATATGTACAGTATAATATGTGCGAGAAACCCTAGATGTAGCGAAAACCCAAAATAACCCTAATTGTTCCTGCCGCTAGTAAATGAAAAATATATATGCTTTCTTTATTTTTGTTTTATGATTGCTAACAAATAAATTTTCTCAATTTTTGAAAACAATTTATATTCTAGTGTTAGGTCTGTTAGTTACAGACAAAATCGAAGTACTATTCCTTCAACAAAAAAAATCATAAAAATAATTACTCATAACTGAGCAATACAAGACCTTGATTTTGCGAAAAAAAAAACGCAGAGCCACCATCAAGCTATTTTATATCAAACGTATATTGTAAGTTTCACTTTGTGTCGGTATCATTTTCTTTAAATCTTTTTTGGCGGTTATAGTATTTCGTACCTTTAAAAATTTCTCACAAATGTACTTTTACGATCTCCAGATTTGTAGCTTACATGACTATTTACAATATATATAAAAAATTAAGAAAATCGAAGGTGTGCATTTTAAAATATTCAAGGATAAAGGAAACTGTTAAGATCCTTTATATCTTTTTTGGCCAGGATGGTTCCGGCACTAATTTTTCTCGGATATCTGCACCTTATTTTTTTCCAACAAAACATATATGTAGACTCTACGTAAAGCAGAAGATATGATACAATTTTTTGAATGCAACACGAATCAACGTTTCTCAAGAACTTCAAGAGGCCATATTACCGAAAGTATTAGATATTTGTCAAAAAAAAATGTATTGGTGCACATAACTCAATTATTTGTTTTCACATTCACACACTATAGGCAGTTTGCTGTTTGAATTGCTGCAGTAGAATGATTTTATGAGACCAGTGACATGTGGATCTATACTTCTTCGCCTTTTTGGGGAAGTATAACCTCGCCTAATTTTTTTTAATCATATAAAGGGTTGCGTCAGGAGTAATATGTATTCATAGGGCAAATTTCATTGAAATCTGACGATAGGGATCAAAAACCGTTGGTCGATTTTCCGTGGGATGACCCGGCTCGTAATCCCATCCGTAATTGACTTTTTTTGTATAAAGTTGCTTTTTTTTTTTACCTTCATTCATGTTTCTATGATAATGCCAAAGCTCAGGGGATTGCCCTTTGAAGCGAATGCTTAGCGATGGCAGTAGGGAGACACATATGGGAGAAGCCGATAACAATCATTCCATTAGTTTTTTATGTGCAACATTTATTTCTTATTTTCTAAAGCGCTAGTGTTATGCCTAGTCGCTACTAAAGCTTTTAATGTGACAGTTAATTAATGGAGCGCTGGTATTATGCCCAGTCGCCGACTGTTAAGACAACACAAGACGAACAAATACAGCCATGGGCAGGGCGGGATTCGAACCCGCGGCCAGTAGATCGCTGCTTCGGACTGACGGGTTAACCAGCTAAGCTACCGACTGGAACACGACTGGATGTGTAGTTGGAGGTCTGATGTTGTGTTGTGATGCAGTAAAAATTAAAACATAAAATTAATAATAAACAAATATAAACATACCAAAACTAACCAGCCTGAACAGTCATAGCGGCATCTAGGATCTCGAATGTAGCTTATATTTGCGATCATGGAGTCCCATGACTAGACCAATGGACTTAGTGATGCCCTAAAGGTATGGAAAATAGTTGAAATGGGGAAAATACAGGAAATTTTCTGTACTTGGAAATTTTTATGGGAAGACAAAGTGATTTGTTTGCGGTGGTTGAAGGAAATCGATGGTGCAGAAGCCTTCGTGTGAAGTTTTGCTAAAATAAATTGAGGAAAATATAGATTTATGAATGAAGAAACGAAAAGCTATAACGTCCGCGATGATTTTTGCATAGTGGAAAGAAAAGCTGTGAAGACCAAGGAGACTGATGGTGCGGCATCCGATATTATCTTAAAACATAACAGTTCTGTGTAAAAAATTCCGTTCCTGAATTATTAAGAAAGCAAAGTTCAAGGAAAGAGAAGTTGTGTGTATAAAAGAACAACAAATAACGAAGAGGCGACCTAGGAGAGTAATGGAAAAATCGTTGGTTGTTCGAAGAATGATTGGCCGGTTCCAGAAAGCTAAGTAGGTACCAAATAATTTGATTCAAGGTCTGGATATTTTTTATTTGAATCAGAAATTGCAGGAGTTCCATTTTCTTAAATTATTAATGAAAGTAGCTATACACGGAAACTGAATAGTAATACATTGAAATTGAATAGTTGTACACAGAAAAGATGGCATAGTAAGTACAATGCAATTAGTAATAGTTACATTTCCTTCTTTCGTTGATTTATTTGAATTTAAATTATCTTTGTGTACCTATTGAAAATCTTCGGTGTGGGTGATGCATGTGCCTAATTTATTCACATATAATCACAAATTTTTTGATTTTTATACATATTAGTTTTTTTTTTAAATATAATTTTTTTTTAATTTAATTTAATTTAATTTCGGCTGAAAGTTTTTTCTGTGTAAACTGATTCCGTCTGAAAATGGGTGAAATTTATAAGTTATGGATTCAGCTAAATTGTATGGTTTTGAAATTCATCTATCCTGTATTGTTAATATTAGTTTGGTCCTTTTGTATTTATTATAACCTTTTTTGTATTTTCACAATTTAAATTTTGGAGTTAAATACAGATTTGAAAAAAAATATTTTTATGATTGAATATGTTCCCTTGAAAATAATAATTTCTACATGGAATCTTCACTGGCGTTTCCCTTAGTATGTGTTTTTTGTGTTTGTTTCGTTCGTTTGTTAGCACGAAGCAGATCATCTGCCCAATCACCCACGACCAACTATTAGGGGGCAAATATTAGGATGTTAAATTTAAATCATGCTCCACTGACAGCTAAGTCGGTCGCAACTAATCTTGCATCTTAGCTAAGCATAAAATGTCTGTTTGACGCTTACCTGAAAAGTTTCGTTATTGGGTAGTTTTAGCTCTTCAACTGGGATTCCAGCAGGCCAAAAGACCAGTGCAAGCTTGATGATTTATGCATATAATGTTCTTGACAGAGGAACTAGATTTGTCTGGTATGCTGTCAGGAGTGATTTAGTGCAGGATAAAACAGTTTATTAACAGTTTAATAGGTACCAGTTTATTTAGTGTCTAAAACTTAACGGAATGGCGCTGCTTTTATTATTTACGTTGAGGTTTGCTTTTGTGCAGTTGATAAGTTAATTGGAAGAATATCCAAGTCGTTAGAGTTATTTTCTTTGTGAAAGCAGATTCGAAATTAATACGGGTGTGAAATGATTTGTTTCATGATACCCTTTGCTTCTAGTTTGACTCTAATCAGAGCTCGGTTAACTCGAAGCTCGGTGTGCAATCCCCTGACTGTTCCTGTTTTCGAAACAGGGACAACATAAGCCAGAATCCTGTTCTCTATCTTTGAGACATCATAAGCATTCTGGGTTATCTGAATTTGAAAATCGCAGTGAGATTATAAACGGTCAATGATTCTTTGGATGTTGATTTAAACAACTGCTTCGCTATCGTTCAAAAGTTGGCTCTGAATCTTTCAGCAAAAGCTGATATGGTTTCCGGTGTTTACCACGGTAATACCGTTACAAATAATTTGATAAAGACGGGACTTTAATTGTTCAGCATCAAAGACAATTAGACTTGAAAAAATTAACGTTTTAGTTACCGTTTCTGGAACCATATTTCTGAAGCCCTTGAAATGAGTTTTTCGATAATTATTTTCATTGATTTTGTATTTGTTTACTAATTGATGGATTGACTGAGTTTCATTTAATTAATGATCTAGTCAAATTTATTTGTGATTTTGATTTGATTGTTGATTTATTTGAATTTATTTACATCGCTTCCGGTCCTTTAAAAACCAATATTTTTAAACATCTGTTCTGCCAGTAGAAATGCTTAGATTTTTTTTTCAAACGGTTTCAAATAATGGTCAATATACTTTTCTCATATTCGACTGATTTTCTGATTTGATTCCTATAAAATTTTGTTATTTTTCAAATTGATTCTTTTTTCTGTATACTTTATTTATGTACTCAGGATTCATTGAATTTTCACTAATAGCATTCATTTATTTAAGGGGACATTCGCCTTTGAAATTTTCACAAAATCGATTTTGAGATTTTTACATATTTGGATTCTATATACGTTCGAAATTTGCCTCCTAAAATTTTATCAAGAAATTCGTAATAGAAAAAAAGTTACAGCTAAGGTAAAAAAAAGTTTTCGACTTTTTATTCAATAAAATTATGGTAAGAAAAACTTTAAACGCGTTTTTCTCGAAACTACCTTTTTCAAACTGGTAGGACATTTTTCTCCGAATCTACTCGCCCGATTTTAAAAAACCAAAAAGCATTCGATTACTCATTGAAAATAGTAAACAATAAGCCTCTAAAAATTTAAAAAAATACTTCCCCCTTTTTTTTTTACGGGGATGTGTTTCGCATTTTTCAGAAATATACATACAAAAACTTCAAAATATGAAAAAGTATGAGTTTTAGAGGCTTATTGTATAGTTTTGAGTCTCAAGAATAGAATCCATTTTGAATTTTTAAAAAATCTGTTACAGGAGGTCCACAATATGTCCTACCGTTTGAAAAGTAACTTTTGGATGACGCCCTCTACAGCAGGCAAGGGAAACTAAAAATGAAAAAAAATTTTTTTTTTATTTTTTTAGAGACTGTTTAACAATGTCCAAAAGAATTTTTGTCAATAAATATAATAGTTTTTTCATAATAACATTTTTAAAAAGTGTTTTTTTTTCAATTTCAAAGGCGAATGTCCCCTTAATTTATTCATTTCATCTTGTGAGTTGACTTTATTCATTATTCAAAGTAATGACATAACTGTCTGCTTATATATATATATATATATATATATATATATATATATATATATATATATATATATATATATATATATATATATATATATATATATATATATATATATATATATATATTTATATATATATATTATATATATATAAATATATATATATATATATATATATATATATATATATATATATTTATATATATAACTCTTTTTACGGAGACTCTACTTTGTATCCTAGTTTCTTTTGCATATTTATTATATGTCGCGGACCTAAATGGTGAACACAATCGGCAAGCAAATGTGTTTCTGTGATAATAAATTTGAGTTGTAATATTAAAATTCCACATGATCCTGTTTATTGATTGATTTTTTCATTATTTAAATCCATCGTATACATAAGAAACAGCAGGGATACATGAGCAATCCAATGATGAGATGTAAGATTTGTAGTTATGAAAGTTCCGAATGGCAAATACGAACGGAACGGAGATACCTTATAGCCTATATCCTCATTAATCGTTCACCTAAAGCTTACACGTTGTACATATTTAGTCATGTTTTGGAAAAATTGTGTGTTTTTCCTTCATACTAAATAAATTGTGATATGTACATTTAAAAATATATGTGCACGGCTGTACAAAGAGAGCGCTGAAGTTCGGTTCAGGACAATTTAGTAGCTAAAACAACTTCAAACAGTACATTTTTGTAATTCACACGAAAGTGGAACTAGATGTCAGCTTCTAAATACATCACATACCAAAGCTTTCAAATTGCAGTATCAATCTCGCTAGTTGTTAGAAGGAAACATATAATATGTTTTTACCAAAAATCAAGTTATGATTTTTATTCAACGTGAAAAATGTTCAACACGAAACAAGCTGGTTCAAACACAAAAAGCTATTTAAAACAAAATTGAACTCTACTTTTACCAATAAAAACGATCCATTGTCTTCTGATTATGATAAAATGTTAATGTGAAATATATCTTAATGCACATTTACTGAGTATTACTTTCGATCCTTGCTACTAAAACTATAACACAATGTACAAATCATGTACCTCAGACTAAATTCCACAATTAATTGCTGGAAATTTATTCACATTAAGACTTCTTTCATGTCCTTTGTCGTGTCATCGCTTTACTGCAAATCCTTGGTCCTGTGACAGTAGCGCAATAACAGCAAACAACAAAAACGAAAAGAATACATTTCTTGGTTATTATTCACCTCGTGCTGCGGTGATTAATCTCAATCTCTTTTTTCCGTCACTCTGCCACCATCACCATCACCGATTCTTTTGCAACCGTATTCAACGACATTCCTCGAAGCCCTAAGGAAGTCTTTTGCCGTTATCTCGTCGAATGACGTCTAGGAAGAATAAAAGCTGCAGAGGCATCAGGATTGGGTCACACAAATCCTAGAGATTATCGAAAAAGTGAGCGAACTAAATAAAGCTAGTAGCCCGATAGCGTAAATAAAAAAGGCAAACGAGTGATGGAGGATGATGCCTGACACGAAAGAAAAATCATTTTATTTTCCCTGTTATAAATGATTTCGGCTAAGACGCGACGGTAGCATTGGCAATGGAGATGCCAAAGACGTGAGCTGAGACAATGTCCTTTGACTACCGAGCGTACTTCCTGGAGGTAAATGACAATAGGAGCGAGTGCAAGCTTGTGGGCGGAAAAATAAAGGTGTAAACAGGCAATTCGTGGCCGTGGCATTTTAGCAATTTTCTTTTGGAAGTAAAGTCTTATTTCGGAATGACTTGGCTGAAATTGAAACGAAGAAAAGTGGGTAAAAAATACTGCGCCGCACCCGCTTGTCTTCCTTTTGCTTTGCAGACGGCCACGCTTTCAAATGATATGAAAGTCAAGGAAATTATTGCACGACAGTCTAGACAATGCATGTTGAGTAAACAGTGCTTGGAAGAAAATTGAAGTCTTTTTTATAGCATGCTATTCAAAGTGATATATCGTATAAGGTAAACTTGATGGTTTTAATTCTAAAAATATGTTCAGTAAATATTTTAAATATTTCAATTTCGAGAAAATGTACCAGATGCCAGATTAATGGTAAGTAGACTGAACTTTTCCAGCGTTTAAAACCTTTCATGTATCTCGTGAGGCACACCAATGGTGAGATTAAAGTCTGCTGATGCATCAATTTCCTTTGCATTTCCGTCTATCAGCAAATTGCTGGGTAATGGCTCAAAAGAATGCATTCCGATCATCGTGAAAAATTGCTGGAATTTCTTTACCTTCTCGTTGGTTGGGAAAACTATCCCCGGATCATATTCAACGATAGTATGGAAAATATGAGTTATGTTCTCAACCGAATTTTACGGTTTTGCCACGAAATGTTCTTGTTTATCTGTCGTATCGAGTCGCTGGTGTCAGAGCCATTTGAGGTACAAAGCACTCGTCTGTTCGGCTTGTTCTTGCATCGCTGAGCAGGCGGCTGGTATGATTCCAGCATAAATTGGTTTCAATGATTATAGTGAGCTGTTGGATAGTGAGCTGTTGGATAGTGAAATTGGATTGGACTCGATTCTGTTTTTTGTTGTTGTTTGTTTTCACTCAAGCATGTTGGGATTATTGAAATTGCTGAAATAAATTGATAAATTTTTTTTTGGATTCCGCAGTTTCAATTATTGAATATTAAACTAATTCATTCGTAAATTGGTTTTTTTTTGTTTGAAAATTATCAAATAGGTTTTAAGTGCAAATTAAATTTTCTCGAGCTTGGATGAATCGGAATATCGAATTGAATGGCGAAAAAATAGTTTTGTAACTTTATTGCCAACAAATTAGTCATTGTTAGCAAAATATGACTGATCCATCGGAAGATATAGTCATTTCGATATAATTTCGAAGAATCAATTTTAGTAGACCAACATGTTTGTTGTTATATGTTCGTTCAAATTGGCCAAAGTCTGCCATTATCGAAATTTTCAAAGGAATCATATTCATCTAGAAACCCAAAAAAGAACCGGGCATCGATGGGATCCCCGCGGAGCTCCTGAAGACAGGCGGGATTTCCGTTTTAAGGGCTATCCATGGATTGTGGCAACAAGAAACGACATATGGCATCAAGAAACGATGCCGGATGAGTGGCGAAAAAGTGTTATATGTCCCATTCACAAGAAAGGAGATAAACTGCTATGCGAAAACTACAGGGGCATATCACTACTTTGTACGTCGTACAAACTCTTCACAAAGATTTTAGAGTTCAGGATTTCCCATCATGCTGAGAAAATTCTTGGTGAATATCAAGGTGGTTTCAGGCGTGGAAGATCGGCAACTGACCAAATATTTACGGTCAAACAAATATTGGAAAAATGCTGGGAATTCGACATTGATGACCGTCATATATTCGTCGATTTTAAACAAGCGTACGACAGCATCAACCGAACTGCATTATATAACATCATGCTGCAGTTCGGAATCCCAGCTAAGTTGGTACGACAGGTGAAAATGACCATGACCGACTCCACGTCACAAGTGCTGATTCAGAATAATTTGACCGACTCGTTTTCGACGAATGCAGGGCTAAAACAAGAGGATGGATTAGCTCCGGTACTCTTTAGCTTAGCGCTTGAGTGTGTCATCAGAAAAATCCCCAATGACACGAGAGGAACTCTAGTATTCAAGTCGACACAGCTAGTAGCTTACGCTGATGACATCAACATTATGTAATGTTCGTTCAACGACACCAAGGAAGTTGGACTTCAAATTAACGAACCAAATACTAAAGTTATGACTCAATCAAGAAAAAGGACGCCAATAAGACAAAACATAACGAAAGGGGACTATAACCTTGAAAACGTAGACAACTTCGTGTACCTAGGGACGAACGTCTCGAAGGATGGGAATGAGCTTGACGAAATCAAACGACGGATTCAATTAGCCAGTAAGACATTTTTTTCGGTGCTTCCCACTTTGAAATCTCGATGCGTACAAAGAATACGAAGCTTTGCATCTATAAAACAATTATTAGACCTGCGCTATGCTACAGAAGCGAAACCTGGACAATGACCCAGACGTCTGAAAAAGCCTTGAATACGTTCGAGAGAAGTGTATTGCGAAGGATCCTCAGTCCAATACGGGAAGAAGGTGGATGGTGAATCCGATACAACAACGAGCTGTATACCATCTATGACGAGCCGGAAGTCTCTACCGTCATATGACTACAAAAATTACAATGGGCTTGCCACGTCGAACGAATGAGCTACAATCAAATCCCCAAACGGTCTCTCAAGGGGCGCGCAAGCGGAGCCAGGCCAGTCGGTAAGCCACGCAAGCGCTGGGAGGATTCAATAGCTGCTGACAGCAAGTCACTTCTGGGAGCGCCGAACTGGAGGACCCGTCACTGAGCCGAGACGAATGAAGGCGAAGAATTAAGGAGGCTAAGAATCGATTCGGGCTGTAGTGACCCGATGATGATATTCAACTAGAAGCTAGTGCAGTTATGTGGGTAAAGTACCTGTTTTTATGTGTGTACACCCTGTTTTAAATCTCACCAGGATCTCACATTGGTTTCTAAGTGAATCAGGGTGAAGCAAGTGATGAAGCTCTCTCTCCCCTCTTGTATGCAAAGACTGTGATTAAAGTACTTAACTAAACTGAACACTCAGACCCACAAAAATATTGAAATGATATAACTTAATAAAATATAAGCCAGTGCTAGCAATGTTTTGAGCTTCTTTTATGGCCAGGCACGAATCAATAATCGGATACAATTGAAATTTACAGAATGCACTGGACTTAAGTAGGACCAGGTCTGATAGAAGCGATTTTGAACTGTAGGCAACTCTGTGTCAGTGGTGCCATCTTGAAAAATTACAAAGAAAAAAACTGCTTTTTGCCCTATGAAATGTGAATAAGTCGCCAGATTTTCATGAAATTGACATAGTAGCTGAAACTTTTTTTTAGACCTTGTTTGGTAGAAATTTGGTTGAAAAATTCGATTGGTGCTGCCAGGTATGGTAATTTTTGTGTTTTTGGTTTTGAAAATTCGCTCAGGAAAATAAAACTTTTTGCCCTATAACTTCCAGTGCAGTCATGAAATCAATACGAATTTCATACGATTCATGAAACCTATTATAAGCATTATTCAGGCCAAATTCGGTTGAAAAGCCACGATAGCGTTCCCAGCTATTGTTGGTTTTGTGTTTGTTTGCAATATCTTTATTAAGCGGTTTTATCGTAGAATATTCAAATGGTAATGATATTGTAGTGACCATAAACAGCAAATATTAAGCTTTCGATTATTTGAAAAAACTCGCTGCAGGTAACCCTAAATTTCTTTATACTCCTATAACTTTGAATGTAATATAACAACGTGAAGCAGATGTGATATATTCTTGGCTTTGATACTGGCGAAAGGTTGCCAGCATGAGTCGTTTGTGCTACTTTTGTATCAGTAAATACTTACAGTTAGTATTCATACCGGAAACATTTACAGTGAAAATAAATAACCGATGTTTCAATTCCCAAAGCTCTGCAAATTTTTCGGATCGCAGCCCCAAACATCAACTTCAGTTACAGTGCGGCAAGCACTGAGCATTTTCTTCATTGATGTTATATGAGATGCTGCTTTCAAAATTTTGTGAAATAAGCAACTGATAACGAATATAATTAACCCGTGTTTTGCTCTCATAAACGTTGAAATTCATGCCAGTGGTAATATGTGTAACCTTCTACCATATGAGTTATAATGCATTCTTGAGACCAAAGTAAAACGTGGCGTTTGAAACAGTTTGGCCGGAATAAGCTACTCATGTGGTAGAATATGCACTCAAAACCTGCACGATTCTTCTACTGTACTTCGAACATTAGTGTTTCTAGCGGTTCAGGTGCGCTAGAGTTTTTTTTATTTTATCAAACTGCTCTTGATATTCTACAGATCAGATACGTTCTACATATTTCTTGAATAAATTGTGTAACGGGTTCAGGATAATCGAACTGTCTAGTACGAATTTATGATGACAATTTATTTTTCCTAGGAATAGACGTGTGTATTTTGTTGTTTCTAGAATTGGAAAGTTTTTGGCAGTAGTTACATAATCTTTCAGAGGTTTAACTAAATTATTTTCTGCAAAGGTATATTTAAAAAATTTCAGTAATCTTGATAAATGTACTTCAAAAGTTTTCGAAAATATTAAAATGTCTTTGAAATTCACTGCAAAATTATAATATTGGTCAGTTATCTTTGGAAAATTGCTGAGGCCTATTTCAATCCAAATGGGATGCATTGAAAATCACCTTTTTGAATTTTCAAGGGAATTTACCAAAATGTTGAATTCATGTCAAAAGTAGAAAAATATTTACAGTTTAGAGTTTTCACCATTAAGTCTTCAACTAAAGGAAAAGGCTGTGATTGAGGGATGACAAAATTAGTTAAATCTCTGAAACCTATACTCAACCTTAATTTTTCTCAGCTTCCTTTTTCCATGCCAGAGTTATTCGAGCAGCAAATGGGGTATAAGATTCCTCGATTAAATTCTTCTTTAATAGTTTTGATATTTGATCTCCTATTTCTCGCCTACATATGTATCTTCAGCTGTGCCTCTATATGAACGCTTGTAACAGTATTTATCCGTCATCAAGTCAGTATGCGCTTCATAATCATTTACAGTGTCGACGTCATACTTATCTTTAACAAAAACTGTTTTTTATTTTTCTAGTAACTTATCTATTTCTCATTGTTCGTATATATTTTGATAGTAAACTATCATTTCAAATTTTTTGGATTTATATGTTCACTGAATTTTTCCCAGGTTTGGTTATATGTTTAGTCTGTTGCTGTAAGACTTCCTCTTCATTTATGGTAATTTTTTTTTCTTTCGCATTTTTTCATTGCATGATCCCTAATTTATCAGTTTGTATTAATTTAAAATGTTTAATATAATCCAAATCAATTAAGAAATCGTAATTAAAATTTTCGTTTTCTATTTGAAAGACCTCCATAATTCTTTCGATATTGTAGTTTTTTTTAGTGCTATCATACTTTTCGTTTTCATCTCACCATTGGGAGTCCTTCAGTTTACTATTTGTGTTTAATTCGTATTTTTTGTTGTGGCTTTAATAGGTGGCACTTCTAACTTTTGGATTTGTTTTTTCGCTCAGTTTAATTTGCAATTCTGAGTTATGTAGTGTTTTTGCAACATCTTTTTGATTCTTACTTTTAAGGATGGTATCGTTTTCCCTGTTTTTGCTGCTACATTTTTACTCCGCCCGATCTGGAGTTGTCAAAAACCGGTTAGGCTTCGTTGGTTTGCCGGCTAGTATGGAGACAGGACGTGGGGAGACAGAGTCGCTGTGCGAACTTCGGCTCACCGAGTATGACCTTCAGCCTCGGTAGGCAGGCCGATAGGATAGGTGTCTTTTTTTCTTTTCCTAATAACAATAGCAGAAAGTTAGAGTTACCGATGACAACGATTAGCGAACCAGGTAAACGAACCAGGTAGAAATAGAAAGTTTTAGACGAGAATTACGGAAAAACTCACGAGCTCTAGACAAAATGTACGTGAAGAATCAAGTTCAACCAGACTTCCCAAACACCGAGTGCAAAATGAAATTCACAGCTTCATGGTCTTCTCTCCGGGAGATAATATCAGACGAGTCCTAAAAAGTGATTCCGAGCAAAAAGAAAACGAGTATGTCTTTACCGTTATGTCCAACTTCATTACCTGCATATTCGCAAGCACTTGATATTTTCAAGAAATAATTGCCTATCGCGCTAACTCTGAATATATCTGCTATAACTATAACATTAAATTGTTTTATTCATTTCTAAATTTACTTAGAAGATTTATTAATTCTACTCACTGCCTATAACCATCACTCGACTACTCCACTACAATTCAACATCCTCATACGATTCAGTAATAAAATTGACGAAGTATTCGTAATAAAATTGACGACATCATTTTTTATTTATGTTCCAAAAAAACATCGATGTTGTAGTTCTTAATGAAATATGGATATATGGCAACGAACAGGAACTCTGCACGCCAAGAAGATATACAGACTATTTTTGCACAAGACAATCGGGCCGTGGAGGAGGCACAGCAATACTTGTGAAGTCACACATTCGCTCAAAGCTTGTCAGCATTTCTGATAAATATCCCTATACTAGTTGAGATTGCACTTGATTCAGGAAAAATTAACATCGACACCTTTTATAAAGCACCAAGTGAAGAAGTTCATCTCTTTTTCAATCATATCGATGAATTCTGCTCAACTATCGAGAAATTAATCACTGTAGTCGATACAAATATTGATATTTTAACATCTTCTGCCATATCCAGCGAATATTTCGATATAATTGCGTCAAATAATGGAATTGTATTTAACAAGACAAAGCCAACACGCATCACTTTGACGTCCAAAACACTACTCGATCATGTGCTCATGAAACATCCAAACATGAGTGAACGTATGTCTTACAATGATGATGACTGGCCCGGCTTAGACCATAAAGTAATCAATTTTTCCATCAAAAATTTCGTCAAAGCCAAAATCCGGCAGAAATAATCATACAGATTTCTTAAGGAACTTCGTAGATAGTCTTCGAGGGTCTCCAACTTCCGACTTTGATGCGCTGATTGAGAAGATAACTGAAGCTTAGGCAAAAGCAACAATAACGAAATAAGTTCGTGTACGAGTACAATCTTGGATCACTAAGAATGTAATTGATGCTTCAAATCGAAAATGAATTGCTTAAAAAAAAACACAAAGCGGATCCAAACTACACGTCCAAAAGCAGATCTATTTAGCTATGAAGAAGGAATCGAATCGAGCTATTATGGAGGTCAAAAAACATTTCTACAGGAATAAGTTTGAAGCTTCAGCCGGGAGTACTTCCAGATATTGGCAACTAGTAAATGAGCTCTTGTCTAAACAACAAAACAAATCATCAACGTGCATAGAAGAACTGTTGATAAATGTTACAGACCCCGAAAAAGTAGTTCAGTAGTTAAACAACTTCTTCGCTACCATTGGAACCCTAGTCACCGAGCAACTGCAACTTTCATCACGCTCGAGTTTTTATATTGAGCCTAATTTGTTCACTTCAATTCAATTACGTCCCACTGATCCTGTTAAAATATCTGAAATAAACGATAAACTTAAATCAAAGGTTTCTCCTGGTCTGGATAGTATAACTTCGGAGGATATTAAATTGCTGAAAAATCATATTTTGGAGCTTCTAACTACAATAATAAATAAACACCTAGCAGCTGGCACATTCCCCGATTGCCTTAAACTAGCGAAAATCACTCCAATTTTCAAAGGTGGTGATCCAGCAGAGCCATCAAATTATCGCCCAATAGCTGTCACAAGTGTCCTAAGTAAAATATTCGAAAGAGCCATTCAAAAACAATTGCTGCAATTTATTAAGACTAACTTAATACTGACACCAGTTCAGTATGGATTTCAAGAAAACAGTAGTACACTAGCAGCAACGTTAGATGTAGTACATTTTATCAACAGTGGATTGGATAGGGCCGACTATGTAGCGGCAAATTTTCGTGGATCTGAAAAAAGCCTTTGACACCATTAACCATGACATCCTGTTTCAGAGGCTCAAATTATACGGACTCCATCACAACTTCAAGCTGTTGATAAAGAATTATCTCTTCAATATGCATAAAAGTCAGGAATGCAATATAAACACCGGCGATCCTCAAGGATCAATCCGTCGTCCATTACTGTTTCTGATGGGAAAAATAGTTTTGTTTGCTGATGACACACTAATGCTGTATTGCGGTAAAAATGAATCAATTCTTCAGCAAAATATAAATTATGACCTGGAAAAATATTGGAATTGGCTCGAGCAAAGTAAATTAATTATAAACATCCAAAAAACTAAATATTTAATATTCCAACAAAAAAACAAGCAGTAATTTAATCCGTCGGTGCAAATAAATGGAATACAATTGGAAAAGAAAAATTCAATTAGATACTTAGGATTAACTTTAGACGAGAAAATGTATTGGCTACAACATATCAAAAACATCAGACATAAAGTAGCACCTATGATAGGAATCCTAAAAAACTATGATTTTTTATCTCTCAACATCAAACTTGACATATTCAATGCTTTTATTTTGTCGAACATCTCTTATGGAGCAGTTTTGTGGAAGCAAACATCGAAACAAAATATTGATCTGATCGGAAGACTAATCACTAAGGCTATCAAGACTATATACAAAATGCCAACTTTGACTCCAAGCTTACATGTGTATCGTGAAGTAGGACTACTAAGCATACAATAAATAATGTGTCTTGAACAAGGGAAGCTAATATTCAAGATACTTAACAAAAAACTCAAATGGCCATATGTTGTGAGAAATGTTGGAGAAATAACTCAGACAGCCACAAGATCGAAGAATAACCTTGTGATAAAAAACTAGGACAGATCGTTTGAAAATGGATCCAGTGCAACAGTCTTTGGCTTATTATAATACCTTACTAGAGGATATAAGAAAATCAGCAAATTTGGCTAAATTTAAGGAAAATCTAAGATTAATTCTTACACAAAGATAACGTAGACGCCAAACAGAGTTTTTTTCTAAACTTTTCTCTGGGGATAAGTCTTGACGACAAGAAATAGGCGATATCATCTGAAGACGATAGTGTATAATGAAGTGCTTTCCCTTATACCAATATTTTATTGTCTGAGAAGCACAAAAGTAATAATATTGAGGAGATTTGATGCACACGGACCGTGCATTTTGATTGAGTGATGGAGAGAGTGGAAGGAAGGAGGAAAAAAAATGCCACCAATTGGCCTGAATGTTGTATCTCGTTTCGA
The DNA here is from genome assembly GCA_947369275.1 of Nemotelus nigrinus. Taxonomy (NCBI): domain Eukaryota; kingdom Metazoa; phylum Arthropoda; class Insecta; order Diptera; family Stratiomyidae; genus Nemotelus; species Nemotelus nigrinus. The sequence goes on from OX376372.1 coordinate 165,743,503, forward strand.
TTTCAGTTAACGTCTGTTAACACCAGCGTATCTGCTTCCCAATAAAAACAAAAAAAAAATTCTCTCAGTCACACTCATCTGGCGTCACCCATTCGCCTTTTCAAAAGCTTTCCTTCCAGGTTCGTTTAGCGGCTTGTGAGTTTTTGGGTGCTTGACCTTTTTGCGCGTGTATCTCGCAGGTTCAAGTCCCACTTATCCTAACCACATACCTAAAACCGAACGATTGTGTCGGCTATGCAGTCTGGTTTCATCTATCGTGATTTAGCTCGATTCCCTTCGCGGTTTGACAGTTCGCGTATTGTTTATGTGTCGAGATCTTTTGCTAACATTGTCCATGCTTTCCTTGTTTGATGTCATTTATTCAATTATTTTTTTTACTTTAGCATAGGTAGGAGTATTTGTAATTACTTCATGTAAACTTGCAGGCTGAAACTCAGTTGGTATTCCAAAAATCTGTCCGTTAGATGTATAATATTTGACTTTCCATCTGCTGACGATTTCACAGCGAAGTCGAACCTCAACTTTTTCATGTCCCTTGAAATAATTGCAGTAATTTTTTTAATAATAGAATATTCTCCTTTCACTTCAACAATCGATAATAACGAAATAAAGACGTAATTGCATTTCTCTGCAATAGGAAAAGAAACGATATTTCAAGCCTTCATTCCAGGTTTTGCCTGTTCTCAAAGCAAAAGTTAATCAAAAAAAAAACTACAATCAACACTTGCCAAACTACCATCTATTTCTCCTAACCTTCAAAGTTCAATTTACACACTTTTTTTCATTTAACCTTCCAATCTGTCGATAGCGCGCCAGATGTGAGCGGTAGCTTAGCTCGCTAACGCATCAGTTCGAAGCAGCGATCTACTGCCCGCGGGTTCGAGTCCCGCCGTGCCCATGTCTGTATTTCGTCGGTGACTGCGCATAATACCAGCGCTCCATTAAAAGAATAATGGAATAATTGATATCGGCTTCTCCCATATGTGTCTTTCTACCGCCATCGCTAAGCATACGCTTCAAAAGGCAATCCCCTGAACTTTGGCATTATCATAGAAAAAAAAACATGAAAATCTACATTTCATTATTGTTTGGTTTCCTACAATAAAAGCTAATGCTCTTTTAAAGCAACAAATATATAATTCGTTCAGGTTTCAAAATAAAACAACTCTTTTTCCATACAATTTGTTGGAAAAAATCAATAGTAAAACAAATGCCTAGTTGAGACAGATTATGAAAAGCCACCGCAAAGTAAGTTAGGTTAGGTTAGTGAAGAGGGCTGCCGGGTATGCGGCCAGCATTAGGCCACCAGTCTGGGCCCATTTGCCACCCTCATAGACTATCACACGCATTCACACTTACAGCCATGGCACTGGCGGGATTCGAACCCGCAGGCCCAGTAGCTCGCCGCTTTTCGGCCTGACGCCTTCGCGAGCAGAGCTACCGGGCCTCCTACCGCATAGTAACTCACTCCGATGATTCTGAGAGTGAAGTAAGTGGGGCTTTGACTTAATAGTTTTGTGGAAATTAATCATTCATTAATCATTTGCTCAGAATTTTACGGACATTCATTTAGTATAGGTTGACTAAGTGCCTGATGTACGATGTTGGGTTTTGAACCACGGACCATACACAAATAGAAACAATGCTCTAACAACTGGACTACATGGTTTCTAGAAGATGAGATATTGTGAACTAAATTTGAAAACACAACATGGCAGCGAAACATTTTTTAAGTTTAAATGCCTTGAGCATTTTTTTTTATAATTTTCTTCTCTTTCTTACTGCTTCTAATGTTCAATTGTTTATATTATTCTTTAGTTCTTCATTGTTTTATTATTCATTTGTCTTATTATTATCAGCTTTTCTCTGTTCTTTTTTTTATTTCTGTCTTCGATTAGACACAACTATGAAGTTATGGTCCACTGTCCTTGTCCAACTGACCAAGAAGAGACAAGTTCCTTCCATTGAGTGCAATCATTTATACTGCAGCTAAAATGAATATATTTCCACCAGCTTACTTTTATCACTCAAAAACAAGCACACTCAAGCACTAAACTATTCCTACTTTGAATGATGTAACTAAAAATTAAAATGTAAATTAAAATTCACTCGTTTCCATTTCATTCTATTCCAAATAAATTTACATATTATTAACCATAACCATCCAGAAGATGAACGTAAAGCTTCGTCTGAACAAACAATTCAGAAGTCAATTTATTCTCTGGAATTTCAAACCAATTTTAAATATTCTACAAGACTGCTCTCATCTTTCACTATCAATTCATCGTCATATTTAAAACGAAGATTAAATACTATTATGCGTTCATAATGTGGCTGTAAACATATTTCCACCATTAACAACTTGTGCGGCCCGCACACCTTGCTTAGCCTCTGCCATCAAAGCCAGCTCCCGAGGGGCGAATAAATCTTTCACACTGGCATCACTCAACATTTTTCGCATCTTTTGCCCCTCACTCGACATTCTTAATCAAACAATTACCGACAGACCTTAAATTGTAATTATATCCAATTTCTTATCCTGCCCCAAAGTATCCTATGGCGTAATAATTTCCACTTTAACTGCTCCAGTTGTGAATACATTAATGTACGGTACGTATGCGTGCATATCTAAATTTATGGTAGAAAATCATGGTTGTAGCTTCGTTCGTTCTTGAGACATATTCAGAATAGATTGTCCGGCAGAGATGCATGACAAATTGCTAAGATATGCCGGGACGCACAGCTCCCAGACGTAATTGGGAAAATATTTCATTTTTAATTAACTTGAACATTACCGAAGTGAAGACTGTGGTCAATTTGTAAAGAAGTAGAGCTACTACTTTCTTGGTCCCCATTGGAAAGACTTTTGGCCCCGGAGCGGTGCAGATGCAGGAAAGGAAGATAAAAGATTCAGGCTAAGTGGCGTCGGATATAACCAGTGAAATGATGACCTATCGAAATAATTATGTAAGGAAGCAATAATTTAACATTGTATGATTAACTATGTGTTGTTGGCGAGTGGAGGATAGGTCAAATACATCATACATACTCGTAAGTGGAGACGACTCTTGGGCGCTCAACTAATTATGATCTTTAACCCATAAGCATTGTCGTCGTTCGTTGAATAATATAATAAGGGCCTAAAGATAACATATAAAGCTGATAAAGATGGCGAATTATTCGATCAAAACCCTTTTAACGTTTTCAATGTATGAATGCATAATTTTACGCAACAATTTTATGGAGATGTAGATGGGTAAACTGGATGATAAAACTGAAAATATATTATTAGATTTTAATGTGAAATTCTACTTGGTTATAAAAAATCAATAAAAAACACAAGTGGACTGACTAAATTTGGCTAGAGGGTCAAACTTTTAGTTTTAGTTTCTGAACATCAGACCTGACAAGGCGGAAATATCCACAAGAATGATGACAACAGTCATTTGACATTTTTTCACAGTAACCAAATTATGAAAAGATCTTTTTGATGCTAGTAATTGAGCCACTGTTTAGCATTAAAGAGTCAAAAGTATAACAAATGAAAAAGTGATAAGAAACATCAACGAATCTGTTTATGAATTTCTTTTGAATATTCGTTTATAATATTCTTGAAATTTCAGACAGATTTAATCAAATGAGGCGGAATCTACGCGTTGAAGGCTATTTACAACGTGATCCAGGTCTTCTAGGAGCAGGAACGAATATCACAAGAGAGATGCAAATTCATCATATGACCTATCCACAAAAAAGAAAACTAATTTCAATGCAAAATTAATTAGGCATATTCCTACTTTGTACGGTTTATAAAATATTATCGAAAATATTAGAAAATGAAATTAAGATCTTACGCTGCCACAAAACGTGAAATTAACTACTTGACAATTGAATCGCTTTTACATTATTTTATAGTTTGGCATGGGAGAATTCGCTGACGTCTCGCATAACGCGTATATGGAGTCCAAAATCGAAAACTCTGCCTCGTATACATATTGATCCAGATACACTGCATCAAAATGAATATTACCAAGCATTAAGTTTTGAACGCTGATTTTATAGAAACTCCAGTTAACCTACGAAATACTCAAAGCGACAGCAGAAAACCAAAATTGACCGGTTACACGCTGTCGAACATATTATAAATGATAATGAAATGGAAAATAATTTTACAAAACAATATAAAACCGAGCGATAAATGAATAATAAATATTTTCAACATAACGAAAACAAAAAAAATGGATCGGAAAACAAATTACAAATTGCAGATGAGGCGGATGTGTGATTGCGGTTCAGCATGGCATTCGGCCAGGCTCCGTCGTTTTTCATTGTAGTTTTCCGTCGGTGACCTAGTCGGGTTATTATAAATTTTTTAGATGTTTGCCGCCCTAATGTAGTGGTTAAGTGATATTGCTGCGATGGCGAACCTACGATACCTTCGTTTCATTTCGCGTCCTTAATAGCAAGGTCCTCCACTGTATTTGAAATACCGTATGCTCCTACTGATGTTTTCTTCCACTCCTCTATTTTGCGACCCTTACACACTCATAACAGTCTTCAACGTGGTCCTCTTCCCCATTCTATCGGAAAATATGGTTCTTTGTAAAATTGTATTTTCTTTCTTGTTTTTAATGGATTTTTTTTATTGTTATTCGTTTCTTTATTATATCATATTACCTATTTTTGGTTTGTTTTTTAAATTCCTAGCAAACCAAATGTATCGTAATTAAGGGGAGGTTCTCCTCTTATTTTTTCAAAAAATCAATTTTTTTTTTTTGATGAAATGAAAGGTATGAATGTCGAGAATATGTGTGCAAAAGGATTTTTCGATCCGCAGCATATTTATCGCATAGGAGCGTCTCTGATGCGTCGAACTTTCGCGCGTGGAGGAACGCTCTGGTGCTATTTTACTGCGCGGCCAAAGATGTCCATAAATGGTTATATATTTATCGAAGCGGAGTAAAGACGGTATTATTTACCGAGCTATTTATGCAAAAACAGTCAATGCGTCAAAAAAGACGACAGATGAAAAATCGATTGATGGATATCTTAATGACCGTGAAAAGATTACGTTACGTTTGTCGTCGTGTAGCTAGACAATGCAAGACCGGGAAAGTCATTAAGGAGAGGTTTTTTTCTTTCCGGTTCGGTCCCACGCCCTTCAATTCATGTTTTCTATTCATTTATATTTCATTATTGACAGCATTGTTTGAAGAAAACGTTGAGATTAGATAAATCTAGACCACCGAACTTTTTCATCTGTTGATTTCTGACTTCGAACAGTACTGACGACTCTTCCCGCGATATCACTTGTTCTTTTTACCGAAAACTGCCATTAGTACGCTGCGTTCGCTAGCGAGTCTTACTTCAGTTTAAACATTTTTTTGCCGGTTTAGAAATGCCAAAAAGTCGTCCTCGACTTTCCTGGTTTCGGAAAAAGTCTTTCCAGGGGAATCAATTTACCGCTGAGGCAACAGTGGACTTTGTAAGTTCGTCTGCGAAAAAAATGAAAAACGTTGATTACGATGATGTGGGAATTGACGCGAACTCCAGTTACGTAATTCTCAATTTTTTGTTGGTGTTCAACGCCTTGAGTGAGTTGGTTGTGTGCAAATCCTGTTCCGGAGCAGTGTCATTCGGGCGCAAGGAGGGAGCTGGTGTGGGGTTCAAACTTATCGTGAACTGTGCGTGCAATAGGTGTGAAATATATTCATCTCCGACGTCACAAAACGTCTACGAGATAAATCAGCGACTTTTGTTCGTTTTTCGGATTCTGGGTTCCGGATTGCAGAGTGTCAAGACATTTTGCTCCCTATTGGATATCCAACACTCGTTCAGTTATAAAATGTATTACAACTTCTTGAACAATTTACCAACAACCGTCTTTAAATTTTTGCAAAAGAAAGCTGTGCGCGAGGAAATCGAAGGCAACACCGCAGCTGGGAACGAGCCCACTCACTTAACCGTTTCTGGTGACGGATCGTGGAAGAAGCGAGGATTTTCGTCGCTGTTTGGGCTTGTCTCACTTATTGGCAAGTACACGGCTAAAATTTTGGATGTAATTGTCAAATCTTCATACTGCCAAGCCTGCCACAATTGGGCATCAAAGCGAGGGACGCCGGAGTATGAGGAATGGAGCGAGAACCATTCGGACAAGTGCACCGCGAATCACGTTGGGAGTGCCGGTAAAATGGAGGTGGACGGCGCGTGTGAGATGTTTTCGCGATCAGACAAAGTTCTTGGCGTGAAATACAAAAACTACATAGGCGACGGGGACACAAAAACCTACAAGGCTCTCGTCGATTCGAATCCATAATCTCGTCGATTCGAATCCAGACTGCCTGGTATTGAAAAAAGAGTGTGTAGGTCATGTTCAGAAGAGAATGGGCACGCGACTTCGTAAATTGAAAAAAGACACGAAGGGCCTGGGTGGGAAAGGGGCTGGCAAGCTAACAGACAAACTAATCGCGGACTTGACACTGTATTATGGACTGGCGATCAGACGCAACCCAGATTCCGCTTCCAGCATGAAAGATGCCATCTGGGCCACTTATTTCCATAAGTGCTCTACTGATAATAATCCGCAACACCATTTGTGCCCGGAAGGAGATGAGAGCTGGTGCAAGTGGCGAGTTGCAGAGAAAGAAGGAACACTGGAGACCTTCAAACATCCACCTCCTCTCGCGCAAAATGTAGCCGAAGCCGTCAAGCCCATCTACGAAGCACTCTCCAACGCGGACCTGCTAGAACGCTGCGTTGGAGCAAACACGCAAAACTCCAACGAGTCATTCAATGCAACAGTGTGGAAGATGGCACCAAAGCATCTACATTGTGGTGGGAAAGTCATCGAAGCGTCTACTTACATTGCTGCTTGCTTGTTCAATGAGGGGAGATCGTCTTTACTGAAAATCATGAACGCGATGGGAATCAGTATTGGCCTTGTAGCTAGCCGATACACGATTCGAGAAGATGACAAAAGGATCCTAGCAGCCGAACGAAAAATATCGCCTGCTGTTCGAAACGCCCACCTCGCTCAACGTCTGCAAGAGCAGGCAAACCAGGAGCATTTTGAAATTGAGGAGGGACTCTTGTACGGCCCAGGAATAGCTGACTAAGATCCTGACGTGAGTACAATGTAGTATATTTAATATTTATGTCATTAAAATTTATATGCCACCATCGTAAAGAGGACCCTTGAAAATACTATAAAAGAGGTGGAGCGAATTTCTTGCTTGCCAATTTCAAGGTTTTCATTGAGTAGATGATAGTACTCTTAGAATGTGTTTTTGAGACTTACGACTTTAAACGCGTTTATCTCAAAACCATTTTTTTCATCCTAACGTCAAGCGTAACTCATGATCTACATATCCGATTTACTTCATCTATAGCATTTCTTAAAGGGTATGATTTTTTATATGACTTATACCTAAAACAAATATAAACAAATGTGTAATAATAGTCTTTTAACAAAAGAAAAGTCGAAAAAAGATGGTAAAAATTGAACTTTTTCTATCATTATGCATAAATTAGATGATTTTTTATAAAAATTATTCAAAAATAGGTATAAGTCATAGGGAATTTAATATTCTTTACTATAAAAAAAAATTTTTGATTTCAGTTCACTACAAGTGGCTACAGCCTTGACGTTTCCGAACAATGTCTCGCTTGCAGAGGTTGACAAGACCCGCCATTTTTGGGCCGCCATATTGGATTTTGTAAAAAAATTTTTTTTCTTGTATTTTAGAAAGATGGCTTAATAAACCATCAAAACCGTCTATTCGTGAGTCGTTTCATTATCCGACAGTAAATTAAAGAATTTCGCTTTATTTTCGGCCGAAAAGAGGTGAACCTCCCCTTAATTCATAAAAGAGTCATATTTTACGAATGTTTTTGTCGTTAACGAGCTCGCAAATGAATCGAAAACGATTCATTGGTCCTACTAAAATGGCCATCCGAGAAGAATCATTTTTAACGATTCGTAAATGAGTTAGAAAAAATGTGGTTTTAGCGAGTATGTATCGACCAGCAAACTAGGGGAAGAATCTATGTAAAATCTGCTACTGAGCCGCATAGGCCATAGGGCACATACACATGGCTTGCATTATTTATTGTGTCGGTCATCCTAAGCAAAATTATTGCTGCGTATCGTTTTACGAACAGGCTCGGTTTCGTATGAGGGATATGTCGGTTGACTGTCGAGAAACTATCGTTTTTAGTGAACGCTCACTAAATTGTTTGCTGGGTTATTTTACTCCCTTCAACTTAGCCGCGGTTGTGATATGATGGGAGGGACAGTTATTACTAATTTTCGCAGAAAATTAGTATTAAACTCGTTTCGCCGAAAATTCATATTTCTTTATATATATATATATATATATATATATATATATATATATATATATATATATATATATATATATATGTATATATATATATATATATATATATATATATATATATATATATATATATATATATCAGCAAAATGATTAAGGGAGATAATCTCTGGAGTGGCCGATCCGATTGAAAAAAAAAAATTCAAATCATTGATAAAATCTTTGTCCATCATGTCAAATTGAAGTTTTTTAAATTCCGATTTGCACAAGAACGGCACCCCATCACCACATTACCTCTATTTTCAGCACTCGAAAGTTCTGTTCACGAGAACTGACTACCGGATAATCCGATCATAATGAAATTTACAGAACGTGTTGGCATTAGCTAGGACCAAGTCTGATAGAAGTGATTTGGAAATGCGGGCAACCCTGCGGCAGTGGTACCATTTTGAAAAATCAATGAGAAAAAAAACTGTTTTTGGCCTATAACTTCCGATTCAGCCATCAGATTTTGACAAAGTTGACACAGTGCTTGGATCTTACTTCAGATAACAATTGGTGAAAATTTGGTTGAAAAATTTGAATAGAATTGCCAGCTATGGTGATTTTTGTCTGATAAATCTTGCAAATTTGCTCAGCAAAATAAAACTTTTTCCCCTATAACTTCCGGTTCAGTGCAGGAATCAAAACGAAGTTCATGTAGTAAATGAACCTTAATGTGAATTAAATGTCGTAGGAATTTTGTACAAAAATCATGAAAGGGCTGCCGGCTTTGACCGTTTTGTAATTTTGTGGAATTTCTTTACTGAGCGATTATGTCATTAGATTTGCAAATGGAAATGATCCTGCAATGAAAATTAACAACAAATAATAATGCTTTAAAAATTTGAAAGTTTTAGGGTGTTACTTTCAAATTGTTTTTACCTGTATAACTTCCAGCGCAGTGATTCAATCAAAACAAATTTACTGGTTGGGTTTGACTTAACGTGAAGCAGATTTGGTATATATTTTGCTTTGCTGCTGACACAGGGTAACCAGCATTAGCCATTTTCGTAAATATTGCACCAACAGATGCTTCAAATTACGTAATCATATGTTAAGCATTTGCGATAAAAATAAGAGCCCAATTTCTAAATTTTCCGAGTTTGGAACATTTTTCGGATGGCAGCAACAACGTTTAACCGCTGAAACTTTCGATGAAATCCTCCGATGAGAACGAAATTCAAAGGATAGGTTGATTTTAGTATCAGCTTGTTAAGGTAAATTTATTGCTGCTTTGTTGGAAAAGTGTTGCCAGCAATGAACATGTTCATCATATGTGTTATAGTTGAGTTTTGTTGCTTGAGATAAGGAATGGTTGATATGATTCTACAAAAAAAGTGTATTACGTCTTTCCACATTTTTTTGCCACTCAAAGAATATTTCTTCGAAAATTATTTTTCTAGCGGTTCTGATGCGCTAGACTTTTTATTATTATTATCCGTTTCTTTATTATATCATATTACCTATTTTCGCTTTCAATTATTTTACTCCCTTCAAAGCAAGCCGCGTTTGCGATATGATGGGAGGGAAAGTTATTATTTGTCTTCCAACGACAAATCGTCCCCCATCCAAGTAATAATCACACCCCGCACTGCTTATCTTCGGTGACCAGACGAAAACCGGTGGATGTTAATGTGGTATGGTCTGGGTATGATATTAAATATGTAATTAATAAATTGCTAAGCCTACTTTATTGATTTCCTACTTTAATAATTTTTATATACTTAAACATATATTTACTTATTCACTTTTTTTTATTGTATCCAATCTGTAACTAGGCAGTGTCTGTTGGATTGAATACGCACTAAAGAAATATGTAAAGAAATAAGGTTGACCGCTTTTGCAAATAACCTCTCTCAGACACCCTACTATTTTATGATTTTGAATTTGATGTTTCTACTGGATCGTTGATTTTCGCGAGCAGAATTTTCGAATGCTCAAAAATAGGTGAATTGGTGAAAAGTTACCGTTCTTGTGCGATAAGAAATTTAGGAAATTTATATTGAACTGTACAGACAGAAGACAAAATATGTATGATTTCTTGGCATTTTTCGGCACTTTTTGGCGAAAAGCTTGTTTTTGAATCTTCTAATAACTCCTGTAAATTTTGTAACGATCTGATGACTACGTGGCAATTTATCGATACTTATAATATTTTGGCTCATTTAGGCCCTTAAGGGTGCTAAAAATTGCCAAAACATTATCATAACCAAACAAAAAACTGTTTTAATTTTCGTTTTCTTTACCTAATTTTTCCAAATATTTTATTTCCAGAAATACACAGGAGTACTTCTAAATTCAATAAAATGTTAATTCAAAGCGTTATAGATATTATCTAGTTAGTAAGTTTGAGACCTTAGACCTCTTGCAAACTAATATAACGTAGAAATTTCAGCTCGATCATATTACTTAAGCGTTCCGTAGAAAACAGAAACAGAAAATTTGAAATAAACAGGCATAGTGAGTCAAATTGTAATATTCTTAAAAAATCAGTAATAAATGTTAAACAATATTATACATAAAACTGATTACAGCCAGCAGGCTAAGATAGTATCTAGCTCTAAATCAGGATAGGTACTGGTCAGGCTAAGAATGTATGCATGATTTAAGGTACTAGTCCACTTTAGAAAGCAAAAATATGACCATTTTTCAAGAATTTTTTTCTCAGTTATTTTATTAAATATTAACATGAATCTTTTTTTTAATATATTACTTGATATTTAGCAAATACAAGAATAATTTTTAATTTTTTTTTATTATTTATTTTTTCCTTTTATAAAGGGCGCTGAAATTATATTCTGAAAAAAATCGTGCTCCACGGCGGACAGATAATCTATGGATTGGTAAGTTTGAAACAAAAAATTTCAACAGGGTTTTAAAAAGTAAGGTCTCTCACATTGTAATATACCACCGGTTAAAAAAAAAATCAATAAAAAAAATGGCGGACTTGTGGAAAAAAATGTCAAAAATCGAAAAGTTTTTCCCTAAGTTTTTTAACGCCAGGAATTTATTTTTTCATTTTTTGGTCATATTCTGGTATATTACGATGTAAAATACTTTAACAAATAAAATGCACTAAAGTTTTTCAAAATCGGTTCAGTAAATCCAGAGATTATCTGTCCGCCGTTGTAAAAAACCTTGTTTCGAGAAAAACGCGTTTAAAGTATTTTTTTTTTCATTTTGTTTATTAATAAATTTAAAAAAATCGATTTTAAGCATTTGCAATCGATTAATCTACTATGCCTGGACCATAAAATAGTACGCCATCATCAATAAAAGCCTGCTCTTCCTGTTGTTGAGCTTATTTTCTCGATAAACATCCTTCCTTTGCTGCATCTTTGCTGGCTTCCTCGGTCATTGCAATTCTTTCCGCGTACAACGAGCCGAGAACGCGCTCGCGCTCAAAGTCACTATTTGTGTATTAAAGTTTGGAATTTTGAAAAAAATATTTCAGGTCATTTTTGAAGTTATATTGAGTCGAAAAATGCAACAATAAAAAAAATCGATTTTTTTAAATCTATAAAGTGTACTAATACAAAAATGAGTTTTAATTTGATTCCATACAATTGTGCCGTTTTACACAAAACGTCCATATTTAATTAAACATATGTAGTTGATATGTAAAAGGTAAATTCAGTCCAAGGTAGTTAATTTCAGGAAATTGTTTTCAAATCTTTCATGTGCACGACGCTCAATTTCTACGAGCTTCGCTAAATAACAATTAAATGTACTGCAAGCTACTAATAATTACCAGAGTCACGTAATCTCGCATATTACTGACTCACAAACAGTGCTTCCTCTCTAGCTTCATTCGCATTTCACCACATTTTCGCCTGAGAAGCAGATGTTGTTTTCCAAAGATGTCCGTTTGCAGAAAATAACTTTCGTTATGTGGTGGTAAGGTGTTAGATACGGGGGGGCGAAACAGGCTAGTGGCGGCGAGCCTACCCACGTCCGGCTCGTGTGTTAATCATTATCCTTGGTGAACGGATGGATGAGCTGTTGGTTGAATTACAAAAGACTGATAGGCTGACGTTAATCAACGAAGTAATCGATACAGTAGGAAAAATGATATCTCGTTGCCAAGGTCTCAATCTAAAGCGTACGCATTGTAGAGATTGAGCTAATGGTTTCAAATTGATTTTATTCTGATGTTGATGGAATGAAAGATGCTATTTTCAATTCACTAGTTTCGGACAATGAGCATATTGTATTAACTATAGTCTGCGGGCAACTCAGGTAGTTTAGTTTGAAATATATCATACTAAGTTTGGACAAAGAACTTCACAAATTCGATCCAAAATACTAAAGATAGTGCTTGAGCGAGAAAAAAATATAAGCAATAGGATGAGTAGAACTTAAATACTTATGGTCTAATATAGCTTAGCTAATAAGTCATCTATATTATAGTAGACGAAAAAAATAAGAATACATATGGAAGAAGAAGAATAAGAATACATACGAAAGAATAAAAATGAAAGATTTGATTGTGTGATTTATAGCATTTGAGTTTTGATAGCTACAAATGTATGGAATGGGTAAAATTTGAGAGCTATGTTTGATGATTTTAGTAAAATTGAAGGTACAGCAAAACTTACATGGATAAACTTCGTGGGATGGTCTTCGGCTCGGAATTTTTAAATCCAGAGAACAAATTTGCGCTGGAACAGCCGATTAGAACGATTAAGGTTCAAACCTTTAACACACAATTAGCCACTATTTCAATCTTGCAAAGCCCAATGAATCGAAAAAACATACACTCAGAAATATATGTTTCCGAGAATCAAAGAAAAGATTTACTTGTGTTGGAGATGTGAAATCTTCCGCAAATCAAATAAACTTTTGTTTGATATCAGTAATTTGTATTAATATTGTGTAAAAATTTATTACTTTCATTCAATTTAACTTATTTCAAGCAAGTAAATTTTCTCAAATTTTGTAAATTATGTCTACGAATTAAGTAAATGATATCTACAACGCGAATATATTTTTACATGTTTCAACATCAACAACGCTTCAATATTCGATGAACAAATGGATAGTTTTTATGATTTCTGTCAACATTTGCTTCGCACAAATATGAGGTCGCTATGAGGTCGCTCTCTAACGCTCCAGTCCAAAGCAACGATCTACCCCTTTAAACACAATAACTGCGAAATGTTGCACTGGGCGTAGAAATTCACTGTTGAAAAATTCGAATGTATTGTTTTGTACGGTAATGCGCACATTGCCGGCGGGCGAAATTTTCGCAGCGTCAGAATTTGCCAAATTTTCGTTCTATCATCACCACTAGGTTAAATTAGGTCTGCTTGAATTAGGTTGAATGGTCTGATGGTATTGACAAACGATGGCTGATATATATTGTGATAAGCAACCTAATCATCCTAGAACAGGATTTAGAAAACCAAAAACAAAAAATATTTAATGAAGTTGGCACCTTGGTTGGCGCCATGAATGCAAGTGTCATTTGTCAGTGCATTGACAGCGAAATTGTTGCTGCCAATATGATTCACCATACTCAAATGCGAAATTCTACATAGAAGCTCGCCGTCCCCTTCAAAAATTTCGCAGTTATTGTGTTTCGGCCTTACTGCTCCCGGGTTCGAATTTCGCCGGGTTCATGGTTGTATTTGTTCGTCTTCAGTTGTCTTAACAGCCGGCGACTGGGACCAGCGCTCCATTGATTAGCTTTAAGTGGTTGATAGACATAAATAACACTAGCACTTAAAAAATGTGGCACTGAAAAAAAGAATCATGGAATAATTGATATCGGCTGCTTCCATATGTGTCTCCTTACCGCCATAGCTGTGCATTTGCTTCAATAGGTAATACCCTGAGCTTCGGTACATTTAAAAAAAATTATTACTTATTGCAAGTTCAACATTTATCTGAGGTCAAACTATATTGCTTTGGCACGTGAAAATATTTTTTTACTTCTTTTTATTTTCTTCACTCCCTTCAAAATAAACCTCGCTTTTGATATGAAGGGAAGGAGAGTTTTTGGGTGCCAACCACATGCGATGCTCTCAAGCGGTCCCCCATCTAAGTAATAGCCGTGGCCAACTCTGTTTAACTTCGGTGATCGTACGAAAACCGATTGATGCCAGATTTATGCCAACATTTCCTTGAAACTATACCAAATTTTACTCAGGGCAAGGTCAATATCAGTTCCTTGAAATGAATAAATTGCTTTCTTTGGACAGTGTAAATATTTCTTTGGCGCAGAATCATTACCAATTTTCCTTGATAATGTGTTCATTTTCAAATAATATAACTATTTTTCTGAGTGTGTGGGGAAAATCTTTCTAAGGTTTTGCTTAGTATAATATGCAACTAATATATTTTTTTACTCTTTTACTTTAATGTAAAATGAATGGAAATCGTTTAAATATACAAAATTTGGAGATGTCAATAAAATTTGCAGTACTTTGGGAAGGAACTAATAAGCAAACGATGTATGTACGCAAATATTTTACTCTAATTGCTTACAGAAGGAGGCGAAAATACTTATGTTTTTTATTAGTTATATTTTGAAAAAGATATTGACAATAAATAAAGACAATGCTATAGGAAAAATTCTGACCGTTTCGCAATGAGCTCACTTGCGTAATGCTCAAACCGCACGCTACACCGGTTTTGCAGCTTATTTAAGGGATTATAAGGGTGTTACAAAATTATTATTCATTTAAGGTTAATACAAATATATTATTTAGTTTTTGTAGTGTAAATATACTAAACTATACACACAAGAAAACGTCCTGTTAATCTGAAAATATTCGCGAAAAGATGAAGACTGACCTATGTAGCTAGCATCAACGCCCTATCTTTTTTCACGTAGTACCGGATTTGAAAATTTATTATATATATATATTATTACATAATTCTACAAAATATGAATAACCTATCTTTTGTGCAAGTATGTTCAAACCAATTGTAAAAAATGTTTTTTCCATATACCTGCAGCATTGATCAAAAATAAATCTTCAAATAACTCAACAATTACTAAATTGCGGATTGGGCGTTTATGCTTCATGGGAAAATAAAGTGCTCTTGAAATTATGTTTCTCGAATCTTTTTTTTGAGTCGGTGAGCAAAGTTTCTTAGAAACAGCTTAATCGATCCGCCTCAAATTTTCACACAAGCTTTATGAACACATTTTCAAAGACTGAAGTTTGATAAACAAATTAAAAACAAAATTTTAACAAAAATCAAATTTTTTGGAGTTGCCACCTTTGTGCTGAAAATGAATAATTTGCTTGCTCTTTGAATTAATCACGAGATACTGCTAATATGTATCAGTAAATTTTTTTTTTGTTTTTCACCACAAGCCACCTTGTTTAAAAAAAAACTCCCAGAGATCGGCTCTAGCAACTATAGAAATCATTATTTTTGCGAATAAAAAATATCAAAATAAAGCTAAAAATTACAATATGTGTATAATTATTTATGCCAATTAATCAAAATATCGTTTAAAAGAAAAATTCTTAAAAAATGGTTTTTATAAGTCTAGTGACAGCTTATGACGCCTTAAAAAAAAGCATAAAAAGCAAAATAAAAGGTTTAGTTTTAAAAACGCAAAGAATCATCAGAAAACGAAATGTGATTCAGTAAAAATACAACAGTGTCTATACTTTTTTGTTCATTTTGTTTTAATTAATAAACATAGTATAAATACTTTAAAATAGGGCGTTAAAAATATGAAGGATTTTAACTTGAAATTAAACAAATAATAATAATATCCCGTTGAAAGCTTACCACGTTAAATGGATGATTTACTTGTACACCATAAAAATAGATAAATGTTCCCTTTGCTCGTTTGCATCACTTTTATTACATATGCTATTATCCTTTATACACAATTTACAACTTAACATCCCGAATTCTACCTCGAAAATTTACTCCTATGGATACGAATGCGACAATCTCATGCATTATCATTTTGACTGGTTAAGCAATCGTATCAGATGAATGGGTGCCACGAGAATGGCAAATATATCAAAATAGCATTTCAGTGGTTAGGGAGCAGCAATATTCTTTTACGTGACTCGATTCCAACTCACCTAAGTCTTCTTGTGCGGCAATAAATCTGCATATACGATGCACTTACTAGCTAGCAGTACTAGTGGGGATGCTCGACATTACCATTTTGGCGTCCTGTCGGCTGAAATCAAAAAGTCTCGATCAGCTAAAATAGTCAGAATGTATTTAAAACTATCTTACGAGCATCTTTTATATTCTTTTGTAACTTGCAAAATGCTAGGAAATTATGGAAAAATTTGCGGACATATGTATAGCTGTGATTTAGATTCTACTCCACGCAATGCAAAGAATGAAAATTTGCTCCATTTAACGTGTTTTACGCATAATTTAAGATCATATTTATGCATCATAATGCAGTTTAAATTTTGATTCAAGTGCTTTCTTAGCCAAAAGTTAAATAATCGTTAGTTTTGCGACAATTCAAATTGAATTATTTTTGTTCAAAATATTTAGGAGGTAGCTTTAGAGAGACTGCATTAAGTTAATTTTGTTGTTGATGAGCTTGTATTTTTATGAGGAAGCAAATGAATTAATTGTTCTTAAACAAAAAAAAAAGACAAACAAGAATCACTCCTCACTTGTAGAGCAAAATCAAATTTTTTTTTATCAAGAAGTATTGAATATCCTCTCATATCGTTTCTTCAGAAATATGGCAATATGATATTTATAAATAATATGAAAACTTCATTTAACACATCAGCAAACCTTAATTGCGCTATCAAGACGGGCAACTTGCTCCTAAATGTAGCAAAAACTTATTAAGTTTATCTGTAGTTCAATAGAAGCAATCATCATCAACGTGGGACAACAGCCCGACGTCGGGCAGGGGCCTGAAAGTACGTGATTTATTGATGGAAGAGATTGGCAGGGAGTGAAGGATTTACCATCAGCTGGCACGTAAAAAGAGATAAAACCAAAATATGTTCACTGTATTACATGCGAAAGTGAGAAAATATACTGTCAAACGACAGGTGAGAATATATATATCCGTGTGAGCTGATAGGTGAGAGTGTGTTGGCGTGCGTATAATCCCATCAAGAAACAGTAAGCGCAGCGAACATTCACTAGCAGCAAACGAAATTCCCTGTATTGAGTTGCATAAAAGTGTCGGAGATATTCCTTTTACTCGCCAAATGGTATCGAAAGTAATATTCCGCGTTAACTACCTTATCACTTACCATTTTAATACTCAGAAAATACTTTAAGAAAATCAATATTGCATAAATCGCCATTCTTTAAAATAGTCTCTTTGGCAAAGCACATGTGAATTGCCTTGTGGGAAGGAGAAACGTATTTGATCGTAGCAGGGTTGCTTGGCGGGGTACTTTGTGTCTTTTTCCAACTTGGACTTGGATATTGCTATCTACTTCTCGCAATTGTATTGCAATTCACGTACTTTCCGAGCTATATATAGTTCTTAAGCTATGGTCGGGCCTTGGCCGCCTGGATCGATCTCCTCCAATTGTCTCGGTCACGTGACCGCGTCCTCGGAACTCCAAAAATTACTCGGCGTCCGCATACACTGAGCTCTCCCAACGAGCTCTTGGTCTCGCTCCGTCGATTCGTCTATGCGTTCATGACACGTTTTGGCATGCGATCGCCATTCATGCGTTGCACGTGCCCAGCCCACTGTAACCGTTGTAATTTGACGATCTTGGAGACTTCCAGCTCATCGTAAAGTTCGTACAGCTCATTGTTGTACCGGATGCGCCATCCATCTCGGTCGCGGATAGTCCCGAAAATCCGCCGTAGAAATTTCCGTTCGAAGGTATCAATCATATTTTCGGAGGCTTGGGTCAGGTTCCATGTTTCGCAACCATAGCACAGCACAGGTCTTATGATAGTTTTATAAACGTGGAGCTTAGTCTCTCTGTGCACATATTTCAATTTAATAATGGGGAGGACCGAGAAGAATGCCTTATTTGCTAGTTGTATCCGTCGCTTGATTTCGTCAGTTTCGTTGGCGTCACTCGATAGATTACTATCCAGGTAAACGAAGTTGTCCACAAATTTGATGCAAAAGTCCCCTACGTTGATGGTTGTGTGCGCTGGCATCTTTGTCCTAGATTGCATCATAGCTTTCGTTTTGTCCGCGTTGATTCGTAGTCCAACTTCCTTTGCTGCGGTGGCAGGCAAAAGAAGACGCATTTTATGCAGCTTTGAAATCTCCCATAAAAACATATTAAAAAAAAGAAATATAAGAAAGAACTAAGTAATTTAAAAAGTAATATAAAAGGAACAAAATTGAAATATTAAAACTAAAGTTAAATTGCAATTCAAAATAATATTTTCAATGCAAAAAGATTGCGGGAGAAGACCAAGCTTAAGAGCATTGTGCATTCTAAGAAGACACAATAAAAGCGAATGAAAATAGACTACGAGCAAACGGAATAGAGAAGAAGATCGACTTGGGCGAATAAATTCACGGCTGGTTATCTGAAAACCAAGATGTGACAAAAAAAGCCTTGAAAAAGTAAGAACAAAAAACACTCGTTGAAGAACAATAAACGAGACACCTATGTATGAAGAATGGAAATACGAGAGGATTAAAGACAAAGGGGATACTGAATTTAAAAAACAACGAACGATTGAACCTACGCTGAACAGACCACATGACCTACGCTGAACAGACAGCTGATAACAGAATTAAGGTCATTGAGAAACAAGATCAAAAGTAAAGTACCTAGGATAGATCCTTGAAGAATCCCGGATGTGGAAAATATAAGAGAGGAAATGGAACCGTTTAAAGTGACTTTGCAAGGACGACTATCAAGATAGGAGGAAAACCAGCAGGGAAGAAGACCGAAAAGTTCGTATAGATTATATCAACTTGACGTTGATAATCGCAGGCAAAAGCGACAGAATTAGTGAATACCATAAGATTGGTCGTAGTAAAGCGACCCTCGACGAATTTATGCTGCTGAACAGCAAGTAAAGGTTGTATAGACGGAAAAACTCTATTGTGGACAAGACGTTCAAAGGGTTTACTAAAACGGCAAAGAAAGGACATGGACCGTTAGTTGGAGATTACAAAAGAGTCATCAGCTTTGAAAATCCGGAATTTATTTACAAATTTCCATACAGAAGGGAATACACCAGATGTATGGCCAATCTTGCAAAGAACAGCTAACAGAACACAGAGAGAGAATGAGAGGGATTTGACAAGCAAATTATCAAAACCGTCGGGACCGAAACTAACATTAGAATTTAAGGTGTGGATGAGAGTTTCAACTTCCAAGGGATTTTTCTTCACCACGTAAAGGGAGGAGAGAAACGAGGAAAAATAGAGGTTATAGAGGTATTTAGTGTGTTTTCCTTAAAGAAAGAAGAAAAAAAAACGGAGCAAATAAAGAAAAGGTTAGAACAGAAGGAATAGAACTTGGACAGTCGAAATCCAATCCCATGAAAAAAGAATACCAGTTGATAAGACTGATTTCAGTGGACATTTTCAGAAAGTCATTTTTAAAGAATTTATAACACTGAATAGAAGGACATTTATTCTTTGCATGGAAGTTATGGTCAACATCAACCAGAAGAGGAGGTTGTTGAGGATCAGTTTGCACATATGGCAGGAGAGAGAAAAAAGGAATCTTAAGGAATACCAGAAATAACTGAATTGAATATTTTGTTGTTGGTATTATTAAAGTAGCTAATTTGAGAACAAGAACAAAGTGAAAGAAAGGAAAAAGTCGAAACAGTTAGGTCTTTATTGGAAAGTATACTGAGGTTATATATTCACCAAAGTTTAGGAGAGGCGATGAAGGAAACCGAAAGGGAATGAAGCTAGAAAGCTCAGCAAAAAAACGTTCGTAGGAAGCGACAGTCAAATTGCAAGATATATAAATTCAACAGGCCAGTAAATCAAAAGCTGTACAAAGGATAACACGTACAACAATACACTCCACAGGAGGATAAAGAACGAACTCAGCACAGACCGCTCCACCAAGAGTGTTATGGATGGCGATTAAAACACTACTGCCATCGGCTTTGCAGAAGGAACGCAATCACGATCTCTCTGGGAAACGGCATGACATGGTAGGAATTCTGTGTTCTCAATATAATATTTTCAATAACAATCATTCACTAGACACTTGCCCGATCAAAACTCAAATTTCGAATTTCGAAATAACAAATTTCTAGCTAGTAAATATAGCTTCTTTTTTAAAATGATCGAAGAATATTTCGACTCATAAGATGGCAAATCTGTTGATGGCATCGAGTTTTTAATTTTAGTGAAGTTATCACTAAAGCTAACTATTGCAGTTGATATGACTTATGAAATTACGTTCCAGAAACGGTAGAATATGAAAGCTACTTATTTTACAAAAACTCGTACTATAGATCTTGTTGTTTTTCACAGACATTACGGCTATTATATTCTACTCTCCACGTAAAAAGAACGTTTCTTCCATTTTTTGTATCATTCTGTAGTGTGAAATATCGATGGACCCTTCAAAGAAGGATCGATCGGATTTTCAATTGATTGCTTGTTAAAAAATTTTGTCATAGACTTGTGGAATATTGCCAAGGTAATTTCAATCAATTCACGATCATAATTTACTAGTTTATGAGGGAATATTTAGTGAAAAAATTAATATTTACTTTTATTTGATATGTCATAACTAATGGTTTGCCTATCTCGGTATTTCGGTCTTTGCCAGTAAAGGAGATGGAAGCTTATCTTCTCAATACTGTCTAAAGACGAGGTGCGATATGCCAAGATCTGCTGTAAACTCCAAAAGTAAGCGCTTGGGGTCGTTCAAAAAAATTAGTGGTGGAAGTGAAGGGCACTTGGGGGTGGAGGTGAAGGGCTTTGAATCGAAGATTCTTGAACTTGACAAAACATCGCGTGCTGCTTTGCTTTTCTACTTATAAGACAGGTGTAGAAGTCAATATTAATTCAGGGCAATGGGTTGTAAACAATCAGGTTTGCGGACTACGTACCAATAAATACATACTTAGCATCTGACGGTTCACAAAAACCACAAATTTGTATTCTCGTAATGAATATTATTGATGTTCTCGTCCTTTACGATTTCTGTGACAAGAATAATATGGATACTACAGCGAAAATTAATCAAAGGTAATGCATATTTTTTTCTGCTCCATTGCTTATAATCATGGCACTAGTCTCCCCAGCGACGTCATGAAATATGCAGTGGCTATACACAGAAAGATTGGTGTGCCTTATATTATGAGAGCTGACTCTTACGTTCAGCATAAAGGGTGGGGCCGTTCCAACACAAATGGCAGAAATGAGGACCTTTTCGATTTCATCCTGGTCTGCGATCTGTAAATCACACATGCTGGTAGCGGATCAACCATCCTCTCCTCAAATTTTCCTAGAGGTCGCAGCTCAGAAACACAAAAGCAGTAACATAGCCTTAGCCAGGAGAAGTCCCAAGCCTTCATGATTGAATGAGGAAATCAAATCCCTGCCAACAGAGCTCTGTATTTAGTTCAACAATTCTTAAATGTCTAATGATGGTCCCTGTATAAAAGAGAACTTATGTCTTTTAAGTATACCGTACGCAAGACAAAGAGTTCTTTACGGAGATCATTGTGGAGAAACATGGAAAGTCTTAGTAAATTAAACCAGCTTCGTTAAATATTAAGTTCAACTCTGAATGCAATAGAGTACTTCATGAACCCTGACGTCAGTTAGTTCAAGTACATACTCTTCAACCATTTGCTTGGATTTA
This sequence comes from Nemotelus nigrinus, assembly GCA_947369275.1. Taxonomy (NCBI): domain Eukaryota; kingdom Metazoa; phylum Arthropoda; class Insecta; order Diptera; family Stratiomyidae; genus Nemotelus; species Nemotelus nigrinus. The sequence continues at coordinate 165,765,620 of OX376372.1, forward strand.
TAATTCGGGAAATCATAGTTCCTCACCAGACGCGGTGCATTAAACAAAACTAGCCATAAGCTTTATAGTCAACTAATAGGATTTCTAACTCCCAATTGAGATGGGCCTTAAGCTCTTTCAAGCCGCTTAAATATCCTTTAGTTGTAACGCTACCATGGTTGAGCGTGTAGCATGTATACTCTCATCAGCTGGCGAACAAACTGAGTTTTACCGATTCTCAATGCAGAAAAATTTCACATGTTAATCGAGAGTATGGCTTAACTAATATGGCTTAACTCTATCCTGCTTAATATTCTTGAAAATATCATTACATGGAAAGTGAATCGATCCTACGTTAATCCCACAGCCACACTATGCTTATACCAAGAAAATGTTTGTTGAAGTCGCTCTTCATATTCTTACTGACCAAATTAAAAAATCTCCTGCTTTTGAAGAGTTAACGCTTGCTACTTCTTTAGACAGTGAGGACCTATAGCTACATTAAGTCTGATTTAAATTCAAACTTACGTCGAGTAGTGACTCTAAAATAGGTATACTTTTCCTGGAGGAATGCTCACTAACGATAAAGGTTAACACGGGCAGACACTAAGGTGTTGTTGTATTTCTCCTGCTATGTAATATTGCAGCAAATATTTTTCTGATCAGTTAGGACCATGCCGACTGAGAAACGGTTGCTTGTGAGATCGCCACTAACATCTATCTAAATTTTTGGAGTGTTCTAATCACTTTTTTGATGTACTTAAACTTTGGAGCCGGCATTGCGGTTTGTATTGAGAACCCAGTAAAATGGTGCTTGTACTATTTACAAGAAAGTAAAAAGTTCTCCGAGTTGACTTACCAAAGCTAAATGGGATCTTCATTGACCTAAACCAGGGAGGCAAATATTTAAGGCTAATCCTTGAATAAAAACTACTGTGAAACGAAAATATAGCAGAAAAAGCTTCAAAGGCACTTGACTGATGTAAAGGGGAAATAGGAGTGAATTGATGTTTGCAGTTTCTCATTGTAATATGGCTTTATACTAAACTGGTTCAGCGCATCATACTGTACGTGGTGGCATTATGATGGTAGGCTGCACATAATGCTGCCTATTGACGTTTACTTCAAACCACTCCTGCTAAGGATTGCATTTCTGCGTGGCGGAGATTGAAGTCTAGCCACACTAGAATCTTATTTGAAGGAGCTATCGCTCCTACGGAAGGAATCTGACTACATCGCTCACAACATGTTACTAGATTTGAAGTTTAGAACTCGCATTACTTTTTGAGAGGAGCTGATTGATGGTATGTCTTTCGAGAGTGGGTTCATCTATGACGCTTAAAAATTATCTTCCTTTGTAATCGCATAATAGTCCTGGGTCACGGCTGGGCGCTAGATTCAACGACTCCTGTTGGAAGAATGGCTCACAAGATGAAAAAAGATCGATTCTTTCTCTCATGAACTAGTGTCCAGCTTTGCTGAGGAGAGCATTGGTGGTACTTGGTACACCCTTTCTTTTAAGTCATACTTAACTGAAATTAGATGGTTTTCTGATTAAAGTGACTAAGAAAAAGATTAACACTGACACTTCAACGAGCCGTTTTCGCGCTTATATGCATCGCTGGCAGGTTTCTGTCGACCGAAAGTCACTCGAATGAAATTATTACTAATCTTGACCTAATATTCATGTTAGTAAGTACTTATTGCAAAATACGTATATCTTCTTTCTATTTATTACACCAGCATTATCAAAGCTAAAATGTGCTTTACAAAAAAGTGAATTTCTTATCGCATCACAAACTTCAATAAAACAATAAATTTAGGCATGTATCCACCTCTACAGAGAACAGAACAAACACCGACCAACAAAATCAAACGATTCAAGCAAACAGACAGACAAACTTCCGCCAGAACGAATGGTACTGTCATGTATGAGATTTGAATGGTTAAAACCAAAAAAAAAAAGTTTAAACAGGATCTCGAGAATTTTCTGGCCGGCAAAATATGGCAGAAACTTTGTGAACCGAAGAGATGAGTCTGTATAATAACATATTCGATGCACATATATAGGATTGGTTTATAACGAGATTGAAAATGCATTTCGATTGCACGGATATATGCAGTTGCGGACGGACGTCTTCGAAATAAGCTGTTTAGCGGCATCATTTTTATGATGGCTTCAGAAAAGTTTACACTATCGACTTGACTTTTGTAAAAATATATTCTGGTAAAATATTGATGGCAATGGAAAATATGGAAACCATGTAATGCAATTTAAATAGTTATTACAAAATGACTGGAAAACAAGAACTTTTCCATTTCGGAGTTATATAACTTATTATTAAAAAATTAAATAGCTTATTAAAAATATATATGATTTATTATTATAAATTATTAAAAAACTAAATCAGCATCACTGTGCTTTAAATTCCGATTCACGTCAAATGCTTCTAAGCAGCGAATTTTGTTCACTAGCAAGAAGTATCTTTGTAAGTATATAAAAATACAGGCACGCATATTTGTCTAAAAGTTATTTGGTTAGAATTTTACGTTCACTAAACTATTCCATTCGCTTTAGCAAGCTCGCACTATTTCAATCGAACGAACATTTTCACTTTATTGTTGAAGACATCCTGGAAATGTTTGCCCGTTCTTTTTAAAATAGAGTCACATACTTAAGCAGCTTTGAAAGCATCGTAGACTTGGCTGCTCCTTCCAGTTGGTAACAAGAACAGATCTCTCGCCAAAAAAATTTCATTTTCTTCCCGCTATTGTTGTCACTGATGTCGCTGTCGTGACTTTGAAAGGCATTCGGAGATTTTGTGCTGCACTGCATACACATAGAATGCCATCCTGAGATTGTCCGTGGCTGCTTTTCTACGGTTTTTCCGTTTTACCACTATTTTGCCGTCGGAGCTAGACTTTGGAACAAATAATTTATCCTGGATCTTGGCCAAAATTAATTTAAAGTACGGCCTTGAGTCAACATAAAAAAGTACGTAGCCGTCCCGTGCACAGAAGCAGTTTTTCAAGTATTCGCGTCCAGGCTATGTAGTTTAATATTTGCCCTTCCTGATTGAACCACAGTACCACGGAATTTCACATAAGGTGCAGACATTTGCCTGCAGGCAATGTGAGTACTGGCAATATATAACCACCAGAGTCTGTTGATTTCACTGTAGCTACGGTAACATAGAATATTCATTAAAAAAATATGGATAGCAGCCAAGATATACAGAAAAATTAACTACGAATTCATCAAAATATGTTGAGCTGTTTTACATGAAATTTTTATTTAACAATGTTATTAGTAAAACTGCATATCTTTTTTTTGACTATAATAATATCTAATAAAAATTTTTAATTCATCAGTTACACAGTTACGAAAATTTTCGAAAATTATTTATTTTCATATCATTCCTATGAAAATAATTAATTTTCGATAAGTGTTTTAGCTTTGTTTTCCTGTGGATGCAGTTTGTTTCCATTACAGTCTGAATGGAGTAGAAAATTTTAATAACGAGCTGTATTCTTTGCTTTATGTATTTCGGTGCATTTCGTTGTCATTTTCACACTAAGGTATATAAATTTGCCTAAATTTTTTAAATTACATTCGTAAAGACTTATATATTTCTTGTTGGGGGCCTTCTTTTATGTTTGCGTCGTGATTTTAGTTTCCATCAAGTAGATTTTACTTTTTTTAATTCCTGGTGAAGTTTTAGTAGGAATTTTTTGGTGGAGGTGAAAAAAAGTGATAAGATATTGATGTCAGCCGTACCTTTTGTGTAAAGCTACCTAGACCACGGTCAACTTCTGCCCTACCCGTCCACAATGTCATTGACAGAAAAATTAGCAAAAAGTAATTGTCTCCTCCCTTTATATTATATTCAATAATTCTCTATCTTCTGGGTTATTTCCATCGCACTGAAAATCTTTTTATGTCACAACAATTTATAAATGTTTAGATACGTTTTATTCAAAGTTATAGGGATATCGCCATTCTATCCGCAATCACCAAACTATTTAAAAAAAACATGTATTGCAAACTCTCTCCTCTGGTCGATGCTCGACTGAACGAGCAAAAGCATAAATTTAGTAAATGTCGCCCTACTACCAATAATCCTATGGTTCTTGTTTCTGATGAATTATGCAAAATGGAGAAACATGAAACGCAGTCTATATAGACTTTGGCAAAGCATTCAACCAAGCTGATCACACCATTTTGATTCTCAAGCTGCAGCAGTTTTTAGTTGCGGAATCTGTACTAAATTAGCATGGCTCTTACCTCCATGACCGTTTTCAGTTCTTGTAATTCAAAGGTCCTTTATCTTAAAAAAAAAACAACGTTAAATGTGGTGTACCTTTTTCATATTTTTATATCAGACCTATCGGAAGTTTAAACTGGCATTTCTTATTTACTAAATGCGGACGATATCAAAGTTATCATGCCATCAGTTCAACATCCAATGCTTTTTTCAGTCAAAACTGAACTGTTTGGACCGTTGGTGCTCCGCGAATAAGCTTCCTCTTAATATTGGTAGCTGCCACGCAATAAGTTTTTGTCTCAAAACTGCACGCGTGCATTATTTGCACTGCTTTACCAGAACGGCACTCAACGTAACAACATCTAGGTGTCATCATAGATAAACAATTTTCCCTCTAATCTACATTACGATAGAAAAATAGAAAAATCCTTACGGCAGAAGGAATTCACGTTGGCAGCCTTCTTAGACATTGAGAGGGCCTTCAATAATGTCACTGTCGCGAGTATTATCGATGCCTTGGTTTGATATGGAGTGGATAAAACTCTGGCGACCTGGGCATCGGACTTGCTCAAAAACAGGCAGATTGAGGCTACCTTTTTGGAGGCCTAAGCAGAAAGAATAGTCGGAACCGGAACACCACAAGGAGGGACTATATCTCCTCTTTTCTGGATCTTGACAGTCAACGAGATACTGGAGAATTTAAGGGCCAGTGGCTTTGAGGTGGTGGCGTATGCCAATGACATTGTGGTACTTGTGAGAGGTGCGTTCCCACAAACTTTGTCGGATCTTATGCAATCGGCGCTGGACCATGTCCAAACCTGGGCCAAAAAAGTCAGTCTTAGGGCAAACCCGACAAAAACCGAACTTGTACTCTTCACAAGGAGACTCAGGGTACCGGCTATTGCCACGCCTAACCTGAACGGAATAATATTAGAACTTGCTGATAGTGTTAAATATTTGGGCCTTATACTAGACAGGAAACTGAGCTGGGGGCTAACGTGAAGCACAGAATTGGTAAGACTCGCGCAGCACTTTTGACGTGCCGGTCCGCCTACTCCAATACCTGGGGTTTTAAACTGAGGGCGGCCTATTACATATTCACATGTGTAGTCAGACCGATTTTGGTGTATGGAGCGAACGTGTGGTGGAAGGCAGCGGAGAGTAAAACTAATATCAAGAAGATAACGAGACTGCAAAGATTAGTTTGCATATGTATTACGGGCGCTTTAAGAACCCCCCCAACGGCTGGGTTGGAAATGATTTTGATCAATTCATCTTAGCGGCAATACGCGCTGAAAGTTCCGGCATGTGGAACGATTCAGATCAGTGGGGCCACAGTGGTATTCTTACAGAATGCCGCAAAAGATTTGGGCTCGCTGCAGAAGACATGGACCACATGAGCAAAATAATACATCTTGGCAGGAATTTCTAGGTCAAGATACCCACAAGAACAGACTGGAAGAAAAAGGAAGCTACCACCGATGGGGGCGTCTGGATTTGCACGGACGGGTCAAAGACGGACACAGGAGTTGGCTCGGGCGTGTTTTCTACGGATTTGAGCCTTAACCTCTGGTGTAGACTGTCGGACTATGCTACCATCTTTCAGTCTGAATTACATGCTATACGCATGGCAGTTGAGTCCATTAGCGGAATATCAACCAGATCAATGACGATTTGCGTCAACAGTAGGGCAGCCATTCTCGCTCTTGCGTCTTACAGATGTTCCTCAAAAACTGTTAAAGTTTGCAGAGTGGTTCTCAATGAAAAAACAAGGCATATTCCTATCCGGATTATGCGGGTGCCAGGGCATAGTGGAGTCATAGGCAACGAAAAAGCCGATGAATTGGCGAGGAAAGGTTCAGGAGCTAGCAATAGCCCTTGTATCACTGTACCTCGGCCAATCGTTTACGCCACAAACAAACTTGATGCCGCCATATAGGCCAAACTGAAGTCCGAATGGGAAAACAGGTTGGACTGCAGGGTGGCCAGGACATTATGGCCATCACCTGATCTAAGCAAAAGCCAGAAACTGCTCAAGCTCAGCAGAAACTGCTTGAGAGCCACGGTCAGCTTGCTTACAGGGCACTGCCTTACCGCATCTCATGCGAACAGAATGGGACTGACATCCAGCAATTTATGCAAGACGTGCGAGATGGAAGAGGACACCATCGAGCATTCTCTCTGCAATTGTCCGGCCCTAAGTAATAAACGCCTCAACATTTTTGGCGCATACCATTTTCAAGGGTTAGCAGAGGTGGCCAGTACCGTCACGCTGAGTCAACTGATCCAGTTTGGCGAAGCGGTCACTTGGCAGCTCTAAAAAGCCAGTGGAGGGTGGCAAATGGGCCCAAACTGGTGGCCTAATGCAAGCCGCGCTTCTCGGTAGCCCTATTTACTAACCTTCACGGAGAGAAATTTCGGCAGTAATTTTTACTACAGTGGATAATATAATTTACTATTCCGAAAATTCCATATGAAAACATGAATGTTATTACAAATTTGATGAAAATTTACTGTTTTCCTGCAAATAATAGTCAATTCCATTATATACTACAACTCACCCATGTTCATTGCGCTGTAGTCAAGACATTCATGTAAACATAATCCACAACAAAGTAGTAAAATGTGTAGTGCCATTGATTACAAAGGTAATGGGGTAAAAAGTTACTACTATTGCAATAAAATTAATTACAAATTTTGTATAATTTCATTACACTTTTCTCTCCATGTAACCTAATTTACATTACAATAGAGTGTTTTCCCAGAAAATAAACAGCTTGGTTTAATTAAGCGATGAGGCAAAGAAGATATTGCAAATAAATACAAAACCAACAATAGTTAGTAACCCTATCATGGTTTATAAACCAGATTCCTTGTGAATATAAGTTCCTGTAAGGCCTGTAATAAGTTCCATTTATGATATTAAATTCGTTTTGATTTCATGACTATACTCCAAGTTATAGATAAAAAAGCTTTACTTTCCTGAGCAAATTTTCAAAGCCGAAGACACCAAAATAACCAGAGTTCATACGGCAAGAAGCAGTTTTGTATTCTTTATAACTTTTCAAGATGGCACCACAAGCACAGAGTTGCCTGCAATTCCAAATCGCTGGTATCAAGCTTGGTCTTACTTAGTACCAATACATTCTGTAAATTTCAGATGTATCTGATAATTGGATCGTGTGTTCTCGTGAGTAGAAGCATCTGATGCATAAAATGTAGGAAAATTGGAGGAGGGTTACCGTTCTCGTCCGATGTGAAATTTCAAAAGTTTTGCTATAAACAAAGCACACGATATCTATATGAGTTAGCTTTTGGTAGCGCATGATTTTTGCATGCAAGATTTGGACGCGCATGTCGAGCCCATGACTATACCTCTATTGCATGCACCGGCGTTGGTTGCTGTTACTAACTTCATCGTTCTTAGCATTAACATAACCGAGAATGGTGAGTCCCGAATTCAATGAGTGGAAAAAACTTACTAGTTTCGACTAAATGCCAATATTTTGCTTTTCCGGGTTAAATTTTAATGGAGAATGTGCTATGTATATTCATTATACAAATCAAAATTTTCTTTAAACATTAAATTAATTTATTTCATTTACTATTTACATCACTAAGCCATCATTTTCCTCAAATATATTGCCTCATTTTATGTTCATGCCATCTCACTCATCACTCCAACTTAACGAGCTGCCATGGGAGGCACAATGAAAACTACAAATTACCTTTTGCCAGAAGCCACGAAATGTTCCTCCTCTTCAACGCAAAATTATCCCGGTGCAATGCCGAACCAATATATGGGAGCATTTTTCTTCACCTTTCGTCGAAAAGCCTTACAAGCAATTTGAATATTTCTACACCATATGAATATCGCATGACACTGAAATGTGCATGAAAACAGAGTAGCGACACCGGCTCTGCAACAACAGGTTCACAAATAGCTTGTGCAATCTAGCCCAGATGCATACCCAAGGCAGAGAAGACAAAGATCTTTTCACGTGTAGTTTCGAAACGGAAGGTGCGAACAGGGCTTCTAAGAGCATTACTCGTCTATTTAATGGAAGGCAACTGTAACTGCTGCAACCGTTAGTAGCGACATTATGATGCTTCTGTAGACACTCAGTTCTCAAGGATGCTTAAAAATTTCTCTTTATTTTCCACTAAGCGAAAGAAAGATATGAGCTGTTTCATTCTTGTGCTCTCAGTCTGGTAGAAGATAGGGACGTTATTTGTAAAAATGACGTAATTTCTTCTAGGTTACTACCCTCGTCCACTAGTGTGTTAAGTGCGTACTTAAAGAGTGTAGACTGTAATTGGGTAGCTCATTTTTAAACGAGACTTGTTGCAGCTCTGAAAAATCATATAGTCTAAATTACGTACTGCGAAAGAAAATTATAATTACTATGAAAAATGTAAACTACTAATGCATTATGTATTTGCATTTTAATTATTTTTTAATTTTAATGGCTTAAGTGCTTAGTTCCAACGAAAATCCAAAAGTACACCAATTATCTTAGCGGGGGTTTTTACTACCGAATATCTAAATATTAGCAAAAGTGTTATTTCTATTTGCGATAGAGGGTGTGACGCCATCCTCTGTCGACAATAGAAATAGCAAATGTATCAAACACAACTAGCTAGCGAAGCATATTCTGATTCCCTCCATTCGCAGATAGTTCACGAAGCTATCAAATTTTTATGAATAGCTCGTCTGAAAGAATGGATAGAAGTCCTTTGATGACCAGCACTAAACTGAATGGAAATGAAGTGGAGTTTGATTTTGACTCCGTATCTGATAACGTGTATGCTTTTCTACGGCTTAATCTAGTTTCGATACTTCCTTGTACAGACTACTATGTATGAATAGCATTTTATGAGCATAAAATATTTATGAAAGAATAGTAGTTACTCCTTTTTCACGATGTATTTCAGAACTGCAATCGTAAATTTTTGTATTTATATGGTTGCTACACCCTTCCGGTTGTGATTCATGGTCATAAAAAGGATACATCACTGAAATATTTGCATGATGATTATACACATGACATTTCTATGTGGAATACGCATCAATGCAAATGTAATCACAAAAGACATAAAAACGCATAATGATATTTAAATTTCTATGTAAATTTCTGATTCTCGTTCTTGAATCAAAAAGCTTTAATTTAGCTATTTTCAAGTATTTTTTTGCCTTATTTGCTATAAATATTTATTCATCGTGCTTTCACGTCGAGTTCTAAAGAAACTCGTGAAGAAATCAATTGCGAACACAATTAGATGACAACCATTTCTAAGAAAGTGAAATTTGCATATTATATTTTATAAACACAGAAGAAATACAACTGTTTTTAATCAAAACTGGGTCTATTGTGTTTCAAAAATATTTTCTACAAAGATACATGCGTTCGCTCCAATTCTCGAAGTGCTTTTTCCACTCTACCTAATTGCTGCTCTCTGCGTCAAAAATCGTTGGTTTCGCAAATTATTATTAATAAGCTGGGATGAAATAAGAGCTATATGATGGGTGACTCTTTCATTCGATATTTTGAATGCTCCAAATTTCATTTGTTGTGTGATGTGTGCGAGCTCTCGTTGTCAAGGTGGAGAATGATTTTTCTCATTTCCGTGATTGCATCTGCAAAAAGCTGATAATATTTAAAAGTAATCGTTGATTGTTACAAAAGTGACATGTCCAGGTTTTTTCAATGAAAAAGGCGAAGTGATTCGTGCGCAAACGACTAACTTCTAAACCACAAACTAAGCCTCAAGCTCAACGTTAGCGACAAACGCAGCATCGCGTCGTTAATTTTCATGTCCCTAACATACGGGTGTATTCTGATGATATGTCAGGCTCCGTCACTTTTCCTGATAAGCAGGTATTTGCGCTGTGTGACGCACCATCAATGCCTGTTGCCGGGTAACTTCTGGAATAACTGCAGAGAATATCTTGAAGTTTTTTATGTCTATGCTAGGCTTTTCACCTGTCATTTTATCCTGCGCTAAGCTCATGCCTGACAACTTACAGGGTAGCACTATTACCTTTTTCAAAATTTCTTCATCTGCTGGTTTAGACATCGTACTTTTGCCGGAGTTTTGGCCAGCTGTAATCCTTTTCACTTTATTCTTGTTCTCAAATTAACTACCTTCGCAATACCAATAACAAAACCCTCAATTTAGTTCTTTCTACTATTCCTTTAGATTCTTTTTCTCTCTCCTCTGCTCCTATTCCATATAGGCAATCTGATCTTACTTACCTTTTACTCCTGGTTGACGTTGACCGTAACGTCCTGGCAACAAATAAATGTCCTTCTATTCAGGGTTTTAACTTCTATAAAGCCGACTTCTGGAAAATGCCCAATGAAATCAGTCTTATTAATTGATATTCATTTGTCAAAGGATTAGATGTTGATTGTGCATTGTTCAAGTTTTACTCTTTTTGTTCGAATCTTCTTAAACATAGTGATATTCCTTGGTTCACATTGGAAATCTCTGATGCTGTAAAAGCTATGAAAAAAACTCGTGAAAAGCTCAAGCAGATGGGATCACCCAATAATCTTCAAGGACTCCGTAATTTGCGCTCTAATACTGAAAGAATTCTCAAGAAGGCAATGCGTGATTAGTTTTAAGTTATCTTTCATCCGCTCCTTCAAGTCCAAATCCTCAGGTTCTGATTCTATGTATCTTGATGATGTTTTTGTTTCCAATTTTCAGGTTATTTGCATTTCTTTTGCTGCCTGTTTTTATTCCTCCTTCAAAAAACCCCGTATTTCTCCTGAGTTATCTATGTCTAGTACCAGTCCTTTAGAGATTGAAACTCTTATGCATACCTCAGATTCTAATGCAAATTTTGGTTCTGATGGTACTCTTAATACCCTTTTCAAATCTCTCCCATCTATCCTCTGTATTATTTTTGCTATCTTTTTCTACATTTGCCTTACATCTGATATATTCCATTCTTTATGAAAATCTGCCAACATTTTCCCGATCTTCAAATTTGGTGACCTATATGCCGTTCCCAACTATCGCCCTATATCCATCCTCTGCTGTTTTAGCAAACTTTTTTAACGTCTTATCTATAATAGAGTTTATCCGTCCTCACAATCTTTACTTGCTCCTCAGCAGTATGGTTTCGTCAAGGGCCGCTTTACTACAACCAATCTTATGGTGCTCACTAATTTTGTCGCCTCTCCTTTGGATTATCAACGTCAAGTTGCTGTAATTTATACGGACTTGTCGAAGGCTTTTGATGTTTTTCGTCTTCTGGTTTTCGTCTTCCGATATTTCCCATATTTATTTTCTGATATTTTCCAAATCCAGAATCTTTCAAGGATCTTTCTTCGTTTACTAACTTTTTATCTTGTTTGTCAATGACCTTCTCCCTGTCTTTTATATGCAGATGACTTAAAAATATACAGCGCAGTCAAAGCTGGTTGCTTGCAAGCTGATTTGTTTGCCTAAACAACTTCATACCACTAAACATTTTGAAGTGTCACCAGATGTCTTCTTCACATAAAAATGCTCTATATGTGTTCTCTTATTCCTTGTCTGGTATTTTCCTGTCCGTTTTCAGCCTCTGCAGAGACTTTGGCGTGGTATTTTTTAACATTCCCACCTGTATTTATTTATCTCTGGCCTCTTTGCTTTCAGTATTAATCTGACGTCATTGAATCAATTCAGCGTAAGTTCACTCGCTCGTTTTCATCTCGTCTTTTCATTCTTCATAAGTCCTCGTTGGAACCACATAGATTGTTCCTCGATGAGTGTCTTCTTTTTAAACTTTTCCAAGGCTTGTGGTGGTCAGATCTTGGTTTCTAGATAATCAGACGTAAATCTAGTCGTCCTATTTGATCATCAGAGGTCTTTTCTATTCCGCTTGGATGTTTGGAAGTCTATTTTTATGCGTTTTAGTTCCATCTTCCTAGAATGCACAATACTCTTAAGCTTGGTCCTCTCCCGCAATCTTTTTTAGAATTCAAGAATGTATTGAATATGCTATCTTGAATCCTAATATACCTCAGCTCTAATTTTTGTCGTTGGTTTAAATTCCTCAATTCTTTCTTATATTTCTTTATCTTTTTATAAAGTTTCATTTTCATTCTTGACGCTGTAATTGGAATATATCTGTAGCGCAATGAATATTAAATAAAGGATTTTGGAAATCGATTTTAGGCAGTAATTTGGTATTGTGCTAGATATGAAAGGGCAACAGAGGTTGTCAATCGCTTTGGCAGTGGTGGTGACTGGGAAAATGCTGCAGGATCGGTCGCATTTATGTGTAAAGGAATTGAAAATCCTGACGGAATACTTGACGGTGCAGTTTGCATTGCCGTGCCCAACATTATTAAAAATCCGTGACCAACATTATTAAAACAACAGTAAACCAAATTAAAGTAGCTAGATGAGATGTTCAATGACGTTTTGGATTTACAGTATCACGAATATCAAATCGAGTTGAAAGATTACGCTGCAGAGCTTGCGGTTTGATCCACCATTGGTTTCATCGGCATCTGGCCAACCGGAAGACTTCTCCAAAAACATCGATAGTTAGTTAAAAAAAACAAACTGTTTGATAGGAGTTAGAACAGCGCACTTATATTGGTACTTCCACAAACACATAATATAGCAACAAACTTAACCAGCTATAATTATTATTTAAAAGCTATAGCTGTCTAAAATTTTAGACAGAACGTTAAGCTCACGTAATCAAAGATACGCAGTATTCTCGAATACGCGTGCCAAATCTGGTCTCCGCGCTTTCAGTATTTATGTATCTGACGCCATTGAATCTGTTCAGCGCAGATTCACTCGCTCGCAGATTCACTCGCTCGCTTTTATTTTTGCTTTCTTGACGCTGTAATTGGAATTGTATCTGTAGCGCAAGGGATTAATAAATAAATAAATAGATAAATAAATCAATAGATATAAGCCTCAATTGAATTTTAAAATTGGAAACACTTTTTGTTGAAAGCTCTCACAATTGTATTAAGTGAACGCCGCACAAATGGGGACTATGGGGCCTTTTAAAAGAAAAATACCAATTTAGAAGATGATAAATATAAAAAAACAAAAATTTTAAAATACTAAGAATAACAAAATGAACAAAAATGCTAATAAATCTTATCAATTTTAAATTGTACATAAATAATTTAAGGTAAGGAGAATTTAACATAAATAATCTCATATCTTCCGGCTATACTATTTTGGCCTGCTGGCTCTTATCGGATGGTAATTATTAATATTTTTTTTTATCATTTATTTATTTATATTTTGTTCACACTTGTAGAATATTTCCCAGGTTGGACATAGCCTGGCGTTTACTTAGCTATTGTATACTTAAATATTAACTTAGTTTACTGCACTCAATCTATCTTATGTCTAACTACAATTAGCTTAGCCTAATAAGACCCAAATTAACCTAGGTCCTAGCTACCCCCTCCAATTCGTCGGGAGGCCATCATAGTTGAACAACATGCCCATAAGCCGTCGTTGACCTGCTTTCTCCACCGAGCGCATTTATAGCTCATTAGAGTCGCTCGAGCGTCCAATGTCCCGGATCTGTCTGTTTTCATGTCCGCCTGTCTGTGCGTAGAATGTTGTCGTCAGTTAAACAACCCGGTCTCTAAGTGGTTCAACTTCAGTCTCTTGAAATAAGAGAGAGTTCCTCGGCCACTTTTTAATTACCGGATTTTAAATCCTGCCAGTACAGAAGTGCAGAATTCTCCGTTCGAACATCTCGGTTTCTGCCATGGCAGATTTCGAACAGGTTATCCAGTATGGAGATGCATATGTAAAGATTGGCCGAATGGGTGTCTTATAGCAAATGGATTTAGTCTTTGTCATCATGAATTCATGCATGTTTACTCCAAGGTAACGCAATGTAAGACTGGGAGTAATTCTAGAAGTTCCGAACAAAACAGCGACTTTTTTTTACCTTGTTGTGGATAGTTTGTGATCCCCGATACTTGGAAGGGTTCCTGAACACAGACAGCTGTGTTTTGCTGCTATTTAGTTTAATGCCACATCTATCAAAATAAAATCTAAGGCTGACCAATTAATTTTCAAGGCTCTTTGTAGCTTTGAGCGGATCTTGGCTAGAGCCAAGAGCGTGTCAACATTATTTCAGTTGCTTAATTTGTCAGTGAAATCATCAAATCAAAAAAATCTTACGTTACTTACAACAGTGCGCATTAGTGGCTAATTGATAGAAAAGTATGAAAGTTTTCAATTAGCAACACTCCAGCCTGTGCTTATTAAAAAACATAAGTGAAAAAAATAAAATAATTTGTAACACAACTTTGTTACAAATATTACTTTGTTGATTAAAGTTTAATAGAAATGGAGCATATACAAAGTGTAATGAGGTGCCCTTACACCTGCTCTATTTCTGTTCTACTATCGATCGTGCGTTTCCTTTTATACATTCTATTGCATGCAGTGTGGTAAAAATGGACCTTTTTGGTGAGGTCAAATATGGGTGGTGAAATTGCTCATGCAGGGTGTTTATATTTTCCTGTCACTTAATTGTAGCTTCCATAGCCAAATAATTTAATTTAAAATCCAGCTTTTCGTTTAGAAGCTAGATATATTTATATTTCTTTACTGATTTATTCATAGATTTCTTATGTTACAGTTTATTGGCAGCAGTATCTGAATGTGTCAAGACTGATATAATCTGAAAAACAACCAGATTAGTTTCAAATTATTGATATGTCACATGTGGATATTTCGAGGTTAATCTGAAATAAAATGGCTTATCTTGAAAAATACTGAAAAGCAAAATTAGTATTTCAATTAAGATATTGTATTTTTCCGTACTTTTTTTCAGAGAAATTATCCTTTGATTTTTGCTGAGCGTTGGTTCTAGAAAACAATAAAATATGCATTTTTGTTAAATACAGTTTCATTTTGAAAACAAAACAATTTTGAAATTTATTTTAGTATGCGATAGCGATAAATTCAATAAATGTTGATTTACATTCTGATTTGATTCTAGTTCAATTGAGGAACAGAAACATCGCAGGGTGATCATGTTTGGCTTTCTGTTTTGGGTTTTTTTGGTTTCTGATAGTGTTTACGGTAAGCTTAAGAGAGGTGCGTGGGTAAAATTTGAAATTAACAGGCTGTTTTCAATTTCATTTTGTAATTTTGATTTTGTCTTTGTTGCAGATAATTTGTTGAGATTACCAGACAAAGCAACTGTTCTTTCTACAAAACGCCTTGATTGCGATTGTATCTAAATTAATGGTTGACATAAGCCAATAACTACCATTTTTATCTAACATAAAATATCCAAGTTTCCAAAGAGAAAATTGGAATTGAAACGGCTTTATAAAATTACCAGAATTTTCTTCCCAATTCAAGTGAACTGTGACAATAATATTATTTAGAAAGAAGGTTAACAGATTGTCATAAAGATCAAGGGAATCTATTTTGAAACTTGATGAAATTGGGAGGAAAAGAACATTTCAAATTAAATCAGAATTAAGTCGAAATATTTCGGTTTGCCGTCCTCATAAAATTTAGGCAGGATGAAAATCCCCTATGTTATTGAATGGTTCAAACTTTTCAGTTGTTTTTTTAGAAAAGTAGCTTTTCAAGTTTGCAGAAAACAAAAAGCGCTTCCAAAATTAATGTTTCAATAACTTTTTTATATATTTCAAAACATAAAGATTATCGTTTGCTTTACAAAAAAATATTACATTTTAACTGAACGGGAAACCCAATTACATACAAAAGGAAAAAAATAAGGTTTAAAAAGTTGTTGCAGCTGAGATCTTTATCATGTCATTCACAAATATCCAAAGTTGAAGGACAAAAAATATCCCTGTCTTTAAACAATGAATTTTCATGTAGATCTTAGTTTGGATGTTGATTGTTTATTTAATAGTTATTTTTACTTTCTCATGAAGCAATGATTTTCCCTGAAAAACTAAAAAAAAAACATATGAAACATACACACTCTAACTCAAATCAATAAATTGAAATAATTCACTTCGAGAAAACTAAATACACATGCAACTCTTGTTTCCGTTCGGAGTCCCGCAATAACTCTTGCAATCGTTATTGGGACTTTCTCGAGAAAATTCACCACAATTAAATTATAATTTTCTGCAGTTCCACGAGAACCGATCTAGTGCTAACTAAATTAGGCGTTGAGCCAATATGACGTAATTGGGATTGTATTCACAGGCGCAAACATATCTAACGTTTCATTTCTTATCTCCAAGAGTGTTTCAGACGAATTATGGACAAAACCAAAAATCCTGCATTCACATGCTTCCTATTGCTCATTACCTTCAAAAGTTGAACTAAAGGCTGCTACTACTTTGTTTTGGGAGCTGCTAGCGATGCCGAGTATGCCGATTTGTATGCAAGACACGTTTTTAGTTTCGTTCATTCTTGTTAGACTATCTTCCAACTATTCACCATTGGCAAATGTCGGTATCTGTATAAGTATAAAATATCGTCTCTTCGGTTCATAAATATTCGCTTTTTCTACAACTTACAGTATGGCGAAAAAGTTTTAGGGGCAGAAATTAATTTCAGGTCTTAACTACATGCCATATGCACTAATAACTAGTACTACATTACGATGAATAAATTTTTTCCCACACTGGGCGCATTGCTTCAAATTTCTTTAAAACGTAATTTTTTTTTCTCGAAAATCAATTTTAGTTCGAAATAAAATGGAAACTAAAAATTCAGCTATAGTCAGGTCAATATTTTCAGCTAGCACTTCAATCAACCACAATTGGAAAAAAATGAGTCTACCAACAAAAATCGTCCTTTATATTCTTCTTCGCCAAACTTGGAATAAATGCTTCCTGTTCAGCATTCCATGATAACAGACTATTGTGCGGTAAAAGATCCAATTTTATTAAGTGTACCCAACCGAATACTGATTCATTGTGTGTCTGATTAGAAATTCATTGTGTGTTGTCCGACGAATCAGATGCTGTACGAATGGGGCTCTTAAAGGATAAAGAGAATACACTTAGAGTTAATCTGTCGCCGTGTTAGCGAGATTTTATGCGAAAAGAAACAAACACGGCATAAAAGCTCATTGCAATTCAGAGTAAATAAGCAAGAAATATAGGGGATGGGAAGAAATGGCATGCGATCCTAAAAGTGGCAGCTTTATAACTCTAACACATATGAGAAGGACTTCTATTCCAGTAGCAATTAGATGAGGCCGTGATAATTTTGATAATGACGAATGAAACCACTGATGTATACATATAAAAGAATAGATTTTCATATTTGATGAATTGTGGCATCATTATGTGCATTGATTGGCAGGAAACTGGCGTGAATATTCATCATATAATTTTCGGATTTTCAATTACGTGCCGAGTCTTTATTTTTCGAGGATACAATGACCGAAAAGTGAGCTGGTTTTGGTTTTCAAATTCTATGTGAAGGCTCAAATTCATTGACAGAGATGGCGTTTTCTTCGAAATAGTACAAAAGCTTTTTAGAACGATTCACAATTTACGACGACCACTTAAAGTGCAAAAACATTGACTTTTTACTATATTTATTTGTATGTGTGCTAATTATTTAATAGGATATGAAAAAATGTATTTGTAACTTATTTTCAAACATAGGCAATTTCGTATGATAATGTCTTCAAGAATCATATTGGAGTGTAAGTTTCATATTGCAGGATGATGGTTCCTAAAGAAGGCCACTTCAAGAAACTTTAAATCAGGATTTGCTTTTTTTATCTAGAGTTTTCGTTAAACTAAAATACGTTTTAATAGTTGCCGAAAATCTATAAACTCGAGTTTTGAGATAAAAGTATCCTTTGAATTGAATCTAATTTAATTAATAACTTGTGCACAGTTTTGCCTAAAGTTAGTTTCTTTCTTCTTAACTACGGCCAAAATTGTAACAAATTTCAACCTGCATATTCTTTAACTTAAAAAAAGTTTACCATTTCAACAGAATTTAGTAATTTAAAGCTTATAGTATCAATTCTTGCTTCAATGATAAAATCATAAGCCTTCAGAAACAATTGAAGGTGAAAATCAATAGACTCAACTAATTTCATAGTAATTCCATGAAAGAGCTAATGTCATTTTCTCTCCCTTATCTTTCTTGATCTGCTATACTACTTTTTTTTACTAAGCAGTGATCACAGTGAGCAGCTATAGCAAAGAGAAGTTTACAACCGCAGTGATTCCAAAAACAGCTGTAATTTTAATTTTAGGCGAATGAAAAACTACAACTGCCTACTGCTGTCTTCGACTGCTCTACTTGTTGTGTGTCCAGTAAATGATTGCAATGTGAATGTATCTTTATATACGGAGTGCTGAAATTTTGCATTTCTTAGCACAGGAATGAATTGCCACCGTATTTCATCTTAATGTTTAAACCAATCATAACTTTAGTAAAAACCATTTCACAATTCAAATAAAAATTTACCCAAAAGAATTTATAGCCTCTACTACTGTACGATGTCTGCTTGAACAAGCTTTTTAGTATTCTTCTCTGAAAATTTGTAGTTAATAACATCTTAAATATAAGATAGTCGAACGCTTGGACTGAACAGATACAATCCACATTTTTGAAATCTATTTTTTGTTCAAGAAACTTTACCCGGGAAAGGAAACCAACTAGCATTTACAGTACTATTTAAACATTCCGGAAGATTCTAGTATTCTTCACAGGTTACTGCTCAAGTTTAGAAATCCTGAAATAACATTCATCGGTAGATTACTAGCTGAGAGCTGTATCCGAACGTAAAACGTATGCTTACGTAAAGATTTCGTTAGAAATCAAACTTGAGCAATTGTAACTGTTTATTCATCTGCAATTAAAACGAAGTTTGGGCTCATTTCAACTACGTAACCACAAATATTACCGTCAATAAGTCACCCTAAGGCTCGTTTGACACATATGAGGTTCCATTCAGTTCGGTTTGTTTTCGGTTCGTTTTCGGTCGGTGCCAAGAGTGAAACGGTGCTTCGGTTTCTAATCGATACCTAATAGAAACCGTCTACCACCGAGCACTCCCTGGACACGAATAAGTTTCATCAGCTTTCTATTAGGTGTGAATTCGTATCCAGGGGACAGAAAGCAATCAAGGCGTTCACACATGCACGATTTAGTTACGGTTTCAAACTGATTGGATTATTTGAATTTTTTTTAAATTTATAAATTAACAGTCTTGATCTCTTGATTTGAAATTTTTAGGCGTTTTACCTAGTTAGTTTAGTCAGTTTTAGTTAGTTTTATTATCACCTCCAATTGTTTTGAAACTATCAGTCACAGTTTTTCTAATAAAATGAGCGATTTATAAGATGTTGGTGTGGGTCGGCTGATTTGTCCTGTGCAATCTAAAATAGCGTTGTGGGATAAAACTTGTGCAAAATATGAACATAAATTTAAGACGCGAGAGGCATGAAAAAACGATTATCTGGAAATTTTTGAACGCTTTAATGAATTGGCCGTCACTAGGCAAAGTTGAGGAAGAAAACACAAAACCTAATATGAACCGTGTAGGAACCGTGTATGTGTGAAGGGGTTTCTTTCGGTTCGGTTTGTTTTCGGTTACCACCGAAAACGAACCGAACCGAATGGAACCTCGTACGTGTGAAACAAATCTTATACTGTCAATTGTGTTGAAATCTGGCCAAACCTAGAGCATCACATGTGTAACCAGTGGCAGCTCGTGGCTTTTGGACTTAAGAAAGCACAAATATTGTTGCATATTTTTGAATATTTTTGCAAAATAATCAACTTGGCATTTCAGCGCAGTAAATACGTTAAAAATTGGGATTCGATTTTCAACAGTTATTCACTGAGATCACCTTCAATCTTATAAATATTTAAATTGTCCAAATATTGTAAATATTTATGCACAAAGTGAAAATAGAGGTCTTGGTCACCACGTATTTACAAACCATATATTTTTTTCAATTAGTCTAGGTGAAAATTATTACTCCAGTAGATCTTCTTTGGCGAAATATAAAACAAAACAAAAAACTCTAGCGCACCTGAACCGCTAGAAATACTAATGTTCGATGAACAGTAGAAGAATCATGCAGATTTTGAGTGCCAAATCACTTTGATCTTAAAATGCATTTGAACTCCGAGGGTGGAAAGGTTTTCAGGAATTTCAAGATTAAGGAAAGCCAAACACTGCAAAACTTTGAAAGCAACATTACATAATATAAACAAAGAAAATGCTTAGTGCTTGCAACTAAAAGTCTTCCACAATTGCCTCACATCAAAATCAAATAACTTTATCGATTTCGATTTTATCCGATGATTTCGTCGAAAGTTACAGGGATAGAAAGATGTTTGGGATCAAAAAATGAAAGTTAGTTGGGACCGAAAATTTGTAGAACTTATAAAATTTAAACATTGGTTACTTATTTTCATTGTAAATGCTCGTAATATGAATACTTAGTGTAAGTATTTCTTGATACGAAAATAGCGAAAAAAGCATCGAAGCAAAAAAATATACCAGACCTACCTCACATTCAAATCAACCAACTCTGCAAATTTCGTTTTGATCCGATGACTGCGTTGAAAGTTATAGGGGTACAAAAAATTTAGGGTGACCAGTCGCAAAAGTTTTCAAATTTTCGAAAACTTAATATTTGTTTTTAATTGTCACTACAAGATCATTACCGTTTGAAAATTTTACGTTAAAATCGCTTAGTAAAGATATTGCAAATAAATCCAAAACCTACTTAATACCCATACATTCTGTGAATTTCATTTGTATCTGATAATTAGGTCTTGAGTTCTCGTCAAATGTAGGTAAATTGGAGGAGGGCTACCGTTCTTATCCGATGTGAAATTTCAAAGGTTTTGCTTTGGCTGCATAGGCGAAGCATAAGACTTATATATGAGTTGATTTTCACTGTAAATGACAAACATTTTTTAGGAGAGTCGATGGTTGCCGTAGCTGCAGGGTTATATATACATATAAGAGTGAATGGGTTATATATGCATATAGATGTGTATGCTTACAACGCTACCTTTTTCAGAAGCATCTATATGATACTCCGACGTAATTTGTGACTGAACCGACTGAATAAACGCATCTGAAAACCGCTGTGTGTATCAATCGACGCGCCAAACCGAAGCGTTAAACGCTTCGGTGGAACCGCCGAGTGTTTCGTTGGCCTTAATGTCTACATCTGTTTTGACAACACTTGTTTTTGGATATTTTTCAATTATTCTCTCAATTTTCCTTTCCAAATGCTCATCTAAAATTTTCTTCCGACCCCTTCCTTGCGCAACTGCAATACTTTTGTTGCTTTAAAACTTTTTTTTATAACTGTTTGTATAGTCGAACGTGGCCTGCTAATGATTCCTGATATTTCAGCAAATTTTTTACCTTCCTCCTTAAGCTTTGCAATTAATGGCTTCAATTCAACAGGAACGTTGCGGTGTGATTTGGTCATTTAAGGAAAAAACTTTTAACAAGAATTACGGCACAGATCTGTTGAGCATTTACAACTACTACCTTCAATAAATGAGGATGGTGCGTAATCTGCTCTGGAAACTAAGTACCGCTACTTTTTTTTGCATGAAATCATGTGTATGTGCAAGTTTTTTAGGTTTATTACTACTGTACTGTGACGGTAGAAGCTAATGTAACACAATACTGTTTTGCGCTATAGATCTTTTACAGTATAGAAAAAGAATGAAAAAAGATTTTTATGTTTAATAAATAGAAAAGTTTCTATTAGAGCTAGAGTACTGTACGTGAAATTTTTTGATATAATATATATAAGTACATATATATATATATATATATATATATATATATATATATATATATATATATATATATATATATATATATATATATATATATATATATATATATATATATATATATATATGTTTATATTATATAAATATAATTTTTACGTTTCATCTTATCACCTACTATTTTAAGGGTAAAATTCAACGAAAATTTTTTTTTAGGTGGTACCGGGAATTGATTCTGGAATACCATTTTCTCAAGTGGTGTCTGCCGTACGATCTCACCAAGAGTTTCACTAGTAACCGTTTGAATCACGTACTGCCCAACTTTACTAAGCTTCCAGGACATTTTTATATCCGATCCTAGGACCCAGGATACATACAAGCTTCGTTGTTGACTTTATTCTTAAGGCATAAATTAGTCTCACGAAAACACAGCTTGACAACAGCGATCGATTCAAGGTCACAAATATTGTGGACCGACAGCTGATCTTTGAACTTGTTTCCTATTGGTTTCTCTACCGTTTTTCAAACAGAAGTGGTTATGTTTGGCCATTTCGACTCCTCGTTTTGCTTGTATCTTACTGAGCCCTTTTGGCAGTACTTAATTTCATATTTCTTGTAATAGTCACGACTCAGATATCCTGTCTTACCGCAGTTTCCGGTGGTTTTACTACCACTTGATTCAGCTTTTTATTCAGCTTTTTGCAGTTTTACTACCACTTGATTCAGGTTTTTTCACGCGATCCAATTTCATCTGGTTTATTTCTTCTTCAAACTCTATCAATTTTTGCCCTTGCTCGTCAAATTAATGTTTGACTTCCGCCACTCGGCTGTTTAATTTCTGTTAGATCTGTTGCTTAGCTCCCATTTGTTGCTGTTCGCTTTTCCACACCTGCTGTTCCAACTATTTCTTAATGTCGAGGGTTTATTGATCAAATTTATAGGCTTACTAATCAAGTTTTTACTCCAGTTGCTCTTTGAAGTCTACAGCTTGTCTGTTGATGTCGCCAGCTTGCTGCTCAAGTTTCTGTTCTAGTTTTCTAGCTTGATTTTCTGATCGATGTCCAGCCAGTAAATTCGTCATTGGATTTTTCTTCTCGTAGCCTAGCTTTTTCTGAATAAATTCTAAGCTGATTTTCTCGTTCAAGTATTTAAACGTTTCCAGATCTTTCCCTGTCGTGCTCAAATCCTTCGTTACCCGTGACAGTAAAGCCATTTTGTTGCCATTTGTCGATAGATTTCGCTTTCGGCTTTTTACGTTTTTTGTACACTATGAGTTTTCACGTTTTATAGAAATTCCACAACTTCACTGATTCCATTGTTTTTTTTAGCTATTTTGATAGACACATCAGAAGCCATGTTGGTGCGAAGACTAAAGATTTTAGAATTGGAATTATGCATTTGGCTATCAAACTTTAGAACGGTTTTGGTAATGATGATAGAATACAAATTGTATGGTAGTTATGTGCATCTGTAAATGAGTTATTGAAAATGGCTAAGAGAACTGGAGCTAAATTTAGCGCAGTTTTTTTGAAAATACTGTTGAAATCTAATGCTGTGAATATTAAAATGCTTAGTAATTTAACGAAAATGTTAGTATTTAAGAGCGGACATTAGACAATAAAGTTAGTCTGTCTTGGAACGCAAGCTTGGTCGGCGACCATACAGACGGGTCTATTAAACAAGCCTAGTTTTAATTAATTCGGTGGCACTATTGTTTATAGTCTTGCTACGCGGCGATCAATCTCGCCACGCAAGATATACTAACGTAGTGACCCATATTTTAAAAGCCATATATAATATTACATGGCATATATAATATTACACTAATCAAGACATGCAGGCTTACTAGCTTTTAGTGTACGCAGTATATCGGCCATACCGATCAAATTAAAAGAACGAAATCATATAGTTACATTTTCATCGATAGGAACTAAAATTATATGGTAAATTACTATAAACCTATATATTGGCTTTTTTCAGTTTCGTAATTAAATCATTAGTTAGCAATGTAAGGCTCCTAGCTTCCACATATCTATCATCTATTTGTTGGAACTTATATTATTTTTGTGATATACATATGTGATTACTAAAAGTCATGCAGGTTTGAAGTATATGCTATGAGATTTAAAATTCTGATGATACACTAGATTATCGCTGACTTCCATACAGCTGATGCATCGTGAATCAGGACTGTATTCATAAACTTTTTTTTAGTACAAATGAATACTTATACAATTTTCTACATCAGATTTACGCAAAACCATGTCCTGAGCCTTATAAGTTCAAAGTTCATAGGCTGCCCATGTTCCTAACTATCCGCTAAATTGCTTCATTCTAGTCATCATTTGTCATCAATTACTCGAGTGAAGTCAATCATGCTATCAGAATTGCTTGCTGAAAAATGTTTGCATCCAAGTCCTTCCTAGCTCCCATTGCCTTACTGCTCGTCATCGGGAAATTTAAGCTCGATTATTTATTTACAGAACAACGACTTTCAGGACAAGATTTTATTGATTCCGTCATTTACTCGAGCGATTCGGGCATACGGGCAATCGAATTCAGAATCGAATTAAAGACTGAAAAAATTATTGAAAACCAATTTATCAACGATATGTCAAAGCGAAATTGAATGTCCGTTGCTGTGAAATTCGAATTTATCGTCACAAACAGCAAAAAAAAAAACTTGGTGAAATTAAATTTTCGTTGCTTTGAGCAGGTTAGAAGTGAAGCGAATAGGGTGACTCCTAGTGTGTGTAAACTTTCGCAAGAAATATCGAGAGATGAACCCAGCTCGTTTATGAGTAGTTAGTCACGAATGTAATAAAATGAGCTGGGAGACTTCGACAACAGTAGAAACCTCCAATAAAATTGCTCCAGGCATACCTTATTGATTGATCTCTAAAAATGTGCGAGTTAGTTTTTCCGAAACGGAGCTTTATTTCGTTCACAGGAAAATCAAAAGTCTCTGGAATTTCTATAAATGTATTAGAATCAACCATTGCGAGAAGCTATTCAACGACGAACATTCTAAAGAGCCATTAGCTCTGAAATCTATCGCCTTCTAAACAAAGCCCATGAATAGTCATATTGGGGTTCTACTTCTACGTACTTTTTCTCTCTGGAGAAATCACTATGGCATCTAGAGGAAATTGACAGAAAATACAAAAAATAAAATAAAATTTACTTTACTTTGTTAAAGATGATATTCGAAAGGAAGAAATGGGGCCAATGTAGAAAATACAAAATCATTGGGTTTGCCCGACGGATAAAAAAAATTCCATGAGGATAGAGTGAATGATGGTGGAAGAGGAGAGACTCAGTATCAACTTGAAATCTCTTTGCCTCCAATTCATCCGGTGTGTAATTACGATAAGGGACAACAACAGCAACGTCGACGACAACTTTCGAAATTCGAGCTGGAAAATTAAATTGAAATTGAACTTGGAAACAAAATTAAATCAAAGTCAAGCAGTAGGCTTTTAGTATATGTTGACGGTTTGTATATGGAACCGTCATTTTATTTACTTTTGTTCCTTAAGTTGGTTGCGATTGCGAAGGCTGTTTTGGGAGTGATTGTCAACAGAGTTGGATTCAAGAGCCCCAGCTTGGGAATCTTATTTTGGTAAAAGGAAAGCCCCATGCACGGTTTACCGTCAAGTCAAGAGATGTTCCTCGAAGGAAAGATTTATTTTTTCATCACTAAAAAGGTCAGATAGAAAACAAGAACAAAAAGACGAATTGAAAATAATTGGAATTTACTTAATAGGTGTTATGCAGTGTCATCTTGCAGACCCCGCTGGACTGATAAAACTAAATTCTCAGATATATATTATCTAGACAGGTTAATTTTAAAACGCGGGAGTCGGTGGATGCATCGAAACTTGCAATAAAAACCATTTAGAGAAAATGTTTGATTTTTTTGATTATTTTTGAAATTTTAGGGAATACATTTTTGGAATTACAAAACTGAAAATGTCCAAGAATCTGGGGCTGCTGGCCAAATCTTGAATTTATCAATTATATTGCTAGGTAATAAATGTATTTTCAAATACCAGCAACTTAAGTCAACTTATTGAAAGCTGGACTGTCAATTAGCTTAGCTTACGCACAATAGTGAAAAGCATATAACAGTAAAATACAAACTATTTACTTAAAATATGTGGATACACTTACATTAACACACTTCAGATACATACATTCCACAGCTCTCCACAAACACTACACTAATTACAAACTAAAAACACTAGTAGGTTAAGAAAAAAAGATTGTCATTAAAAAATAAAAACTATAGACACAGAGATTTTTCTGATGTCATGTTGTTGTTCTAACTTGTTGAGAATTGTTACTGAGAAAAATATTAAATATTGAATTATTGATTATAATGGTTTAAACTGATTAATGTTTCATAAATAAAAAGTTTATACGATCAAAACTGATTAATGTTCCACAAATAAACAAAGTCTTTTAATCTTTTATTGTAGACAATTTATTCTGAAATTGGTGAAGAACGAAATTGGGAGCTGCGACAGCTGAAGCGGCCTACACTACAGCCCGATAGGCGCGCAAGCCTAGACAGCGATTCAGCAAGCAGTTATTAATCTATTCATTTGGGTCGAATTTTGAGAAGTGCTCGTCGATTATCTACATCATCATCAACAAAAACAGCAGACGCAAGAAAACCCGAAACAGATTCTGTTCTCGATTCCACAACACCAGTCCCACGACGAGCTTGAGTTTGAGACTTCGAGCAAACTCGACCCACAACCCACCGACGCGTATCCTAACACGTCAGCGATCAATTTTACTTGATCGCATCGAGGAAGATTCAGTTCTAGGTTCAAAAGACCAATCAACAAAGAACATCTGATTATCCACTTCGTTTTACTAAGAAGAAGAGAGTTAAAGAAAATCCAGCAAGCTCAACAGCAGCAACCTCATCAACAGCAAGCCCAGCAGCAGACGCAACAGCAAGCCTCAACTGCCACAACAACTAACTTCAAGTGTGACTTCGTTAGTTGTGGATGCCAGTGTGATATCACGTAAGACTGGATCAAGTCCGGCTTTCCATATTCCAAATCAAACTTTATTCCAAATCAAACTGTCAATCGAAAGTTATCCCAAAATAGTTAAAATTAGAAAAAAAGGAGAATTTGAACTGCACTAAGTAAAAACAAATTATGCATGTATAATTTTTCTTAACATACTCAACAACTTTCATACGAAACTAATCGTCTTTAATCTAAAATTTGGATTATCCGTTGTGCCGAGGAAAATGTATTAGCTCAATTTTCAAATTTAAAATCGTCATTTATTATTCTCCGAATCAATACAACGAAGGAAAGAAGTGTTAAAACACAAGAAATTGAACGATTTTTTGTGTTAGGGCAGTTGGTAGAGCTATTGAGACAAGTTCATGCGTCTTGTCATTCACGACAAACAAAAATTCGCCAATCGACGTCGCATACTTCAAGAATTTTAGACTGTTCATTTAAATTAAATTTGTATTATAATTATAATAACACATTTCACCTGCCTATTTATACAATATTTACACATTTTCAGCCACCTTACTCCTCTGCTACGTTTTGTCCGTCCCGTCACGTTTTTTTGTCGAATTAGAAATGTCGTTTAGTGCGACGTCAATAAAACCGCCCGTGTTCTGGTAAGCAGATCCAGCTTGGTGGTTCTCTCAATTAGAGAGTCAGTGTGCGAATGCACAAATTAAGTGTTCACAAACAAAGTATTATTACGTGATTTACTCGCTGGATCCTGAACAGCTTTAGGTGGTCAGGGTCGTGGTTGCGAGCCCGGACCCTGAAACTCCATACGAAGTCCTCAAGAGGGTGCTTGTATCGCGGCTTTCAGCCTGTGATTCTGCCAAACTTAAGCACCTCTTGGGGAACCTCTCGTTCGGTGACAGACAGGCTTCCCAATTGCTTCGTGAGATGAAGCAGTTGGGAGGCTGCGCCGTTGGAGACGACTTGTTAAGGACCCTCTGGCTGCAGCGGCTTCCGGAACAGACACAGGTTATTTTAGCCTCCTCTCCGGAACCAGCCTCAACAAGTTGGCGGAAACGGCAGACAAAAACCCTGAAATTTTTATCCAGCCACAAATAAACTTAGTCGCCGTTTACCCCAGCGGTCAGAGGTGGCCGAGTTGACAAAACAGGTCACTACCCTGACAAAGCTCGTTCGTCAGCAACTAAGATTTCGTTCGAAGTCCCGTGGGAAATCTCGCTGGCAGCCCCATCGCCGAAGCCAGTCACGAGAAACTGGTGTTTGTTTGTATCACAAAAATATGGCTCAAACGCCATTAAAAGCGTCTCTCCATGCGCTTACAAGGCTGGTTCATCGGCCTTCTATGAACAAGAACATTGCCACTTGGGCCCGAGAAAGTATATCTTGTCAAAAATGCAATATAGCCAGACATGTGAACAAAGCTGAATCGACCTTCCCTAAGGTCTCTGAACGTTTTAAGGTCATTCAGATCGACATAGTTGGTCCCCTAACACACTCGCAGGGATACACATACTGTCTCACCATAATCGACAGTTTCACATGTTGGCCTGAAGCAATTCCTTTAACCAGCATTACTGCCAATGACTATGCTACTGCTTTACTAAGCACCTGGATTGCTAGATTTGGAGTTCCCCAATACATTGTCATCGGCCAGGGCAGACCAGGTCAGAGTCAGCGCTCCTTGCTGAGCTTGGTCGACTCTTGGGCTTCGAACGCAATCGTACTACAGCGTACCACCCTCAGGCCAACGGTTTCTTAGAAAGATGGCATCGTACACTTAAATCGGCTATCATGACTCACAATGATGCGTCTTGGACTAGAACACTACCCCTAATTCTTCTTGGACTCCGATCTCTAATCCGAGAAGAATTCACAGCATCTCCGACACAACTCCTATATGGAGAAAACCTGCGTTTACCTAGTGATTTTCTTCAAGAAAATCCTAGGAAGATTAACCAAACCGACTTTGCCTCCGAACTTACGGCTACAACGGCAAAACATAGGCCGGTTGATGCTAAACACCACACAACACGGAAGATATTCATCTTCAAGCAACTCGACTCTTGCTCGCACGTCTTCGTTAGAGTCGATTCTGTTCGTCCATCACTTACTCCACCGTACGACGGTCTTTTTAAAGTCCTGGCCAGACATACTAACTATTACACTCTAGAAATCAGAAACAAATCCATCAATGTTTCAATTAACAGGCTCAAGCCCTGTTACATATCTTCCTCTACGGAACCTGTTGACAAACCTTCCACGAACCAACAAACATCGGATACATTGTCTGTGCCATTACTACCTTCAGCTCCCGAAAAGAGACCAGCGAGGAAAGTTACTTTCGCTCCGTACGCCTCTCTAGCTGGGCGAACCACAAAGGTGCCACTTTCCTACGCCTCGCAATAACGCGTAAAACGCTGGCAGGGGAGTATTGTGGATACACTTCCATAAACACACTTCAGATACTACATTCCACAGCTCTCCACAAACACTACACTAATTACAAACTAAAAACAGTAGTATGTTAAGAAAAAAAGATTGTCATTAAAAACTAAAAACTATAGAGATAGAGATTTTTCTGATATCATGTTGTTCTAACTTGTTGAGAATTGTTACTGAGAAAAATATTAAATATTGAATTATTGATTATAACGATTTAAACTGATTAATGTTTCAGAAATAAAAAGTTTATACGATCAAAACTGATTAATGTTCCACAAATAAATAAAGTTTTTTAATCTTTTATTGTAGACAATTTATTCTTAAACTACATGACAATCATTCTTAGCAGCTTGATCATTTTTTCTTCTGTAACTGCTGATTCTGGAGCGTCGTGCCAAAACTAATACGAAATTATAACGAATGACTGAAAATTTCCCCCCTACCAAATTTCTGAAAACAAACTTCTCATTGACAGGGTAAAAATCAATTCAATGAATAAAAACTCTTTACAATGAAAAAATTTGCAATGAAAATTTCAAAGAATTCACTAAAATCACTAAATAAGCAAAATACATGCTTTCAAGTTTCGATTAGTTCTAATTCGACGACGTTCACACGGACTAAACGTATTCGCTTATTCACACAGCACTAAGTATTATTACTTTTGACAATTTATGACGCCCAGTATGAGTGGTACCCTCTTAATTTATTTATCTAGTATTTTACTGTTTTACAATTATTTGAAGAAAATTAGTGTTGGAATCGTTTTGCGAAAATTAATATTTATGCATGTATATAAGCATATGTAGGTATATAAGCACTATTGCTCATAATTATTCGAACGAAACAATTTTGTTTTTTTGAAAACAGTGTAGTGAGATTGTGCCACAGATTTGTATTATTTAAGATATATTTAATTGAAAATAGAATAATAAAGCTAAATAATACATAAATTAAGATCATTACATATTTGCTTCTATACATCTATCTTTTGCTTTTATGACTGCCTCACAAACTCTTGGCGCACTCTCTTGCAATTTCTCTAAAGTTTTTGGTGTGATCTCGCTCCAACATTGATCCTCGGTTTCGATTTGCCATTTTTGCTGCCATATCCGATGGCAACGAATGTCAAATTATGGCATGCCATCTGATGCTTGGACACTTTCATGGCATGCGATGTCATTTCGAAAATGCCTCCGAGCGGGGTAGACGTTCTCTTTATCTGAGCGTTGAATGGTTTTAGAAAGTTATCTAAAATGAAGAGAGAAGAAATTGGGCTGTAGATAAAAATCCCGTGCGCAGGGTAAATCCATTTTTAGACAAGCGGGTGCAAATTCCGATGGTAGCGAAACTATTATATGATTTGCTGGAGTACGAAAGGGGAAGGGGTGGAGGTTATTTTTTAAAAAAACCAGCCGATCTTCAACAAGCAGTGCTATTTATTTACTCTTCCTTAAATATTCAAATTATTTCTCTTCCGAACTAACAAGTATTAAACTTAATTATTCAAAATTTTTGCATATTCTATATTCTTTAAACTATTTTAATTACTATTTTGATCTTAAAATCCCTGAGCATTCAGAGGTTTTACACTCGCTTATAAGAAACGGAGCTTGAGCACGGATCAGCGCCATTTTGAAAATCAAGAACTGTCGGAATATGGGGCTGATGGCCAAACAAATTGTATACCATATGGCTTGCCATTTATGGCATGCTATCAAATATGACATGCCATAGACCATCTCGACTAGCCATTTACATGGCAAGTCGAAAGGTATGCCGTGGAGACAGCCTGTAAAGAAATTCCTTTGCTTGTAAGACATAGAGCTTTGGTCTTCCTTTCAAGCTCGTCCGACAAAAGTTCGATAAGAAACAAATCCGTTGGTTGTAGTGGTCATACCGTCTGTTTTAGTACATTGCTTTTGTTCAGTTAATTCAAGAATGATTTGCTCAGATTTGCTAAGTAATTCGAATTATTGTTTTGAAAAATGAATTAACTTTGAAGTCTAATTCCCGATGGCACAGCTTGCTCCTACAATATCTTCTTGTATACTTCCTATGTTATGCTTTCGTAAATTTTTACGAGGTGACCAGTGGATCTACCATCAAAAATTCCCCAAACCATGACGTTTCCCCTTCCATGTTGAACTGTAGGCACGATAACCTACGCTCTCCGGTACATTGATGAACAAACACACGCTTGCTGCACTTGAAGATCTCAAATTTGGACTCGTTAGTCCAAAGAACCTTTCTCCACTGGTGCAAAGTCCAATCTTTGCACTCCTTCGTCCAATTCAATTTTTTTTAGTTGTTTGCTGGCCGAAAGAAAGGCTTCCTTCCTGCTACTTTTCCGACAGACCAGCTTATTCAGACGTCTTTTTACAGTTGAAACAGGTATAGGATTTGGAAGGTCCCTGTGGATCTCATATTTCGGTTGCCGTTAGACATCTGTTCTGTTTGCTTTTGACAACTATTAGCTTGTCGTCTCTTACAGACGTCTTCCTCTTCCTTTCGGAATGATTTCTGTGGTGAACACTGCCCTTCTTCCTTCTTCTTAATCATCGCCCAAGCACTGCTCTTGGATATTTTTAAAAGGACCACAATCTGCTCAAAGAAACAAGAATCATTCTGCTGCTTGACAAAGAGTGCAAACCGCAGAACGCATGTCTAAGGATAATTCACGACTTTTTGGCATATGGGAATGGTTTTTCGAACTTCCCAGGATGATATTGAAATTGTAATTAGTGTCTGAGGAAATGTAGACCTGGTATTTATGCAGATTGATTTCGGATGCAACTGACTGTTTAATTGAATGAAATCAGATCTCCCAGCAGGTTAAAACTATAAATACCGGCTGCATGTCACCACTAACCAGAAGTAGCCATAACAATATTACTGACGGAATTTTGCATAAAGATCGTATTAGGCCAATAAGCACTCGTACTATCATTAAAAAGGATCCGATAAATTAGGTTTTTCCAAAAAAATAACACAGGGGTCAAAATATCATTAAAACTTAAAATGAAATATATCAATCCTCTTAATTGCGAAAAACTTTGAATTTACATGTTTTTCGAATAATTATGAGGGGTAGTGCGTATATAGTATAAGCGATGCTGTTCTTTATATTTCCAAACGGCAATGCTTCCCTTTATTTCTGTAAGATCAAGACATTTGGAATAATTAAATAAAGAAATTAAAAATCTGATGAGCATAGAAAATACGCTTGTTCGCAGCGGCTGCTCATGATTTATTTCAGTGACGGTTCACGAACATAATGAACCTGTGGTCGACTTCCAACTTTGAAAAATATTGTTAAAACAGACGTGTTGGTGTTGATGTTTTGACGAGACATCTAAGAGACCAGACACTTTTTCTTGTGGTGCAGATGGTCTTTTCAACATCTAAGGACGATAAGATAAGCATATATAAGCTCGATATATTTTCGCATACAACCAAATTGGTAAACCGGTATCAACAAATTTACTTTGATTTTTTCCCAGTTTGCCCCGAAATGAGTAACACATGTTAAATTAAAATTGTAATATCTAGCGAAACTATGTTAAGGGGGCAGGTACACTGAGAATTTTGAGAAAATCGATTTTATTTTCTTTGCATTTTCTAAAATAAGCATGTTTCAAAAAGTATTCTTTGCAAAATTCAGACGAATCGGACAAATCTTTATGGAGATAAATAACTTTGAATGAAGTCATCTCTATGGCATAAAGCGTTTTTCGCATGCTTAAAATGCATTTTTCTCGAATTTATGTTTTCGAAGTCGGTGATCACTGTAACTTGAAAACGGCTTTATCGATCAGCATGAAATTTCCCTCACTTATTTGACATGTATTTATCCTCCGGATAAACGAGGGATTTTTTGATTGGACGATATTTTTTTTCAATAGCCGAAAATGTGAGTGAAATTTTGGTCGAAAATACAATATTGAATTTCAACGACCGCCATTTTTCGAAAAATCAAAATCTGCCAAAATTTTTCGTTCATCCGGAGCACTATGTCATTAACTAATAACATCCCGATTTACTCTAAAATTTACTCTATTTCGACTAATTTTCAACCTTTTGCCTTACAATAGCTTCTACAAATAAATATCTTTCAAGTTAAAAAAAAACATTTCTTATTAGTTATTTTAATGTTTGTCTAAAAAAATTCTTCAAATAAAAGTTTTGACATAAACTGATATCTTTTTTGAAGAGTTTGCGCAAAATATTAGTGATGTCCCTCGAGTTTGAGGAAAATTTTTGAGTTGGATGGTTTTTTTTGTGACCTGTGTTGTTGGTATTTTCTGCAAAATATTTTTGCCTCCAGAATACGCTTCAATGGCTACAAAAAGTTTTGATTTGGTTTTTTGTTAATTCCTTAAGCACGTCTAAGAAGTTATGTGTTAGAAGTACTCTAATAAGTCATCTGATGTGGTTTTATGAAGCTACATTTTGCTCAGCTCTAAAATTTACGTGTCCATGAAATATTTCAATGCTAAGAATTTAAAAAAAAAAATTAGAACGAATTGAATAACTAGAAATGATAAGCAATTATTAAAAAGCATTAACAAAAGTTAGGTTGCTGATGCTATTAATTAGTATAAACTTTGCATTTTAAAATTATGCATTAATACAAACAAACATTTTTCGATTCGATTGAACTTAGCTTCCAAAAATGTTTTTTAAAGTTAAGCTCTACTCTTCTCTGTTCTATTCAAATATATTTTTTTCTTTAAGAATTCGTTACATTTAAATACGCATAGAAGAATAATTCGCTGGCGACAAAACCCAGTAATATGTTAAATGCTAATATTTTCTCAATACATTTTACAGCCTGTTCACTCCAAAGCATTATCGAAAGAATTTGAGAATACACAGAGAATATCATCTAAGCATGCAAAAATAAAAAAAATACTAGCGAAAATTAAATTAAGCTAACAAGCTTTTATCACCATTAATATGAAATATGTAAATAAGAAAACTCATCTATTGTTTTTTTTTACTCTTTCCTTCCACTCTCCATCACTCAATCAGTGTGCACGGTCCATGCGCATAATTTTTCCCTTCGTAACGTTGATGACCGTACACAATAATAACTCTAGTATTTCTTCAGCTATCTATTGAAAAAGTAGATTTGAATTGAGTTTCTGAAAAAAATATTCTGTTAAGGTTTTGACTAAATCCTATTTCTTCGAATACATGCATACGAGGTTTGATCAAAAAATTGACTGAATGAAATAATTTTATTAAAAACAAAGTAAAAAGCTTACACAAAATTTGAATCAATCGCCTTCAAAGTACTGTATCTGACTAGCAATGCACTCTTTCGGAAGGGTTTTCAGCTGATCTGTCGTGGCCAATCCAATGGCAGGAATGATACCAAAACATTTTCTTTTCAGAACACTTTTTAATTTTAAGAAGAGCCAGAAGTCACATGGTGCTCAATCTGGTGAGTATGGCGAATGTAAACAAATAGGAAGGCTTTTAGCGGTCAAAAACTCGCAAATAAAATGCGACTTGTGGCACGGTGCGTTGTCGTGATGAAGAAGAAAGTCGCTGGCCCATTTTTTCAGGTCTCTTTCTTCGCACATCGTTTCACAAATGTTGCAGTACCCCCTTGTTAAATTTTAAGCTTACAGTTGTTCCCCTTGGAACGTACCCTGATCACACTATGCCCACAAAATCGAAAAAAGACAAGACAAGACAATTTCACTGCATAACATTGATATAAAGTCAGTGATACACATACGATACGATACACTATACATACGGTAGTTTAAAATTCAATTTTTTATTCTATTATTCTTGTCATGCTAGGTACTCTTCAATTCCATTTCGTTTACCAAAACAATTTCTTAAATAAATGTTGGTTGCTGTGAATGTTTTGGACTAGATACTTGCCAAGAAATATATCTCATTTTGTACAATCTATATCATTATTCTGTGCAGATAATCGTTTATCATTCGCCAGAAAATTTGATGAATTCGCATCTCCTTCTTCCAGTCAATTTAATTCGAAAACGTTACTCGATTGCCAAAACCTATTCAACTATTTGCCATACATGGACACTAATTGCATATTTATTCAATTTAAAACTGCACAAGAGCACATTGGAAACACATCCTCGGAATATCAATATGTCGTTCGAGACCGCAACAGTTCTGCTTCCGATAGTTTTCTCGCATAACACAAGCGCTGGTCGTTTTCAATTGAAAATTGAATCGCATCCGATTTCGGCGTACCGAATAACGAATGTCTGTGACGGAGCAAAGTAAAACATGACCATAAACTTAAGCCATAACTCCTATAAAAATCTGATCGAAAGCACAGATGCAGTGCAATAAACACGAACAATAAATTCCAAAGGACATACCATTAAAGTCTTTCGACGCTCGATAAAATATCCTGTGGATATTGAAGCCAAGCAGGCATATCACTTTTCGAGGAAATCCCGATGACGGCGCTGCGACGACGGAAACGAGGAAACTCCATAAATATCCTTAACAGCGAATGATGCGCTTTGGATTTTCTAGTTATTTTTTATAAGGAGTTCTTAAGATGGATGCGGTTGAAGTTCGGTATCGAGTTTTTTAACTACTTCTTCGGACTTTTAATGGCCTGAACTTGATTCATATGATAAGGGAATGGAACGTATGCTTCTTTTTCCTATTATTGTATTAGTTTGAGGTTAAAACGAAAATATACACTTTGAAATCCAAAGCTAACATCCATATAGAAGAGTAATCCAAGGTATTGTGGCTGATACTGATACATATTTGAACGGAATAATATCTATATGTTCTATTTTGTACACTATAAATTTTAGCACTGTTTTTTTGGAATTGTTATCGAAAATCTTCATAGGTTTCCTGCGAATGAAGTAGGTTTATGCGAAAATGTTTCTGACTAAAAACATCACCTGTAGACATCTGGAGTCCGTGCCAGAGCCGTTTTTACATAAATTCGACTCAGCTGTACCAATAGCACCTATCAAGGGCCCCCACAACTACTTTCGTTCTATCAGGAGTCTGTAAGGCAACTTTCTTCTCTTTTCAGCTGCAATACTGTCGTTACATATACTGCAACACGTGCCTAAGTGTTTTCTGAATGCAGAATCGCCTTCACTAACTTCCAGAAAAGAGCGCTTCCCGTTCTTTTCTAAAGCAAAAGCACTTGGAGAAAGTGTGCAATGCATCATCAATTTCTTTAATGCAGTAATTGAAGTATTCCGTCCTGTTTTTCCTATTCTATTTAGGTATTTTCTAAAGTAGCCATAACCTGATAGAAATTGACTCTGGTAAAAATGTATTTCACCGTGGTCAATCAGCCTAGTTGTCCATGCTCCCATTGCGCTTGTAGTCAAGTGTTCCTCTCAAAGCTCAAACGTTTGTACTCATGCTTGAGACTACCTCTCTTTCTACTCCTGATTTATTCAGAAATACCTTCGCCGCCATACTTATGGTTTGAGGTTACCTGCACAAAGACTGCGAACGTTCGCCATGAGACAGCTCAGCAAGGTAACGGTCCCAAATGCCCTATCGTATGCTTTTCGGATGTGTTCCCCGTAAGCCAGCGTGGAGTCGTGAGGGGACACCGAGAAACTTCGTAAATATTTTGGTCTCGACTTCTTCGGAGCCGACCGTCATGAATATGACGGTTGGTATCCTTCTTTTCGTCAGGATGACAATCTCACTTTTCGTGATCGCCAGCTGGAGACCAAAGTTTTCCATCCAGTCTTCAACATTTCTCATTACTTGATTTAATTTGAGCTGAGCAAGATGATGCTCTGGAGGTAATAGCAGCTGGTACATCATCAGCGTAGCCTACAAAGAGCACATCAACGCACATTCAAGGCACAGAAACCCATCGCACGCAGAAGTTCACAGATCTGATCTGAGAATGGACCATTGTGCTGTTCCACCAGCAAAATTTTGCAGAAATTTCTCTGCTTCTTCTCATATAAAAGGCGACGGTTTTTCAAATAATCTCGAGCCATTGCTAATAAATGATCCAGTAGCAACAAATTTTGCTCAAGAGTCTGTAAAATATTATAATTAAAAGCATTCCGGACATTCAGTATCTCTAGAAACACGATCGGCCTGGCCAACTATGTAACTGTCTAAGTGAACTCACTGGTGTAAGTTTACTTCTAATATTCGGCAAGTTTCTGGTTGCAGAGCTGTTTTGTAAAAAATAGCAGCTGCGTTTGAAACCGGCACACGAATAGTGTCAGTACATATTATAGAACTCTTACATCCAGAGAAACGCCATCAAGCGGCAAAGATTTGAATGGCTCCAGG
Organism: Nemotelus nigrinus; assembly: GCA_947369275.1. NCBI lineage: Eukaryota > Metazoa > Arthropoda > Insecta > Diptera > Stratiomyidae > Nemotelus > Nemotelus nigrinus. The sequence goes on from OX376372.1 coordinate 165,803,364, forward strand.
GAGCTTATGACTAACTTAAGTCGGAGGTGTGTAATGTTAAATGATATGTAATGTCAAAGAGTTTGTAGGCTGAAAATTTATCTGATCTGCTTTATGTAACGCGTATGTTCGGAAGCCATCATTTCTTGGGAAATTTTAGTTCTTAAGTACAGTTAACGAGTCAGCACTCGAATTGGTCTACACGCCAGCAAAGCTCTAGATGCACTATGTCACCTTTTTCCCCCTAGTGTAGCCAGAATTCTGTTAACCAGATCCGCGAGTGACCTATTACCATGGAGTGTATGAGGTTTGACTCACTAAAAAAGACCATCTACAAGCCCACGAAATTCCGAGTTAGGTCCCGCCTAACCATTGCTTCAACCCTGTCGTGCTGACCACCTATCGGTTACCGCGGGCTTCAAAAAATACCATAGCTCATGGGTTGGTAAGGCAACCCCCACCCCCCCCCCCCCCTGTTTTTTGCGCAGAATTTACTAAAGGTATGTCGAGGATGCTGGCCAGTTCTCTATGTTTCACAGCATTCCATCCACAGTAATCTCAGACTGACCAGGCCGAGCGTGGACTCAAAGATGCACCTTAAACTTACGAAGCGGCTGCACATAAACAATTGTCGGGTTTTCTGGTTGTCTAATCATTATGTTCTCGAATGTCCCAATTTCCGGTTGTTCGGGGCTATAGTCGTCCAGTTTTCCGAATGTCCGATCGTATGGTTTCCTGATTTTCCGGTTCTCCGGTTTTACAATTGTCTTGTGCTCTGGTTGTCCAGCTAACCATTTGTCCGATTGTCTGGTTGCCCATTCTTCCGGTTATCCAGTTTTCCGAATACCTGGTTGTCCGGTTTTTCCAATCCTTGTCCAGCGTTCTAGTCATCTGGGTTTCGAATCGCCCGATAGTCCGATTTTCTGGTCGTCTGGTTTTCCGGCTGTCCGGGTTTTTCGTTTTTCGGTTGTGCATTTTCGCGCTTGTCCGGTATTCCGGTTGTCTGGTTGCTCGGTTTTACAGTCGTTTCGTTTTTCGATTGTCTTGTTTTACGGTTGTCAGGTAGTCTGGTTGTCCGGTTTTCCGGCTAAATATAAATTGAGTTGGTTCAAATAGTGAGGAAGATACATATCAAATTAAAACGGCAGTTTGTAAAAATCTTTAAAAAAATAGATTTCACTTCTTTTTTTCGGCTGCACTTTACAGCTCAAAAACGATATTATAAAATTTGATTTTCAATCGAAAATATAAGTGTTTTCAGCAAACTTTAAAGAGAATATGCATAGTTTCTAGTTTCATCTCAAAATGGTTTTTTATTGTTTTCTGTTTTGGGCTAACATTTCAGCTATAGATTTTGTATTTAAACGCCGATTTTCGATTTAAAGATCTCATGGATGAGTTACGTGTTTAACTTAAAAAAAGCTTTTGCAGCTTCCGCCAAAGAAAAGTAAGAAATTAATGGATAGGTAGTAGTAGTGGTGGATCAAACATGGCAATTAGTTTGTCCGTAAATTTTGGATTTTTTATCTGTATCCAATCAAAGTGTGTCAGTCATTCTATTTAATAGTGGCGTTTAAGATGTGCTGAGGAACATATAAATGCTGAAATCAAATGTTACTTAGCAGACTTAAAAACAGACAGCACCAGATACGATAGAAATAGCAACCATCACAAAACGATAATTCACAAACTCTGGCGTAGCGTACAAGTTCCAGTATATTATACTTCCACCATCTATTCGCAACTATGAAATAAACATCTGGAGAGATATTCTAAATAATGTTTTCCAGTCGGAGTGCACGCTGTCGACCGCCGTTTTCTCTAATGGGCGGGGGAGTGACAAGCATTTTAGGGGCTCGTGGTTTTTAAGCTCAGTGTTTAGTTGTGGAAAATCGTTTTGGCGCCAACTTGACTCGTTACCTTGCGTGACTTCCGACAGTTGCTGGTTTCGTTTGGTAACCGCTTCGTCGGAGTTATGTATTAGAACCATGTTTTGTGTGATGGTGTGCTTAAAATACAGGAAATGCGAACAATGTTAAGATTGTGAATGGCTGTCGAACAGAGAAGTTAGTCGGTTTAGTGCGGTAGTAAAAACGTTGACAAATCGATAAATTCCTTCGTCATTGCTTATCAGCCAGTATTATTTATGCAGTCGCTGTAGGTATTTACGAGGAATTTATTTTCGATGAATGTCTGAGCGGCAATTATCAATGCGTAAATATTTAATTAACTTTCAAGGGAAGCTCGAGTTTGAAATGGCTGTGAAAATATTAATTAGATAAATAAAAAAAAAAAAAAATTAGATTAATTGAAAAAAACTCTAGCGCACCTGAACCGCTAGAAATACTAATGTTCGAAGAACAGTAGAAGAATCGTGCAGGTTTTGAGTGCATATTCCACCACATGAGCTGCTTATTACGGCCAAACTGTTTCAAACGCCACGTTCTACTTTGGTCTCAAGAATGCATTATAACTCATATGGTGGAAGGTTTCAGATATTACCACTGGCATGAATTTCAACGTTTATGAGAGCGAAACACGGGTTATTATATTCGTTATCAGTTGCTTATTTCACAAAATTTCGAAAGCAGCATCTCATATAACATCAATGAAGAAAATGCGCAGTGCCTGTAGCACTGTAACTGAAGTTGGTGTTTGGGGCTGCGATCCGAAAAATTTGCAGAACTTTGGGAATTGAAAAATCGGTTATTTATATTCATTATAAATGTTTCCGGTATGAATACTAACTATACTAACTATAATATCGACTCGTGCTGCCAACCTTTCGCCAGTATCAAAGCCAAAAATATATCACATCAGCTTCACGTTGTTATATTACATTCGAAGTTATAGGAGTATAAAGAAATTTAGGATTACCTGCAGCGAGTTTTTTCAAATAATTGAAAGCTTAATATTTGCTGTTTATTGTCACTACAATATCATTACCATTTGAAAATTCTACGATAAAACCGCTTAATAAAGATATTGCAAACAAACACAAAACCAACAATAGCTGGCAACTCTATCGTGGCTTTTCAACCAAATTTGGCCTGAATAATGTTTATAGTAGGTTCCATTAATTGTATGAAATTCGTACTGATTTCATGACTGCACTGGAAGTTATAGGGCAAAAAGTTTTATTTTCCTGAGCGAATTTTCAAATCCAAAGACACAAAAACTACCATAGCTGGCAGCTCCAATCGAATTTTTCAACCAAATTTCTATCTAACAGAGTCTAGAGTAAGGTTCAGCTACTGTGTCAATTTCATGAAAATCTGGTATTTTATTCAAATTTCATAGGGCAAAAAGCAGTTTTTTTTCTGTGTAATTTTTCAAGATGGCACCACTGGCACAGAGTTGCCCACAATTCAAAATCGCTTCTATCAGACCTGGTCCTAATTAATTCCAATGCATTCTGTAAATTTCAATGGTATCTGATTATTGATTCGTGAGTTCCCGTGAACAGAAGTTTTTGACGCTAAAAATATAGGTTGACTGGGAAAGGGTTACCGTTCTTGTCCGACATGAAATTTCCAAAGTTTTACTTTGAACGTGTGGATAAAGCATAAGATTTGTATACAGATTGGTTTTATTGTAAGAAACGGACAATTTTTGGAAATTCGATGGTTTAATGTTTTCACTTCCAAACTTTTATTTTTTCAAATTTAAGACACCAAAATTATCATAACTGACAGCTCCAACCGAATTTTTCAGCCAAATTTCTACCAAACGTGGTATTAATTCCTTTTAATCTTCTTGACTCCAGCAATTTCAATCTAGTTAGTACATTTTATGGCAATGATTTGCAGCAAATAGCTCCGACACCTAACCAAAATGGAAATTGGTTAGATCTCATATTTACTAATAGCTACGACGATGTAGTGGCTAACTCAACTGCTGATGCAGAAAATTTTTTTGGCAACACTCTTCACCACTCTGCGTTCACAGTTGAGTTATTATCTACATCTGATATGTTCGCTTCCCCATCTTACAATAACTCTATTGTATATGACTTTCGCAATGCTGATTATAAGAGCATTACGGATTGTCTTCTCAGAATTGACTGGGCTAGTAATTTTTCAACGCTAGAATTAGATGATGCTGTATCATTATTCTATGAGTTGGTTTTTGACGCCGTTGAAAAGTTCACCCCAAAGATTAAGAGAAAAGACAAAATATCTGAACCATGGCTTAATAGCAATCTAAGGTGTTTGCGGAATCAAAGAAATAAACTTTACAAAGTAATTACCACCAGCACTGATGTCAGAGATGATATCAAGGATAAACATAATGAATTAGCTCAAGAATTCTTGTCGAAATCCCGTGAAGCGTATGAGCGCTATGTTAATATCATGGGCGAAAATATAATTCATGATCCTAAAAAGTTTTTTGATTTCGTGAACATCAAACGGAAAACTTCGGGCTACCCTACTTCGATGTACAAAAAGAACGTTTGTTCGACATGCCCTCACGAAGTTTGCGACCTGTTCGCTGAGCATTTCCAGGAAGTATTTTGTTCATGTACAAGCATGTCTAACATTCTTCTCCCTCAAACATTCCCACCAGATATCATTTGTGAAATGTATTTAACTAGAGAGGAGATTGCCAGGGCCATCAAAGATCTCAATGTCAACAAGGGTCCTGGTCCGGACTTACTACCTCCTAGTTTCATACTCGAATGCATGGAGTCGCTTATCTTACCCGTGTATTTAATTTTCAACAAATCACTTTCTTGTGGGGTTTTCCCTTCCTTCTGGAAATCATCCCATCTGACCCCGATTTTTAAAAGTGGTGATAGGCGGTCAATTGATAATTACAGAGGTATTGCAATGCTATCAGCATTGCCTAAACTATTTGAAAAAATTGTCTGTGATAAGCTCACTACTGTAATAGAACCTCTTCTAAATGAACAACAACATGGTTTTAGAAAAGGCAGGTCAACTTGTACCAACCTCGTGATTCTCGTCTCAGATGTTCTCTGTGGCATGGAAAAAGGGCATCAAATTGATACCATTTACACAGACTTCAGCAAGGCCTTTGATCGGGTTGATCATGATATTCTTCGAATCAAACTACAGAAATTTGGCATCTCGGGTCTCTTATTAAACTGGTTAGACTCTTATCTTCGAAATAGGACGCAGTACGTTAAGGTTCAGGGTATCCTATCCAAAAAAATCGAAGTTTTATCAGGTGTTCCACAAGGTAGTCACTTGGGGCCTCTTTTATTCAATATTTTCGTTTCGGATCTTTCTGAAGTTTTATCAGACATCCCTCACCTTTTTTATGCAGATGATCTGAAAATGTACCACACAATTAAATCGAAATCTGACTCAGTTTTCCTTCAATCGAAACTGCTTTCTCTTGAGCAGTGGTGCAAACAAAATAATCTCGACATTAATGTCAGTAAATGTCAAGTCATTAGTTTTTCCCGCAAAACCAGTAATATAAATTTTGATTACCGCCTCAATAATGTTACAATCAATAATGTTGACAATGTCATCGACCTCGGGGTTACTTTGGATAAAAAGCTGCGTTTTAATTTACACTATGACAAAGTCTTAAGCAAGGCTAATAAGCAGCTTGGATTTATCAAAAGACGTGCGAAGGAATTCAAAAACCTATGGGTCACGAAGTCCTTATACATAGCTCTAGTTCGGCCATTGCTCGAATATGCATGTATTGTCTGGCACCCTACCTTTGATGTCCATAGCGATAGGCTCGAATCGGTGCAGAAGCAGTTCTTGCTATTTGCGCTGAGAGATCTGTATAATCCTTACGAATTTGAAAATCTACCTTCATACAGATACAGGCTAAGTCTCTTAAATATTCCTGGGAGATTTCAATCGCCCCAATCTATATTTCATTCCCGATGAAAATGACACTTACCTGCTCCCTGTAAACCTTTCAGATCGCAACGACTTTAACCTTATGAGTACCTTCTATGGCAATGATTTGCAGCAAGTTTGTCCGGCTCCCAACCAAAACGGTAATTGGTTAGATCTTGTGTTCACTAACGCTTATGACGAGGTAGTGGTAAGTCCAACTAATGACATAGAGCATCTTTTTTGTAATAGTTCGCACCATTCAGCACTCTCAGTTGAACTTGCCACTCCTGATTCTACTTACTTAAGAACGTACAATAATTCAATTGTATATGACTTTCGTAATGCTAATTATGAAAGCATTCACCATTTTCTTGACTCTATAGATTGGACGAATATTCTTTCAACTTTAGACCTTGAGGAAGCCATTTCTACTTTTTACAATAAAATATTTGACGCCGTTGATAGATATGTACCAAAGATAAAGAAAAAGAATAAACTCTCTGAACCATGGCTTGATAGGGACCTTAGGCATTTACGGAATCGTAGGAACAAGCTTTATAAGCGAATTAAAAATAATATTGACGTTAGTTCAGCTATTCAGGAAGAATATAACGAAATTGCTAAGCAGTTTTTAACGAAGTCCCACGAGGCTTATGACAACTACATTAAGACTACCGGCGAAAATATAATCCGCGACCCGAAAAAATTTTATGATTTTGTAAATGTGAAGCGGAAAACTACTGGTTATCCATAATCGATGTTCTTTAATGATATCACTTCTTCCTCTCCTAATGTGATTTGTGATTTATTCGCAGATAATTTCCAGAATATTTTTATTGCTACTGACTCATCAAACTCACATCTTCCTTCGTCCCATTCTAATCCTACAGCTTTTATCAGTCACTTAGAAATTACACGTGACGAAATACGTAAAGCTATTTCGGAACTCGACTGCAACAAAGGTCCAGGGCCAGATCTTCTTCCTCCAACTTTCTTGTGCAAATGTGTAGAGCAGCTTATAACTCCCTTTCATATTTTTTTCAACAGATCACTTTCGTCTGGAGTTTTCCCATCCTGTTGGAAACTTTCATATGTCACACCCATCTTCAAAAATGGTGATAGACGCTGTATCGGAAATTATAGAGGTATTGCCATCTTATCTTCTATTCCGAAACTTTTTGAAAATATTGTCTACGATAAACTTTCTCCACTTGTTGACTCCCGACTGAACGAGCAACAACATGGTTTTAGAAAAGGTCGCTCAACTACCACAAATTTGACAGTCCTAATCTCAGACGTCCTGTGTAAAATGGAGAAAGGACACCAAATTGACGCAGTCTATACAGACTTTAGTAAAGCTTTTGACAGAGTTGACCACCCTACCTTAATTCAAAAGCTACTGAAATTCGGACTTGGTGGGTCTTTGCTTAGCTGGCTGACTTCTTATCTTGGAAATCGAACTCAGTTGGTAAAATTTCAAGGACTTTTATCGAAAAATATTTCTGCTACCTCTGGTGTACCACAAGGTAGCCATCTTGGCCCACTTTTCTTTAATATATTTATTTCTGACCTATCTGACGTCCTATCAAATATACCTCATCTACTTTATGCCGACGATCTCAAAGTCTATCATATCATTAAATCTAAATCCGATGCACTCTTTCTCCAGTCCAAACTTGATTCACTTGATCATTGGTGCAATGAAAACAAGCTCTCTCTCAACATTGCTAAGTGCCAAGTTATAAGTTTCTCCCGAAAATGCACCGTCTCACATAACACATACTTCCTCGGGAATAAGTTGTTAGCTCGAGTTGATAACGTTGTCGACCTTGGTGTTGTCTTGGATGAGCGACTCCGCTTCACCTTGCATTATGATAAAATACTTTCCCGGGCAAACAAACAGCTAGGCTTCATCAAAAGACGTGCCAAGGAATTTCGTAACCTGTGGGTCACACGATCCTTATACATCTCTCTAGTACGCCCCATTCTCGAATATGCTTCCATTTGCTGGAATCCGGCTTTTGAAACCCACAGTAGCAGACTCGAGTCCATACAAAAGCAATTCTTACTTTTCGCATTGAGAGAACTATACAGCCCTTACGATTTTAATACCCTTCCTCCTTATGAGTTTCGACTGGGTCATCTAAACTTATTAACACTTGCATCTAGAAGAAAGATGCTTTCGGCCTGCTTCATATTCGACGTCATTAGAGGCGTCATCAAAGTTGAATTCCTGAATAGCAAAATAGTTTTGAATAACCCTGTAAGAAACACCAGGTCCTCTCGTTTACTTAAGGAATATCCACACTCCATAAAATAAAATAAATCTATCAAGTCTATCTTCGCGGAGGATAGTCATATGCTCCTGCTTTACTTTTGACGTTATTAGGGGCTTGATCAATGTTGTGTCCCTGTCCAATAAGATCACCTTCAACGAATCGGTAAGGCAGACGAGGCACACACGTTTACTCAATGAATACCGACACCACACAGTTTACGCCAACAATGAGCCAATCAATAGATGTTGCAAAATATTCAATAGCTTCGCAAAATACTATTCCCCTACCATTTCCAGACCTAGGTTTAAAACTGCTCTGACTAAGGTGCTCACGTCATGAATGCCCTATCCAATTCCCTACTAAAGATGGTTATATTTTTAAATTTCTTCCATTGTTTTTAATTATACAAATTTATATAAATTGTTAGATATTAATTGTAAGTGTTTTGTACGCCTTGTTTGGTTGAAATAAATAAATAAATAAATAAGGTTAAGCTACTGTGTGAATTTCGTCAAAATCGAACGATTCAATCAGAATTTATAGGGCTAAAAGCAATTATCTTTTTTAGTGATTTTTCAAGATGGCACCACTGGCACAGAATCACCCGCATTTCAAAATCACTTCTATCAGACTTGGTCCTATATAAGACCAATACATTCTGCAAATTTCAATTAATTCTGCTCATTGGATCGTGAGTTTCCGTGAACAGAAGTTTTTGATGCTAAAAATATAGGTAAATTGGGCAAGGGTTACCAGGCGTGCCCGTTATACCATATCAAAGTTTTTTTTTGTTTATGTAAACAAAGCACAAGATTTACATATGAGTGGCTTTTTTTTTAAAAAACGGCAGTTTTTCAAGAGAGACGATGATTTGAAGGTTTTCACTTTCAGTGTCTGCCCTAGCTACAGGGTTGCCAGCACGCTCATCAAAAGCTACGAAAATCTACAACTAAATAATATCAATATGTCCTAAAAATTTCGTAATGATTGAATAACTCGGTAAAAAGTTATCGCAATTTAAAAATTTTCAAGTTTTCCCGTTCTGTTTTTAGGCACCAAGCGCACACATGACGTTAAAAAATTCCAAAACATTATCCGATTCACATGTAAAACACGTTCAAAATTTATTTCGTCAACTTTATTTTTGCAAGAATTATTTGTGTACGAAATAATAGGTATATTAAAAATATCACTAAAATGGCCGCCGGCGCCAAAGGGTTAAAGATTATTAACTTTTTGTGAGACCTGGCACTATTCTGCATACACACCAATGTGTCCTGAAAATTTCAGCTCAATCGGATGGCGCGTTCCTGAGATTTTTATATATATATATATATGTATATAGAAATATGAATTTTTGGCCAAAGTGATTTTAATACTAATGTTCTTCTTCGAACATTAGTAATAAAATAAAAACCTGAAAATTATTTTAAGTTTCGTCGTAGATTATGAGCATTTATTATATGGAAGATAATAATGCTAGATATGATGATATTAACTAAGTTAGCCTCGCCACTATTTTACTGAATTTGGTTGCATTGAAATGATTAAGAAAGCAATTCTTGAGATTATTTTAAAGTATTTTTTACCTTTCCCGATATGAAAGCTGTACGACTATAGTCTTCTATGGGCTTATAGTAAGAAAATAGGCCAATTGCTATTAGCGTATAAAAATCTTAATGTTATCTTGGAAAAATCTCAACAAAATTACAGCCTTAGATATAAACGTATAGTCTAAAAAGTATATGCAAACCATGCAAAAAAAAAAATAATTTGATTAGCTGTAGATGGTGATCATTTGCATACATATGTATTTCCAGAAGTAAGTGCCGTGCTGAACCAAAACATAAGTATTGGAAAAAGATGGCATATGACGCAGTTCCAGTTCAAATTATCTTTAAAAAAAAAAGATAATTTCGTCGAAATGAAAATTTCAAAAGTACCGATTACGACCATTAAAGATAAGTCACCATCTTCGCATAAAGATCTCACACACAGGATCACATGCCATCTACAACCACCTCAGCTAATTTATATACATAGTTCTTCATATAATCCATCAAAATCTTCTCAAATTTTTTTTTTTTAACCGTTAGTGCAACTACACGTGAAAACTACTATTATGTTAAGTGAAAATAAGCTAAAGGATAGTAAAACATATGATGGTTCTCGTCTTTTTGTCACAACGTCCGTGGTGCAAAAAAAGTAAGCAACCACAAACAATGGTATACCAAGAATATACATAGTACGAAATAGTAAATTACTATATATTATGTTTGTTGAATTTATTTTCGCTTACTATGAAAATTGTTGATAATTCAATATTTCGTAGTGTTAAATTAATTGATGCTTATTTTCCTGTAGATAAACTATTTATCGTAATTATGAATTCGAGGATTCAACTGTGTTAATCCTCGAAGGTTTCCATATTCTTTGTATCAGCAAAGTCAACTACTTTTGTATGGTCAAATGAACTGTTTTAGCAGAGTAGAAAGAAGCTTTTTCCGTAGTTCATTCGACAAATTTGAATGAATAGTTACATAGCTATTAATAATAGTTAAATAACCCACGACTTTTTCTTTCAGTCGTTCACTGCTTCGGCGCTGCACTGCATCACGATGCGTTTCATTTTCATAATACATTAATTACATAAAAAGCGTCTTACAACGTAATATAAAGGCTTCACAACATAACATGAATATGAATGATATCGAACAGCGAACCGAACACAATTTTGCCATGTAGCATATGAAACTTCTATGGTAGAATAGGGGACAACACTTAGAAAGTGCATACAACATAAGATCAGAAACCTTACCACACCTTTTGCAATGGATGCCATAGTTAAAACAACCATAAAAAAAATTGCTGATTACTTTTATGTACCATAACGCGTGGTTGATAAACAACGTCCGTAGTGCAAAAGAGTAAACAACCACAAACTATGGTATTCCAATAATGTACATTGTACGAAATAGTAAATGGCTATAGTCTGTGGTGTGGAATTATGTTTGTTGAATTTAACAATTGTAGAGTGGTTTGCTTACTATGAAAATTGTTAATAATTCAATATTTTGTAGTGTTAAATGAATGGATGCTCATTTTTCTATAGATCAACTATTTATCGTACTTATGAACCAATTAACACAGTTGAATCCTCGAAGGTTTCGATATTTTTTGTATCAGCAAAGTCAACTACTTTTGTATGGTCAAATGAACTATTTTAGCATAGTAGAAAGAACCATTTTAAGTAGTTGATTCGACAATTTTGAATGAATTGTTGCCTTACTATCAATAATAGTTAAATCAACCACCAAATCAACCAAAATTTTTACTAAAGTTCATATCCGTTAGAAGTATCATTATGCATAATATGAATGAAAGTGAGAATTGACTTATTTTGTTGTCCGCTTCACGTGGAGTGCCCCATACCCTGCGGCATTTGAGCGATAAAAAGCTCATGAGTATCACTTTTTTAGACTTGAAAGAAGTCGTATGAGTAAACAAATCTATAGTCAGTATAGCCACTAAACGATGTTATTTTTTTGCTGCGTTGCTTCCATTTTGGCTAGTCTCAAATCATGAAACATGTCCTATTTAAATGTGAATATGACAAATTATCAGCTGAAAAAAATCTCAGCAAATTCTTCGCAGCGCATCTTAAATCGACCCACTAAATTTTTCAGCTATTTAAAACATCCTGCAGTTAAAACCCATAATATTTCAAATTTTTGCATGAAAACCGAAGATGTATAATGTATCCGGGACTAACCTTTGTTAAAATTACAAACGATTCTACTCTTTTTCTCTTGAGAGTAGCTATGAGAACGAAGGAATTTTCGGCATACTCTACGGAGCGATTCTGAGACCGGTCCCATTCTTTGAATTCTTAATCGACAGAATGCCGGCTGAAACATTTATGACAAGAACCAGTAAAGGTATTCACTTGCTTTCATGAAACTAGGACGATTCAAATATTTCGCTATGATGCAATCCTTCCAGGAACGAAACAAAAGCTCATGCCTTCAGGTGCAAATAGTTTCAACTAAGAAAGATGAACTACGGCCACCCAAATCATAGAAAAACGTTGAAGCTTTTGCTATTCGGTCCTGAAATAAGTTGAATTTTATGTTAGGGAAAGTCAGTATGGGGAGTCGAATGGTGAAGCTGACGTCGCACAAGTTCTTTTAAAGCGAAATATTTGCTTTACGTAGATCGCTCGAAAACGTAGCATCAACGATTTTTTTAATGAAAAATTGGTGGGAATAGAAAGATGGGATTTCTTTAAAACAACTATGCGCTCTTTGATAAAAAGTTTGGTATACAACAAATCATATTGTTAACCAGAGTTATGAATGAAAAAACTACGTAAGTAAAAACCACTCCAAAACAAATTTAGGTTTATACAATTTGCAGAAGAAACGTGCCATCCTCCAGTCAAGGAGAAGTATAAACATGAAAAAGAGTTAGTTCGAATAACAAAAGAGTTGAGTTCCAAAAAATTTTATTCGTTCCCGCCAAAAATCTTTAAAACGCTTTGATAACAACCAATATAATGATTTCCAATGCAGTGCAAAAAAATATTCTCATCTCAATTTTCGGAAACTGCATCAGAGTGTTAGAAAGTGTAAAGGATAGCAACAAACTTTTCCCGAAAAAAGTTTTCTTGTGAAATATTATCGCGAACTATCTAACAGAGTCGATACAATGTAGAGCTGAAGCGAACTTGCCCAATGTGCATAGGACGTAACAGAAACGTTGAAACGGATTGGTTTTATTCTACATCTACCATCTATCGATAGGTTTTCGAGTCTAAGAAGCACGTATTGCATCGCAGACACCATGTGCGAACGAGGTAATAACAATAGTCCCTTTTTTTCTACGGCACCACCAAACTTGAACGTGATACTTCACCTCTGCTTATCAACAGTCATGTTCGTTGAGCACATACTGTCTAATATCTTCGAAAAAGAAAATTAACTTGAGCATGAGATTAATGTTATGTTTTGAAACATGACTTTGAGAAGCTTCCGTTGAATTTTCGTTTACGAAAGGTTCACAGATGGTAAAGAAAATTGCATTTGGAATGTATGAAGTTGATTTCACATGACGGTGTTGTAACCTTAAATCAGCTATTTTTGCAACAGATTCTCAGAGCAAGGTCAGTACATATCTGCAAATCGAAGGTAAACATTTTTTGGTTTTACGAAATTTATATTTTTATCTCATGATTTCGGTTTTCTCAAACATTTTTCAAAGATAAACATTTCAAGCATGTACGTGAAGTAAAAAAAGTTAACAGTCAAAAGATTCATAGAGAAAAATCGCGATTTTTACTATACCGTTGGTAATATTAGTAGTATTAATTCACTAAATGTAAATTTGTATTCATGGAAAATATTTTAAGCGATCTTGCACCTTAAGTTAAACAAAACAACTTGGTACTACTAACGAAATAAGTGAAAATTACGTCAGTTGAGGTATATCAATTAACTGATACATGTCGGCTTAGAATTTAAGGAGAAAGAAGTATTTAAGAAGAAGGCAAATATGAAATCATGAACAATGCCCATTAGGTGAGCCACTTGATTGGTAGGATTCACATAGAATAGGGAATTTTATTTTATATCCCGTATACAATAAGTTTTCTTTCGATTTTCGCTACGTGGTGGCAAATTTGTTGAGCGTGAAAGCTGATTGGGTAGCTTTTTTCATTGTACAGCCGTCTTTCAGAGGTAACCAGGAACAGATGCGGTGATTTCATCAGCTCAGATCATTCATTCATTCTCCATATTTATTCTGCTAAACAGATCAGCTAAATAGATCAAGTTATCCTAAAATAAGGATCCAATTCTTCAAAAATGATCGAAAACAGTAGTCCTGATCCTCAGGTTTCTCTTTGGACTCCAATGTCACCACACTCATAGTCGGTCGATATATATCTCTCTTAGTGAAGTGCTAGGACTTTCGCTTCCTTCTTTTAGTACGCTCAGCTACCGCTACTCTTGTAGTAGCTTGCTGTTGCTTGGAGCTGCCCCCATTTTCGGTTACAGCTCTGCTAACTAGCTAAGCTACCACTTCTTTTCAGGTGACCTGTGAACTTTTGCGTTTGCTGTCTCCTTTCTGGGTTATTGTTCAGCTCATTGCCGACATTTCTGATGTTTGTGTTGAAATATTAAGCGGTTTTTTAGATTTGCTGCCGGTCTGTTGGATAGCTGCTCTGCTGATTTGTACTTCTTAATCCCTTGTTCCGAAGAGAGTTTCTCAGCCAGTTTTATTGTTGGAAATGTCTCGATCACCATACCATCGCTGTATCACTTCCTTTGGTTGATGATTGCGTCACCCTTGAACTCCATTGAAAGTGGTTTTCTGTTATTGGCTTCCCTTTAGAAAGTACTGGCTAGAAATTTAGTTTTATTTAATTTATTTAATTCCGTAGAAATTGTTTTTTCTCACGTTCTCGGATCACAACCAAGGAAATCGCCAGCTTTCACCTCTTGCTGCATACCGCCCCATAGAAAACTATATGATGTCTCCCCTATTCTAACAGGTCGATACTCACCAGGCTCCAGAACTTGGCAAAGTGAATTCTTTGATCCATTTTTGCCCTCCTTCTTTTGGGGAAAGCGAATATTCAATGTCGCCTCTTTGGGTACCGGTTATCCAGTCTAGACAGACGTAGGCACCTCTCATTTGCCTCAAAAGGTGGTCCTTATGTCGCTGAGTGAGATTCAGCTCACCGGAGATTCTAGCGGACTTGACCACCAAAATTCCCTCTATACCCTCTTTACCCAGCTTAAACGTCTTCACCAAACGAATTCAAAAACAAACATTAATCAAGATAATCGAAACAAACAACAGCGCTATACCGTTGCGAACTAAGGTCAGTCCAAGCAAATCACTTTAACTTTCAATTTTCCTAACAATACGTAGCAACTATTCTAATCCGAATTCATTTCAATAATTAGTTACAGCTGCTCTATTTCAATTTCATTCATTCATTTTAACTAAATAAACAACATCTCTAATCTCTTACACGGCGTACGCGTGGCAAAAGTAAGTTCGTCAAAATCTAACAACCAATCACATTTTTCACAATTAATTTCTTAGCAAACTTAATCAACTAGTGTTCTATTAGATATTTTCAAATGTAATTTGATATAATATTCTAATAAGAACCAACAATACATGTTGAAGAAAGCGGTTAGCGGTTAGCGGGTCTCGAGCCGTTAATATCAAGATAAACAGCCTGGCGTCTCAACGTGCTGCACCATGATGCCTCCGACAATCCACTGGAACTTTCTTATGGCAGAATTTATAGATGCTCGTTAGTTGCTAATTCCGTAAATTCGTATCAGTCACTCAAATTGGGCAGAGCATCGCCATCTGAATAAGTCTAAATTTCTCTAGTTAATTCCGTGTTTTTGTTTATCGCTATCAACTGGAGCACGATGAAAAGCTCCGGAATAGGATGGATTTTTCGTAGATCCTTAAGCAGTTTTCAAAAGCAAAATTGAAAAGTCCATCGTCTTGGGCCAAATGTACCGTTAGGATGGACTGTAAATGCCAATGTATTGCGGGTTGACACTATGGATTCAACTGTATTCGACACCTCCGACTTGAGCCCCAAATGCTACTCGCACCAAACAAAGTGGATTATTGGCAGTTGCGGCAACTTCTTTAGCACATTATTCCAGTACGTCAAGTTCCGTGTCAGTTTGAATTTGTCAGATCATGGCTATTAACGTCGCACGATGCTCTTGGATCGTTATTGTATGCAGCTACATCCTTACATTAATAAGCTTATTTCTCGGTTGTTTTAATAATTGGCCACGAAAGGTTAATATGTTTATTCAAATACAATCAATTATTTAAATTTCTTAAATTAGAATTACATTTCTGACATCTGCCAAGTAAAAGATATAAGGCGAATGCTGTAATGCCTAGCTCCTTATGAGTGGTGTTACATTCGGTAGCTTACTTAAATGAGTGGTGAATTGTTGGTTCTACTTAGGGGCAGCCTGCCCCGGAGTGGGCTGCCTTTTTTTGTTTTACAAGTTCCCGGTTATTTAATTTGTTACACTGTAACACCAGTATCATGCGAATTTCACCAGCCCAGACCAGTCACCAAGCCTTCTTTTCACCCTTGCGAAGATAAACATGGACGCCAATCTGCCAATCTGGTACAGGCAAGGCCTCCATTTAGACAGCATATACAACTCATACTTTTTATGGAAACTTCTCACCAACTCTGCTTGGAAGGGACTAGTCTGAGTCAGGACTAGTCTAGTATTAGAAGATCCTCCCTTTTGATAGGATTAATACCAGCGGCTACCGCAAGGAGGTTATGATCACACATTATATATAGCACATGTTATATCGGTTTGCGACTGACCGTTATACATAGAATAATGCTTTATATCGAATTTGCCCCGAAAATAAAAAACTATGTTATCTCCCCAACTCAACATAATTCAGAAAAGTTCCAATAACTCAAGAACCAGTTCTGATTTTGTCTTCTTTTTCAATCAACGAGTTTTGCGTGAAGATTGGATGTATTTTGGCAGTAATATATTTCGAATATAAGCTGACGCTTCTTAGCTGAAACTTTTATTTCAGAATAATAATTTGAAAAATTAAAATTCTTTAATAACATAAAACTTATGAAGTCAGCCATAATTTACAACAGGCTTATTTAAAAGCTTTAAGCTGAATCACAAACTTCTGTTACAGAAAAAAAATTGATTAATTCCAATGCATTTAAAATTATATTCGATATCCTCAACCGGCTTCAAAAACGCTATACTTCATCTCTCTGAAATTTTTTTTTCATGAAATGCCAGTTCGCCTTCCGTCTTACTTGATTTGCAATTAAAATCTGTCTCTCGTTAATGAAATTGCATGACATGAAAAAGAACGACAACAAAACAACGAGAAAGATGAATCTTTTACTCCAGTTGTAAAGTCAGTCTAGAAAAATGGAATGAAGTAGAATCTGTCCCGGAACATCTTTTACATGGAACATGCCATTACAAAGTGTCAGTCTTTCTCGCAAAGATTAATTTGCGAAATTTAAGATAAATCAGAGAGAACGGTATACAGTCAAGAACTTAATTAAGCGATTATCATTTTTCTGTTTTATTTCGTCTGTGAAATGAACTCAACTCTGAGCGCACTTTGAGAAAAAGGCCTGCAAAAGAAGATTTTTTAGCAAACTGTGATGCAAAAAAATCAGAAGAAAGTTTGATGAAAATCAAAAGCGGCAGCCGTGTTGCCGACCGTTAAATAAGGGATCGAAACTTTATCTTTAGAAAATTAGTGAGTTGACTACTGAGTTGGTATACAAAAACTATTGAAGGCATGCAAATAGTTACTTCACGAATCCTAAAGAAATAAATAAACAACAGAACCTAAAATTTTAATGTGTGTAATTATCATGATATTTGCAGTTTTCACTATCGGCCACTATTATATAAACTTTGCGTTTATTAAGCGTATTTTGTCTCTGGTTGTAAAATAAGCCCAATGGATTAAAGATGATTGTTTTAAATTATGGTTAGTTAATGTTTGGGAGTTTCTCCTGCTTTTTTAATACTCATAATTATTTATATGCGATAAAGATCTAGTATATAAGCCACTGATTTAAAAAAAGAACGTTTATGATTTAAGTGCCATTGGGCATCTTTTTTCTACCACAGCGTATATTTGTAATAAATTTTCAAGTTTTGAAAATTCTACTCTTACTGTTTTGCTTTTGTTCGCATGCATTCACATTTTTATACCAGAATGGTGCCAATTTTTAATTGTATCTAAGAATTATAACCCAAACTGATATCTGCATATGGTACAATAAAAGTTTATGGAGAATATGAAGAAAAAATTTTTCCTGTTAAAAGTTTGATTATATAAGCTGACCGAAATCTGTTTCGCTGATGATCAGGTGACGTTTGATAAGAGTGTGCTACAGTTGGATGGAATGTTTAATAAGTTTATATCATTATATTTTTGTTTCTTTACTAACTTTCTCAACATAGTTCACAGTTTATAGTTCACAACAAAAATGACTTCATCCGAAAACTGGTCCATCAATGTCTGCTTTGAGCGATGATCGTGAAATGTTAACCGTTCGAAATCAGATTCAATTACCCATCTAGATTTAAAAAACTAAATATGTAGAAAAAATGAATTTCATTCTAACTGGTATGATAGGCCAAAAACTGTAATATTTAGTTGGGAAATTCCATCTCAATTGATCTTACTTGCTCGACTTTTTCTGCTTCTCAATTGCCCTAGCTTGCTCGAATTTTTTCGAGAACTGCTCTATTTTAACTCACCTTGAGATGCTCTGGTCTTTTTTCGGAGTCATTAAACACTGCTTAGGTCATATAGCTATGAGATGGTAAGAAATTTACTAATTTAAGCGGGAAATTTCCAATGGTACTCTCATATGGGCAGTTGAAAGTTGATCAATTTGCAGCAATCCCACACAATTTTGACGTAACGACAACAAAGATTAATATCATCAATCGACAATATGGAGAATATAATGCATAATAGCGATTAGAATCATGCAAATATATTCAGAAATTTGGAAATGAGATCATATATAATAGCAAAAAGAATAGGAAAATAGTTTGCTAGGACGCTTTTTAACTAAGTTGACAAGACAAGAGAGATTGCAGCTCGGTTTTGAACCAATCAAAGTATTTTGGGATGCAATCTTCGACAATTGCAGAAAGTATTGCCTGCCTTCCACTCATTGTACAGCTGACGAGCAGCTTCTTAGATTTTGCGGCCGTTTTAGCGCAGGATTATAGGTTTATTGCTCCAAAGGTCTGCTTAGTTACTTTTAAAGCTAACCTGCTTCAATTCTTTTGTCAATCATTTCTTGTCCCATAACATGAACCAAAATCATTATCACGGCGTCTAAAGTAAGTGCAGTGGCTCTGTTCGAAATAATGTACTTAAGATTTTGTTTTAACGAGTCTGATTCTCGATTCTCTTTCGGAGCAGGCCAACATTAATAGCATTGATCTTACATCGCTCGAAAGGCTGACATACACTGAAACAAATCCACATGGCGCAAAGAGCTATGTAACATAGCGCATTATTTATGGCCTCATACGCTATGTACATAGTACTCTGAGCTATGCAATATGGCTCCCCGCGCCATAATGTCAGAATCTACATAGCGCGTGGTCCTATGTAACATGGTGTAATACGAAGAAAATTTTCCGGAATAGTCTAAAGAACATTTTTCTTTTTCTCCTAAATAAACTTATGTTTTTGTTCGAAAAATTTATGGTATTTCCTTTTTCGTTGTGTACTTTTTATGAGAGATAGAGTCATAAAACGTTGCCCATACTATGGGTATGTAGTTTTGCTTTGATGCTTTCCGTCTGTAATCAAATCCTGAAAATTCGTAGATGTGAATTCCAATATGTATGCATTTGAATTACATGTTGGGTTTTGTGACATCTGTTAGGGATTACAAAATTCGTAGGTGTGAATTTTCGGTACATGCTGGGTTTTGTGACATCTGTTAAGGAGCTACATAGTTTTGAGACAGTGTCCTAGCCCTAGTAGAAGTTGAGCGTAGTATAGTGCGATAGTTTGCCCGGTGCAGTAGCGCTAATAGTGCGAGAAATTCATACGAAAAAAAAGTAGTGTTAATAGGAAAAGACTTAAGGTGAGTAGGCTCACTGAGTTTGGTTAACTTTGGTAGTTAACCTGTTTGGTAGTTTTGTTGGTGTTTTATTACAAAAGGTTGTACGGCGTTGTGGATGAATTTTAAGATTAATAAAAAGGGGAGCAGTTGTGTCTGTGTTGGACGGGTCACGGTTCGGGTGGCGATGAGTCGCTACTGTGTGTGTGTCCCGCCCTCGTTCGACCAACTGTTGCTTTGCGTCCCCAACCGAAGGATCAGCTTTGTATGTGTTAAGTGGATTATGGTTAGGGCGGCGAGAAATCGCTGCTGTGTGTTTGATCCGCTTTGGTTCGGCAAGCTGATGCCTGGAGGGTATTTAAAAATAAAACAAAAAAAATTATTTAGTGATTGGTTCGTGTCCACCACGCTGTCCACCATTATCAATTAGCAAGACTTAGGCTTATCCTTATTTTACAGATTGTGAAAGCTTCTCGACGATTGGACGGTTTTGGTACACGGAGGTAATTAAAAGTGTTTTCTAAAATAAACAAAAAAAATCAAAATTTGGTCTTACAATGGCGTAGCATTTATGGTCCCACACGCTATGTATAATACATAGTACCCTGAGCTATGCAGTATGGCTCCCAGCGCCATAATTACATGGCACCGAAATTATGGCCCCACACGCTTTATTAAATAGTGCCATGAGCCATGTAATATGGCTCATGGCACTCCAATTATAACTCGCAGCCATACTGTGTGAGGAGGTGTATAAATGTCAGCAAGCTTCTTGAGTATAGGAGAGATTTTATTGTAGTAGATTAGTTGACTGCAATAAGATTGTTTAGCTAATAGAAACACTCCAAATACAATAAGTCTGCCAAAAAAGGGACGAAGAAATGGGAGGAAAATTGATCAAGTCTGAAAGTTGATCAAGTGTCGTGATCCATTGGCAAGCGATCTTCACGCTGCGGAAATTTCGATAATCAATCGAAAAAACTGAGACCGGGTGTCAAATAATTTTTGTGAACGAATTTTTATCGAATAAAACTTCAATTAAAAAATAAACTGCAAATCAATCGTAATCATTACGCTCGAAAAGCATGTTATTGCACTGAAAAAACACATAGCGCCAGACGCCATAATCTATAGACTTCTGGCGCCATGTACATAGTCGATTTCGGTCGATTTGTGATGAAATATAGCGCCACACGTCATAGTACATGGGAGCAGAAGCTATGCTTATAGCCCTCCACGCCATATACTATGGTCTTCCATGCCATATACTACAGTCCTCCACGCCATGTACTACAGTTCTCCATGCCAGGTACTATAGCCCTCCACGCTATCTTCATGGCGTGGAGGACTATGTTACATGGCGTGGAGGACTATAGAACATGGCGTGGAGGGCTATAAGCATAGCGTCTGCTCCTATGTAGTTTTCGCCATGTATTATGGCGTGTGGCGCTATATTTTATTACAATCCCCAAATTGACTATGTCTATAAATTATGGCGTCTGCTGCTATGTGTTTTTCAGTGTATAAGCTCTATAACTCTTCCCATTGGTTTTAGTTCAGGGTATTCATATTTGGGGTTCCAGAAAGCTTTTGAAAACTGTGTTATACTGGAACTAGTGCTTTCGGCACTTTGACTCCCCACCTCTTGGCGACTTCACACCCAAAGCCCAACTCACTTCACACTCAAAGCAAAATATGTCACTTTGTGCAGTTGTTCCACACTGCACTATTCCGTTAGCTGTCTGATGCTCGTAAGAACGGGCTATGGTGTTTTTCAGATGTTCCATGGTACTATTAGGATGTTGTTCTAGTCTGTCGAACTTTTCCAAGAGCGGGGCTTTGGCATGTTTGCAGTTGATATTTGTTAGTCTTGCATGCTTGGTAGCAGGCAGTGCTACCATACCTGTATGTCAATATGGGTCGTATGATTTGTTTGTAGATTAGCGTTTTGTTGGTCATATTCAGTTTTTCTGTTCTGGTCACTGGTTGCAGTCTGCTCAGTAAACCCTTTCTTATTTGCCAAATGTAAGTATCAAGTATTTGGCTGTCCATTGCTAGTCGGTAGTCTGGTTGTTGACTATTAGTTGAGGTGGTTGTTGTCTTCGTCGTCCCGTTACGAAGATGGCTTGCGTCTTCTCGGCGTTTATTTGGATTTTCCATTTCTAGAAATATTCCAACAACGTGTCTATGTAGGTTTGCAGGTTTGAGGATATAGCTTCTGCATGCTTCGGGGTATAAAAAATACAAGTATCGTGTGGTTACGAGGCTATTTTTGTGTAAGTCATGTTGCGGATGTCTGCAGTGTATAAGGTATACAATATCGTGGGGAGTGGTGGACCTTGCGGGACTCTAGCGTCTATTGCGCGCATTGTGGAGAGGTGGTTGTCAATTCTGACAAAAGAAGTTCCGCCTTGAAGGAAAAAGGCAATTATTTGCATGAAAGGTAATGGGATTTGAAATGTATGCATTTTAAAGATTAGTCCAGCATGTGGGAAGTAGAAGCCTTTGCCTGGTTTCGGCACAACTGTTAAAATCGCTGTTTTTCAGACCTCAAGGAAGCTTTTCGTTCAAAATATAGCGTTTATAATTTCAATAGCTGCTGTCAATGTGCTGTCGGGGAGTTGTGCCAGCCATAAGTTCCCAATTGAATCAGGTCCAGATGATTTCCGCTTATTAAGCTCGGTAACGAGTTGTTTGACTTCTTCAAAGTTTGTTGGTCTGATTCGATAGTCTTCTGTTAGGGCAGAGGTAAGGATTTGGTCTACAAACTCAGAAACTTTTTTTTTCATCAATATCATCCTCCGGGGAATGGTTTTTTCTGAAATAGAAGCTCCAGTACCTCAGCAAAGGCCTCCGCCTTGCCAATGCCGTCAAATTTCAGTCCATTTGGCGCATGCATGGGGGCAACCGCTATTTTGTTTTCGTACCGAAAATATTTGGTCATGCGCTAGTAATTGCCATCCCCAGGATTCATGCTATTCAGAAAGTCACCCCACTTCTTGTTGCAGGAGAGCGCGATCCGACAGCTGACGGTATTTGCGAGCCGATTTGCTTCTGTTAATATGCTAAGGTCACCCGCACGCCTAGCTCTTTAACGAATTCTATTCCTTTTCTTTATCAAATCTTTTATGTCTTTTGGGAGTTCGTAAAGGTTTTGGCCCCTTGTCGGAGTTTGAATCATGCTGTCTTCTCCTGCCTGCCTTATTTTTTGAATAGCTCTGTTAAGGTCACTGGTGGTTATGATTGTTTTTTTCAAAATGTTCGTTCCCCATTGCATCTCGGAAAGCATTCCAATTTGTTCTCTTCATCATTTGAAGAGGCTCGTCAATGTACACATCTTCTATGATGAAGAATACCGGCTTTGGTCAAATGACAGTTCATCGAGGACAGTCAGTCGCAAGTTATGGTGGAAATTATGCAAAATTCTTGTATCTGGGATATGAATATGAACTGTGTGGTTCGTCGGGGAGATGCAGGCTTATTTAGTTATCCATGGTGGATCTTCGTAGCTCAATTTCAGCTTGAATGCCTCTCACGTCTTCCCAGTGGCGGTGATAAGCGTTTAAGTCTCTTACCACAGACAAGACCTTTGCCTTTGAAAAGTTCATTTAAATCCGGTGCCAAAAGTAGTGTTTTTAGGAGGAATGTTCGCAGAAGTCACCACAAATTCATAGAAATCCGTGTGCACTTTGATGGCAATCGCTTCTATTTGTTGGAGGGTCGAAATTTGGAGTTGAAGGTGGCTTACGCCCCTTCTCACCATGATTGCAGTGCCACCACCTCGACCTGTCAATTTGTCGTTACGATATAGATTGTAGTTAGAGATGTGGAGGTGATCATCTGGCTTTAGAAATGTTTCCTGAATGAGCATGATGGTAACTTTATAACCATATAGTGTAAATGAAAATGGTCATGTGGTTGGGAAATGACATTTATGTTTTTTGTTAATTTTTGTAACTGGAAATGTTGCGAGCATTTCCTGCACCATTTTCTCCATCATGACCTTCAGCATGGATTGAAACTGCTCTTAAATGTTGTAAAGCAGTTGAGCCATGATAGCCGGCTGCAGGATTGTTAGCTTTGGGTTTCGGGGTTGGGTTGTAGGTGGGTGTAACGGTGATTGGAAGCTCGCTTTTGCAGGCTGTGCAAACGTTTTCCTCAGATTCTTGGGTTTCATTGGTCATCCTACCTAGCTGGCCGGATGGTCACCTACACAGTTCATACAATTGGCGGTTTTTTCGCATTGTTTCGTGCACTTGGAGAAGTGGTGTTCGTCTTCGCATTTAACTCATTTCGCCTGCGCGAGGTAATTATTAGCCACACCGCAATTATTGGCCGCATGGCCAAACTGCTGACACCTATTGCACTGCAATTGCCCTCCTCTTGGTCGCTGGGCTGGGCATGCTGCTTGGACGTTATATGTGTCGGTTTCCCCCTTCGAAAGGAAAACCTTGACAAGCTTTGATTGCATTGCCCTGACATATTCTAGTGGTGGAAGTGCTGAATACTCCTCTTATGGCTGGCTGATGGGAGAGCATCTTGGACCTCCATATCTACTGAACACAAGCTCTAAGTATGATTTTCAGTGTCTTCAGCCGCAAATGAAACTAGAGTTTGAATAGTGCTCTTGGCCTTTGTTATTTTTTTTGTCTGTTTTTGTTGAAAGTGTCGGCGATAATGTCAGTTTTCGTTCCAGTTTAGTCTTTTCCGTATTGTGGGTCACATTGAGAATTCTGTTTGTGAGCTCTTTATTTCGTCTGATCAGTTCTTCGTTCTGCTTATGCTGGGCGGAAAATTCGGCCTGAATGTTCGCCAGCTGTTTTACATTTCTATTCAGGCTTTTGTTAGATTGCTTTATCTGTTCAAGAAGCTGTGCCGTCTGGTCGTCTCTCTCGGTGTCCTTATAAATTCTGGAACATTGTATGGTGCGGGTTTTATACGTCCGAGCAGAATCGTGCTTGAATACCTAGTGACGGTTGTTAGACAATTAGGAGCTCAATTTCTATGGCAAGGATCTACGTCTGATAATTTTTACTCTTTCTTTGCAAAACTGAAACGCTGTGACATCTTCGTTGCTAATACGCCATCACACCATTATTGACGGTGGATGATGTCCTCGATCTTCATCTTTACAATCTACCGGTTGGAGCTGTATGTGTACACTTTACCATTTTGATGTTTGGATTTTTCCTCCACCGTGAAATTTTTTCACTAGAACAAGATTTGTCGATGTTTGCTCTTGCTGCGCCGCTGAAGGAGTTCTTTGCATCTTGAGGTCCTAAGTTTTTTCAACTGCTCTGTAAGCAAATTTTCTGCTGATCTTTCGGAAGGCACTCGTTCCGAGCTCCGATTTTTAATGCGAGACATGGTTTTGGTGGAGATGCACTTTGTCTTTACACGTGAGCGAACAATCTTAAAGTGTACATCAATTGTGAACAACAAAATGACGTATTTAAGAATATGAGCTGCAGAAACGATGCACATGAACAACTGTATTGAAAACATGTTTACTTTTGTAACAGCAACAGCAACAATTCTTTTAATTTTACTTTTAACAATAGTGAGGATGATCTAAATCAAGGAAGAGAAAACTATCGAAAAAATAGTAATGAATATTTTGGTTTAAATTTACTTTTCATTAAATAATTATTCCTGCACGGAATCTTCTCACCCTTTTTTCTTGTGTATTGTTTCGGTGTAGTGAAGTCGCCGTTATGTAGCATGAAGATAATCATCCATCCAATGAAAGCACGTCAAATTAGGCTCGTCGGCCAGGAAAATGCACGCAGCGCCACTTCCTACCCGATCCTTAAAAATAAATATGCTGCACTGAAGCCGGCTTGGCAGGGACACAATTTTTACAGTGATAATACATCGCTTTTTACAGTGAAATACATAAAAAATAATTTTTTGTTGCATAAATTTTTTCATAGCTATATAAAAAATTAAAAGTTAATTAGCATCATTTTACTTTGTCGAATAACTGTGGCATTTTGATGTAAATTTGTAACAAAACAAGTAAGCAAATATAAATCCCAACGGCAATAATCAATTTTAATGAGTGATTTTATCAGAATACGAGTATACAAATTAGTTTCCTTATTTTAATAGTATTCTCAGCAGTCTTATTCACTTAGATAGGGGTCCCGGTAGCTCTGCTCGCTAAGGCGTCAGGCCGAAAAGCGGCGTGCTACGAGCCTGCGGGTTCGAATCCCGCCAGTACCATGGCTGTAAGTGTGAATGCGTGTGATTGTCTATGAGGGTGGCAAATGGGCCCAAACTTGTGGGCTAATGCTGGCCCCGTTCCCGGCAGCCCTCTTCACTATCCTAACCTAACCTAACGTTCAATCTTCTTTACCACGTATGACATGAAGGCGTTAGTGATTTTGTGTATAAAAGCAGTTTATTTCATCAATAATTTTACATAGTAAGTGTTCGGTTGATATTTTGTATAACTCAATTCATAGATAAAAAGCACAAAGCCGGCAATACTATTCACATAAATATGCGGAATGATCATCGTCAGCAAACCAAAAAAAAACTACGAAAAAAAGGAAAAATAATTATACATGCAATGCGAAGCGGGGAAAGAAAAACAGGAAGGAAATGAAAGTTTTTTCCTACCAAAAGTACATAATGACTTCCTTGAAAGTAATATTGCGCGACACAAACTGACACTCCGAGTAATGTTAATGATACTTTGACCCTTCAGTTAATTAAGAGCCAACTCTATTTGGGCGACGATGATGATAATGGTGATGAGGATGACGATGACAAAAGCGATAGACGACAACGAGCAGCTTATCTTGCCTGGGGATCCGAAATTCAACCGAAAACGAAACGGCACGAAACTGAATAAAGGAATTTTTAAATTTCACGAGACCAACACTACGCTTCCCCGAAGGCATATTAGAGTGTTTGGAATTGATGTCGACTTGCGACTAAGTGCAGGATTATTATTCCTTAATAGATGTTCTAACAAATTTTTTTGAATCAGAAAGAAGAAATTATGGTTACTTTTTAGGGATGTTTGCTGTTTTTGCTTTGATTAGTTTCAAAACTGATTGGTTGGCACAATTAAGTCCTCTGGCGGAGTTTATCACTATGCAAATTCGTTCTTTGTTTCTAGGCATATTCTGAGCTCGAATAGAAAAATTTCGTGGTTTTCCTAGCAATTGCTTGTAGCAGTAAAGTATTTCAAGTAATTACTAATTTTAAACTCTTGTGCACAGGATTGCTCGAAAGAATGATTGTATGAAAAATGATTTTGGTTTCTGATTTTATATTGTTGAAATATTTTTCAAATTGTGTTCTCACAATCGGAGGACCAGGTGAAGTATTAAGCTAATGAAAATATATTGGCAATGATTCTCAGAACAAAAGTGGTCAATTCTTCACTATTTCAAGACCAGCACAATTTCAAAACCAACCTATTCGTTGGATTTCGTTTTGATTAAATGACTGCATCAGGAGTTATAGGGGTAGAAATATTTCGGATCTGTGTATAAAAAAAATGAGTATAAGTAATTAATTTCCAGAGTTTGAGGCAGCTGTTCTATGTATACAATAATTACTTCTATGTATACAATAATTATAATTTGATCGTAATGTTTTTTCATACGAAAATGACTAAAATCTTCAGTGTTAGAACCATATCCTCTTAATCCTAACTTTCGACCAACAATACACCAATCTACACTTAAATTTCTTTGAAAATAAATGACCAAACCGGACGTTCTATGCTATAGGCCTTTTACTTTTTAAAGTATCACATATTAAAACAAATTCTATCAAATCTGGTCCC
The DNA here is from genome assembly GCA_947369275.1 of Nemotelus nigrinus. Lineage (NCBI taxonomy): Eukaryota > Metazoa > Arthropoda > Insecta > Diptera > Stratiomyidae > Nemotelus > Nemotelus nigrinus. Next base: position 165,830,916 of record OX376372.1, read on the forward strand.
ACTAAATTAAAATCTAATACATTTTGTGAATGTCATTGGGGACGTTTGCAACTATTTCTGGAAACCAAAAAATAAATCAGGAGCGCCATTTATATGAAGGATTTTTGCTTTCGTGCCCGCATTACCCAAAGACTACAGAATCTTGTTTCTAGCATACGTAAAGCTGTCCAGTAAATTTCAGTATGATGTTACCACAATGCGAATTTATACAAATATTTCTTTGCCAAATTGTAAGCCTCTGAGACACTTACTGAGTTGAAAATTTCCAAAATAATATTATAAAAAGTAAAATAATGCAACGGAAATTCTTGTCAAATCTAGAGTGTGAGGCTAGTAGACAGCTTTATTCACAAATTTACAATCAATATATACGAGTGTTGAGTGATTGGTCGCATTACTCACTTTATCCATATATTTTAACACAGGTACCTATTTAGAGCTAAGATAGCTCATAGCATGGTGCGTGGTCTCCCGCAAGAGCTTAGATTCAAGCCAGGGACCCAATACACAAGGAGCGAGTGATCTACCCATCACACTACATGAGCCTTTAGATTCACTTTTCTTAATCTTCTCCAAGTGTCTTATTCTCTCAGTATTGTAGTGATCTCCAGAAATTAACTAAAAAGCCCGCTTTCGCCAACAGAGTATAGTTTTTACTAATGTTCGAAGAAGAACATTAGTATTAAAATCACTTTAGCCAAAAATTCATATTTCTATACATATATATATATATATATATATATATATATATATATATATATATATATATATATATATATATATATATATATATATATATATATATATATATATATATATATATATATATATATATATATATATATATATATATATATATATATATATATATATATATATATATATATCTATATATATATCTATATCATCAAAAAATTTCAGTGAAAAAATCTCAGGAACGTGCCATCCGATTGAACTGAAATTTTCAGAATACATTGGTGTACATGCAGAATAGTGCCAAGTCTCACAAAAAGTTGATAACCTTTAACCCTTTGGCGCCGGTGGCCATTTTAGTGATATGTTAAATATACCTATTTTTCTGTCAAAAAATAACTTTTGCAAAAATAAAGTTTATGTAATGAATTTTAAACGTGTTTTAAATGTGAATATGATAATGTTTTTGAAATGTTTAACCCTATGTGTGCGCTAAGCGCCTAAATTGAGAATGGGAAAATTTGAAAGTTTTTGAATCGCGATAACTTTTTATTAGATCATCAAATCAATATGAAACTTACAGGACTTATTATTGTTATTAAGTTGCACATTTGCATAATTTTCGATTAACGTGCTGACAACCCTGTAGCTACGGCAGACACTGAAAATGAAAACATTCAAACCATCGAATCTCCTAAACAATGCCTCTTTCTCACAATGAAAATCATTTTGTGTACAAATCTTATGCTTTATCTATACAGTTAAAGTAAAATTTTGGAAATTTCATGTCGGACAAGAACGGTAACCCTCTCCCAGCTAACCTATATTTTTAGCATCAAAAATTTCTGTTCACGGGAACTCACGAGCCAATAATCAGATACAATTGAAATCCACAGAGTGTGTTGGCCTTAAGTAGGATCAGGTCTGATAGAAGCGATTTTGAGTTGTGGGCAGCTCTGTGCCAGTGGTGCCATCTTGAAAAATTACAAAGAAAAAAAACTGCTTTTTGCCCTATGAATTCTGATTCAGTTACCATATTTTTATGAAATTGACAAAGTAACTGAACTCGAATCTAAACCGTGTTTGGTAGAACTTTGGGTGAAAAATTCGATTGGTGCTGCCAGCTTTGGTAAATTTTGTGTCTTTGGTTTTGAAAATTCGCTCAGGAAAATACAGTTTTTTGCCCTATAACTTCCAATGCAGTCATGAAATCAATACGAATTTCATACGATTAATGGAACTTATTATAGGCATTATTCAGGCCGAATCTGGCTCTAAAGCCATGATAGGGCTGCCAGCTATTATTGGTTGCTTGTTTATTTGCAATATCTTTATTAAGCGATTTTATCGTAAAATTTTCAAATGGTAATGATATTGTAGTGACAATAAACAGAAAATATTAAGTTTTCGATTATTTCAAAAATGTCGCGGTTGGTAACCCTTAATTTTTTTATACTCCTATAACTTTGAATGCAGTCATCGGATCAAGACGAAATTCGCAGGGTAGGTTAATTTCAACGTGAAGCAGATGTGTTATATTTTTGGCTTTGATACTGGCAAAAGGTTGCCAGCACGAGTCGGTAGTGCTATTTTTGTATCAATAAATGCTTACAGTTAGCATTCATACCGGAAAAATTTACAATGAAAATAAATGACCAGTGTTTCAATTCGGATCGCAGCCCCAAACACCAACTTCAGTTACAGTGCCGCAGGCACTGAGCATTTTCTTCATTGATGAGATGCTGCTTTGTGAAAAAGGTTTGTGAAATAAACAACTGATAATGAAAATAATTATCAAGTGTTTTGCTCTCATAAACTTTGAAATTCATGCCAGTGGTAATATCTGAAACCTTCCACCATATGAGTTATAATGCATTCTTGAGACCAAAGTAAAACGTGGCGTTTGAAACAGTTTGGCTGTAATAAGCAGTTCGTGTGGTAGAATATGCACTCGAAATTTGCACGGTTCTTCTACTGTTCTTCAAACATTAGTGTTTCTAGCGGTTTAGGTGCGCTAGAGTTTTTTTTTATTGCAATACATTAATCTGAGCAAATGCAAAATTGTTTGAATCCCGGGTATATTTAAACCGAAACATATTCATTAGAACAACAATCAAACAAAGGGGGAGGCAACTGAAAAGTACTGCATGTTTCTTTATTGACAAAATAAATTTATAATTTCCTAAATTAAAATTTTTTTAGCGATGGATTGTTGCAACATACAAAGAATTTTATCAAAAGAATGATAAGAGCTGTTTAAACTACAAAACTCATCTTAATTTTATTTACCATTTCCTTGTTATGATTCATCTTGTAAAAAAACGTTCCAGCTATTATAATTGACAGGAAGGATATTAAAGGAGTTATATTTGTAATTTATTAAAATGTATGATAATATATTAACAAAAAACGAAATTTTAGCTCTTTACTTTCTCGCTTCTTGGCCACTACTTTTATGAGCTCATCTTTCAGGATAATAATCATGGATGAATTCTTGGCATACTTTCATCAAAGTCCTACTGAGATTTTAACTTTATTCCCACACTCCCACAAATGTCAATGTGAAGAAAGTTTAGCACTTTAAAACCAATGTGCTATCTATCGGGGCAAAAAATTAGCCACAAAGATAGTATTCCAGTTTGTTGACACTTCATATTTGACAACAACAGTGACAGTCGCACCAACGTCCATTATACCGACACAAATAAAAGGGTGAGCTGTACTCCCCTATTAAGCATAAATGTTCTATCTATATTTTTTGCATTATTGAGATAACGCCAAGTTCGAAAACTGCATGCTCTATTATATCATTCTACAAAATATGAAAAACCTATATTTTGTGGAAGTATGTTAAAATTAATAATGAAAAATCCCCCTCATCTACCAAAAACGTCGCTGCATAAACGCTCTATCTACCGTAGATAGAACGTTTATGCTGTGTAGATAGAACGTGTCTGCTTAGTAATGGGGCCAGTTTTTCATATCATGTTACTGCAAAAAAGTCCTATCTGCTAAAAATCTATCTTTCACAAATATTTTCAACGTGAAAGCTTTTACTTCAGATGTATCTTAAATAAACGTATTTGTATCTAGGTTTAAACTTTCGTCCCGTTTGAAAATGTCCGCGGCATTTAGAAAAACACAAATCTTTGAATAAGTCAAAAGTACTAAAATGTAGATAGAACATTTATGCGTAATAGGGCAGTTTACGAAACTTTATCGAGGCTGTGAGGCAATGAGCTACGTAAGTGCACATATGCACATATATGCAAGGGGTGGCTCTGTCAACCCTATCGCTGCGACATGCTTGACCGGCCATAGTGCGTTTGATGTTCAAAGCACGGCGACACTGCATCCTGCTGTTTGCATAATTTCGTTGAACATTATTTGTGCATTGCAAAATGATATTTTATTTGCGACTGGAGCAGGGACAGAAGGAAGAGCCACGGATACGTTACGAGATCGCATAATTAATAATGCAAACATACAGAGAATTTATCCGAAAATGGAAATTCACTCGTTCGTACAAAGTAAACATAGTGGCATCTGTGTGCATCCAGTTGCTCGATTAATGGAAACAGATAAATTTCAACCCTTTGCTTTTGGGGTATTTGCGTTACCATGTATGTAACAGTGTTGTTTCTGCAGATAGTTAGTTTTGGGCTTGAATTGCAATGCAAAGAGACATTCCGGAAATAAAGTTTTCATGCGAAGTGCTAAGCTATGAGCTAATTTAAAAGTAATCTTTTTAAAGCTATCTCTTGCAGCGACATTAAATGTGTCAAATCACTTCTTAAATTTTTTCGAAATTCGGGGTTCGAAAAATATTTTATGGCATAATCATGTTTCCGGACATCACCAAACTATCGATCTTATCGTTAAATCATTCACAACCTTAATCAAGTCGAATCTATAAAACTGTGAAATGACGCCCACTTTAATGCAGTGAAATAGCTACTTAAGCTTTCGATGTCAAATTTAACTTTATAGTCTGTCTACACTGCAGTCGGGGTTTTTAATTCTTGAATTTTGTTTTTAGAACAATTATTTTGTCATACTTTTTAAGTGTCTGCCCAAACCCTTCACTCAATTACATATTTTCTAGCATGATACAATGAAAACAAGGTAATCCATTGCGCATGTCGCTCACTATCCCATTCTCGCGCTGGTGACAACTGTGAGTGATTTGCCTTTAAGCCAATGTAAAATTGGGCATCTTCAAGGAGGGCGTTTGGGGTGTTAATGGTGCGATATTTCGATTTTGATGATGAGATTTGAATAGTTGGTCTGTGCTTTTAAATTTCCAAGAAACCCGCAAGGAAAAAGCTGTTGTACAAAGCACAATGATGAGAAACTTAATAGCTTATATTTCCGGAGAAGATATTAAATCCACTCATGACAACGAATAATTTTGAGTGTTCTTATGGGTCCGATGCTAGTTGTATGTACGTGCGATGTTGGGTTGCAGATTCATCCAGCCCGAGAGCGTAATAGATCTATGATGTGATTGATATAGAGTAATTCTGTTAATTGCGGTTCTTCGTGAGCTGCGTTTTGAAAATATCGGAGCAGTTGGAAACAGGATTTGTATTTTGTTATTAACTCCGCATAATTATTAATAATGAAGTTGATAACAACCGACAAGCTCTAGCTATTTTTTTAGATATCAAGAAAGCTTTTGACACAGTAAACCACGATATACTTTTATTCCAGCTTCGAAATGTAGGATTGAGAGGTAATGCTCTTTTGCTAATAAAATCTTATTTATCTGACAGAAATCCAAATGTTCGGATAGGTGAATCCATAAGTGATAATCTCGCAGTCATATGTGGAATACCTCAAGGAACTGTTTTGGGTCCAATACTTTTCCTTATATATGTGAATGAGCTATGTAAATTTGAAGAAACCATGATTAAAGGGAGAATTGTGTCTTTCGCTGATGATTTGGTACTTCTGTATAGTAATAATTACGAGAATGATCTTGCTTCAAATATAAATCGTGATTTGGAGCTTATTTCAAGCTAGCCCTAAATTTAGAAAAAACAAAATACATTTACTTTGGGAAAAATTCGTTCTACAACAGGTCACTTAATATTAGAATTAATAACATTAACTTGAGAGAAGCCAATGCCATTAAGTACTTGGGTATAACTATTGATTCTTCCTTGAAATGGGATATTCAAGTTGAAAATTTGTGCGGGAGAATAAGAAAACCTTTGCATAAATTATTTAGCCTTCGATATATACTTCCACCACAACAAATGAAAATGGTGTATTTTGCAATAATTCAATCATTATTGCAGTATGGAATTTTGGTGTGGGGCTCAGCATATTTCGCGACTATTAATGTTCTCCAAAATTTGCAAAATAGAGTGGTAAAAATCTGTATTAAACAATCAAAGTTCTATTCTACCACTTAAGCTTTTTCTGAGTTTGATGTGCTTAATATACGTCAGTTGTTTGTTTATGAACTGCTTAAATACGTCTACTTGCATCTCAATGACTTCGAAATTCAGCACGCTTTTCATCTTACTCGTTCACAAGTCAAGAGACCTCTAGCTCTACAAAAATATAGGACGACCAGAACGTCAAGGCATGCATGTAATTTAGGTCCAAAATTATACAATCAAGTACCGACTGAAATTAAAGAATCAATTAATGTATCAAATTACAGGAAAGTCATAAAAAAGTATATTGTTGATAGTCCTTGTTCAGTGTTTATTATTTAAAAATTAAGTTTCATAATGCAACTCATGAGTATAAGTTATACATGGAATAATTAGATAGTTTGTATACATATTAATTATGTTCAATTGTATTATTATAAAGCTATAGCTAAAACTGTTCAAGTAACGCCGCACCCACTCAAAAGTTTGCCTTATGTGGGCTGTGAGCTTTATATCTTAAAAAGGAATTCTGTATTTTTATTAAAGATTAACCTGTAGCTATAAAGATTGACTAAATAAATAAATAAATAAATGCATTATCGAACTCAAAATTTCGCTCTGGAAGGCGAAAATTTCGCACTGGAATGCAAAAATTTCGCACTGGAATAAGAATATTTCGCACTGGACAGCGAAAATTTCGCACTCGAAAGCAAAAATTTCGTACTGAAAACCGAAAATTTCGCACTGGAAAGCGAAAATTCCGCACTGAAAAGCGAAAATTTCACTCTGGAAATTTCGCACTGCAAAATTGTACACTTCGAAAATTCGCACTGCAAAAATGGACACTGCGAAAATTCGCACTGCGAAAATTTGCACTGCGCAATTTCGCCATGTGAAATTTCGCACTGCGAATATTCGCACTGTGTAAATTCGCACTGCGAAATTTCGTACTGCGAAATTTCGTAACGCGAAAATTCGCACTGCGATAAATTGCACTGCGACATTTCGCAGTACGAAATTTTGCAGTGAGAATTTTCGCAGTGCGAATATTCGCAGTGCGAAATTTAAAATGGCGAAATTTCGCAATGTGAAATTTCGCACTCCGAATATTCGCACTGCGAAAATTCGCACTGCGAAAATTCGCATGGCGAAAATTCGCACTGCAAAATTTCACAATGCGAAAATTCGTATTGCGAAAATTCGCACAAAGAAAATTCGCACTGCGAAAATTCGCTCTGCGAAAATTCGTGCTGCGAAAATTCGCTCTGCGAAAATTCGTACCGCGAAAATTCGCACTGCGAAAATTCGTACTACGAAATTTCGCACTGCGAATATTCGCATTGCGAAAATTCGCACTGCGAAATGTCGCACTGCGAAAATTCGCACTGCGAAAATTCGTACTGCGAAAATTCGCACTGCGAAATTTCGCACTGGAAAATTCGCACTGCGAAAATTCGTACCGCGAAAATTCGCACTGCGAAAATTCGTACTACGAAATTTCGCACTGCGAATATTCGCACTGCGAAAATTCGCACGGCGAAAATTCGCACTGCGAAAATTCGCAATGCGAAAATTCGTACTGCTAAAATCGCACTGCGAAATTTCGCGCCGCGAATATTAACACTGCGAAAAATCGTACTGCGAAAATTCGCACTGCAAAATTTCGCACTGAAAAATTCGCACTGCGAAAATTCGCTATGCGAAAATTCGTACTGCGAAATTACGCACTGGAAAATTCGTACTGCGAAAATTCGCACTGCGAAATTTCGTAATGTGAAATTCGCACTAAGAAAATTCGCACTGCGAAAATTCGCAATGCGAAAATTCGTGCTGCGAAAATTCGTACCGCGAAAATTCGCACTGCAAAACTGGACACTGCGAAAATTCGCACTGCGAAAATTTGCGCTGCGCAACTTCGCCATGTGAAATTTCGCACTGCGAATATTCGCACTGTGAAAATTCGCACTGCGAAATTTCGTACTGCGAAATTTCGTAACGCGAAAATTCGCACTGCGATAAATTGCACTGCGAAATTTCGCAGTACGAAATTTTGCAGTGAGAATTTTCGCAGTGCGAATATTCGCAGTGCGAAATTTAAAATGGCGAAATTTTGCAATGTGTAATTTCGCACTCCGAATATTCGCACTGCGAAAATTCGCACTGCGAAAATTCGCATGGCGAAAATTCGCACTGCAAAATTTCACAATGCGAAAATTCGTATTGCGAAAATTCGCACAAAGAAAATTCGCACTGCGAAAATTCGCAATGCGAAAATTCGTACTGCGAAAATTCGTACTAAGAAAATTCGCACTGCGAAATTTCGCACAGCGAAAATTCGTGCTGCGAAAATTCGCACTGCTACAATTCGCACTGCGAAAATTCGCTATGCGAAAATTCGTACTGCGAAATTTCGCACTGGAAAATTCGTACTGCGAAAATTCGCACTGCTACAATTCGCACTGCGAAAATTCGCTATGCGAAATTTCGTACTGCGAAATTTCGCACTGGAAAATTCGTACTGCGAAAATTCGCACTGCGAAAATTCGCACTGCGAAATTTCGTAATGTGAAATTCGCACTAAGAAAATTCACACTGCGAAAATTCGCAATGCGAAAATTCGTGCTGCGAAAATTCGCTCTGCGAAAATTCGTACCGCGAAAATTCGTACTGCGAAATTTCGCACTGGAAAATTCGTGCTGCGAAAATTCGCTCTGCGAAAATTCGTACCGCGAAAATTCGCACTGCGAAAATTCATACTACGAAATTTCGCACTGCGAATATTCGCACTGCGAAAATTCGCACTGCGAAAATTCGCACTGCGAAATTTCGCACTGCGAAAATTCGCACTGCGAAAATTCGCACTGCGAAATTTCGCACTGCGAAAATTCGCACTGCGAAAATTTCGCACTGAAAAATTCGCACTGCGAAAATTCGCTATGCGAAAATTCGTACTGCGAAATTTCGCACTGGAAAATTCGTACTGCGAAAATTCGCACTGCGAAATTTCGTAATGTGAAATTCGCACTAAGAAAATTCGCACTGCGAAAATTCGCAATGCGAAAATTCTTGCTGCGAAAATTCGCACTGCGAAAATTCGTACCGCGAAAATTCGCACTGCAAAACTGGACACTGCGAAAATTCGCACTGCGAAAATTTGCACTGCGCAACTTCGCCATGTGAAATTTCGCACTGCGAATATTCGCACTGTGAAAATTCGCACTGCGAAATTTCGCGCTGCGAATATTCACACTGCGAAAATTCGTACTGCGAAAATTCGCAATGCAAAATTTCGCACTGAAAAATTCGCACTGCGAAAATTCGTACTGCAAAATTTCGCACTGGGAAATTCGTACTGCGAAAATTCGCACTGCGAAATTTCGCAGTGGAAAATTCGCACTGCGAAAATTTGTACCGCAAAAATTCGCACTGCGAAATTTCGCAATGGAAAATTCGCACTGCGAAAATTCGCAATGCGAAAATTCGTACTGCGAAAATTCGCACTGCGAAAATTCGCACTGCGAAATTTCGCGCTGCGAATATTCACACTGCGAAAATTCGTACTGCGAAAATTCGCACTGCAAAATTTCGCACTGAAAAATTCGCACTGCGAAAATTCGCTATGCGAAAATTCGTACTGCGAAATTTCGCACTGGAAAATTCGTACTGCGAAAATTCGCACTGCTACAATTCGCACTGCGAAATTTCGCACTGCAAATGTTCGCACTGCTACAATTCGCACTGCGAAAATTCGCACTGCGAATATTCGCACTGCGAAAATTCGCACTGCGAAATTTCGCACAGCGAAAATTCGTGCTGCGAAAATTCGCTCTGCAAAACTGGACACTGCGAAAATTTTCCATTGCGAAATTTCGCAGTGCGAATTTTCGCGTTACGAAATTTCGCAGTACGAAATTTCGCAGTGCGAATTTTCACAGTGCGAATATTCGCAGTGCGAAATTTCACATGGCGAAGTTGCGCAGTGCAAATTTTGCACTGCAAATTTGCACTGCGCAACTTCGCCATGTGAAATTTCGCACTGCGAATATTCGCACTGTGAAAATTCGCACTGCGAAATTTCGTACTGCGAAATTTCGTAACGCGAAAATTCGCACTGCGAAATTTCGCAATGGAAAATTCGCACTGCGAAAATTCGCAATGCGAAAATTCGTACTGCGAAAATTCGCACTGCGAAATTTCGCGCTGCGAATATTCACACTGCGAAAATTCATACTTCGAAAATTCGCACTGCAAAATTTCGCACTGAAAAATTCGCACTGCGAAAATTCGCTATGCGAAAATTCGTACTGCAAAATTTCGCACTGAAAAATTCGTACTGCGAAAATTCGCACTGCGAAAATTCGCACTGCGAAATTTCGTAATGTGAAATTCATACTAAGAAAATTCGCACTGCGAAAATTTGCAATGCGAAAATTCGTGCTGCGAAAATTCGCACTGCGAAAATTCGTACCGCGAAAATTCGCACTGCAAAACTGGACACTGCGAAAATTCGCACTGCGAAATTTTGCACTGCGCACCTTCGCCACGTGAAATTTCGCACTGTGAATATTCGCACTGTGAAAATTCGCACTGCGAAATTTCGCGCTGCGAATATTTACACTGCGAAAATTCGTACTGCGAAAATTCGCACTGCAAAATTTCGCACTGGAAAATTCGTACTGCGAAAATTCGCACTGCGAAATTTCGTAATGTGAAATTCGCACTAAGAAAATTCGCACTGCGAAAATTCGCAATGCGAAAATTCTTGCTGCGAAAATTCGCACTGCGAAAATTCGTACCGCGAAAATTCGCACTGCAAAACTGGACACTGCGAAAATTCGCACTGCGAAAATTTGCACTGCGCAACTTCGCCATGTGAAATTTCGCACTGCGAATATTCGCACTGTGAAAATTCGCACTGCGAAATTTCGCGCTGCGAATATTCACACTGCGAAAATTCGTACTGCGAAAATTCGCAATGCAAAATTTCGCACTGAAAAATTCGCACTGCGAAAATTCGTACTGCAAAATTTCGCACTGGGAAATTCGTACTGCGAAAATTCGCACTGCGAAATTTCGCAGTGGAAAATTCGCACTGCGAAAATTTGTACCGCAAAAATTCGCACTGCGAAATTTCGCAATGGAAAATTCGCACTGCGAAAATTCGCAATGCGAAAATTCGTACTGCGAAAATTCGCACTGCGAAAATTCGCACTGCGAAATTTCGCGCTGCGAATATTCACACTGCGAAAATTCGTACTGCGAAAATTCGCACTGCAAAATTTCGCACTGAAAAATTCGCACTGCGAAAATTCGCTATGCGAAAATTCGTACTGCGAAATTTCGCACTGGAAAATTCGTACTGCGAAAATTCGCACTGCTACAATTCGCACTGCGAAATTTCGCACTGCAAATGTTCGCACTGCTACAATTCGCACTGCGAAAATTCGCACTGCGAATATTCGCACTGCGAAAATTCGCACTGCGAAATTTCGCACAGCGAAAATTCGTGCTGCGAAAATTCGCTCTGCAAAACTGGACACTGCGAAAATTTTCCATTGCGAAATTTCGCAGTGCGAATTTTCGCGTTACGAAATTTCGCAGTACGAAATTTCGCAGTGCGAATTTTCACAGTGCGAATATTCGCAGTGCGAAATTTCACATGGCGAAGTTGCGCAGTGCAAATTTTGCACTGCAAATTTGCACTGCGCAACTTCGCCATGTGAAATTTCGCACTGCGAATATTCGCACTGTGAAAATTCGCACTGCGAAATTTCGTACTGCGAAATTTCGTAACGCGAAAATTCGCACTGCGAAATTTCGCAATGGAAAATTCGCACTGCGAAAATTCGCAATGCGAAAATTCGTACTGCGAAAATTCGCACTGCGAAATTTCGCGCTGCGAATATTCACACTGCGAAAATTCATACTTCGAAAATTCGCACTGCAAAATTTCGCACTGAAAAATTCGCACTGCGAAAATTCGCTATGCGAAAATTCGTACTGCAAAATTTCGCACTGAAAAATTCGTACTGCGAAAATTCGCACTGCGAAAATTCGCACTGCGAAATTTCGTAATGTGAAATTCATACTAAGAAAATTCGCACTGCGAAAATTTGCAATGCGAAAATTCGTGCTGCGAAAATTCGCACTGCGAAAATTCGTACCGCGAAAATTCGCACTGCAAAACTGGACACTGCGAAAATTCGCACTGCGAAATTTTGCACTGCGCACCTTCGCCACGTGAAATTTCGCACTGTGAATATTCGCACTGTGAAAATTCGCACTGCGAAATTTCGCGCTGCGAATATTCACACTGCGAAAATTCGTACTGCGAAAATTCGCACTGCAAAATTTCGCACTGAAAAATTCACACTGCGAAAATTCGCTATGCGAAAATTCGTACTGCGAAATTTCGCACTGGAAAATTCGTACTGCGAAAATTCGCACTGCGAAAATTCGCACTGCGAAATTTCGCACTGGAAAATTCGCACTGCGAAAATTTGTACCGCGAAAATTCTCACTGCGAAATTTCGCAATGGAAAATTCGCACTGCGAAAATTCGCAATGCGAAAATTCGTACTGCGAAATTTCGCACTGGAAAATTCGTACTGCGAAAATTCGCACTGCGAAATTTCGCACTGGAAAATTCGTACTGCGAAAATTCGCACTGCGAAAATTCTCACTGCGAAATTTCGTAATGTGAAATTCGCACTAAGAAAATTCGCACTGCGAAAATTCGCAATGCGAAAATTCGTGCTGCGAAAATTCGTACCGCGAAAATTCGCACTGCAAAACTGCAAAAATTCGTATTGCGAAAATTCGCGCAAAGAAAATTCGCACTGCGAAAATTCGCAATGCGAAAATTCGTACTGCGAAAATTCGCACTAAGAAAATTCGCACTGCGAAAATTCGCAATGCGAAAATTCACTCTGCGAAAATTCGTACCGCGAAAATTCGCACTGCGAAAATTCGTACTACGAAACTTCGCACTGCGAAAATTCGTACTGCGAAAATTCGCACAAAGAAAAAACGCACTGCGAAAATTCGCAATGCGAAAATTTGCAATGCGAAAATTCGTGCTGCGAAAATTCACTCTGCGAAAATTCGTACCGCGAAAATTCGCACTGCGAAAATTCGTACTACGAAATTTCGCACTGCGAAAATTCGTACTGCGAAAATTCGCACTGCGAAATTTCGCACTGGAAAATTCGCACTGCGAAAATTCGTACCGCGAAAATTCGCACTGCGAAATTTCGCAATGGAAAATTCGCACTGCGAAAATTCGCAATGCGAAAATTCGTACTGCGAAAATTCGCACTGCGAAATTTCGCGCTGCGAATATTCACACTGCGAAAATTCGTACTGCGAAAATTCGCACTGCAAAATTTCGCACTGAAAAATTCGCACTGCGAAAATTCGCTATGCGAAAATTCGTACTGCGAAATTTCGCACTGGAAAATTCGTACTGCGAAAATTCGCACTGCGAAAATTCGCACTGCGATAATTCACACTGCAAAATTTCGCACTGCGAAAATTCGCACTACGAATATTCGCACTGCGAAAATTCGTGCTGCGAAAATTCAGGAAATTCGTACTGTGAAAATTCGCACTGCGAAAATTCGTCCTGCAAATTTTCGCAGTGCGAATTTCCTGATTTTCGCAGCACGAATATTCGCAGTGCGAATATTCGCAGTGCGAATATTCGTAGTGCGAATTTTCGCAGTGCGAAATTTCGTTGTGCGAATTTTCGCGAAAATTTTTCGGATGGTAGCTAAAAACATTTTTCTATCGCTGTTTTTTGATGACGTCATCGAATGAAAACAAGATTCATAAGGTAGGTTGATTTTGACGGGAAGCAGTTATGGTAGACTTTTAGTTCCAATGCTTGCAAAGTGTTGCAAGCATTGAACATTCTTTTCATAAATGTTACAGGATATGCTATTTTCAAAGTTTTGTAGCATAAGCAATCGATATTTAATACAAGTAGCAAGGGCTTGAGTTTCGTAAATTTTGAAATTCATGCGAATGCTTGCATTCAATGCATTCTTATGATCAAAGCGGTACATCGCCCTCGATACTGGATGGCTGTAATAAGGCTTATAGAATATAAACCCAGAATCTGCACGAATCCTCTACTGGTTATCGAATATTAGTGTTTCTAGCGGTTCTGGTGCGCTTGAATATTCTTTCCTTTTTCACTATGACAATGCAGCACTGCAATTGTAGCACGATTTTTTCCACTTACAAGTATTTAGTTTTTAATGATTTAAGAGTGAGTGATTTTTGTTGTGTCACTTTTAAAAAAATTCAATCTCATCGAGATTATAAATATTCAAATACTTTCAGCTGTGATTGAAACCCTTTTACTATGTCTAAATCAACATCAACTTCTTCACCTCAAAGTGTGTCGAAACGAATATTGAACTGCTTTCTAAAGAACTCCAACCATCCGTTTGAAGATTCGAAGTTGAAAAGCTATCATTTTGTAACAATTTGACTTGCATCGGGCCGGATATTGGAAAATTTTAAGAAAAACATACACTTTGTTCCCTTTGGCAGGATGGCCAATTTATTTTTCACATTCATTTCCAACACATTTGTTCTTACGATTAGTACAATAATGATGAAATAATGCACGTTGTAACTTATTACGATTAAAGTTTTTGAAAAATCTGGGTTGTTGCCATAAAAAAATTTCTACCCTTAGTATTTCTTGCGTAAAGTTTTAATTAAAAGAGATTGGTTTAATATTACAATTTCATTACAAAGTACACACATTAGGTAGCATAATAAATAATAAGTATGAAGTATGTCATCCTTCGTTTTATATACAGTCTAATGTTACTTTCGAAAACTTTAGCATAAACTTCTTAGATATTCTACCGAAATTGCTTCCCACTCAACTTGCATACGCCGAATCAGCTCCTACCTATTTTTTGGCCTAGGATCTCCAAAAATACTTTCCTTTAATTAACCGGATTTAAATCAGGGAAATTACCAGGTCAATCGATCCAAAGAGTAGAAAAGTGCTCATAATCATATCATAAGATTTCAAATCTGCATGCGCTATGGCTCCATCTTGCATCAAAATCACTTCTTTTTTGTCCATTAATTGATGGTGATTAATAAGACATTATGCAAAAACAGGGAGGATATTTTCCTTGTGACAATCTCCATGAACAGGCACTACTTGCTCAACAGAGTGAACTTGGCTTTTTCTGCGACTGCTTACACGCCAGCTACAATGACTTTTAAGCCGAAATTCGGGGTCTGTATTAGGGAAATATTTGCGGGGTCGCTGCTTCTCACTGTATTATTCTGTTGATTAGGCATTGTGTGCAGTTGATTTCACGGCTCGTCCGTAAAAAGGATGTTTGCACGACAGATTCAACTACGGGCAAATTTAAAATTTTTCAGGTAGTCTCGAAATCTCTTATCGGAAAGTAAACATTTGTTGCACCCAGTTAGTGAATTCAATGTATCGCTCACCGGTTCGTCTCAACACTTTTTTAGCGACATCCGGGGAGCTGTTAGGCCATTTCGTCACTGTTTGCATTCCTATTCCTGGTTTACTTTCGGCCAATGCTCCTATCTTTCCTCCTATCTTATGTAGGAAGTACCGACGGTTGACAACTTCTTTTCGTATCATCCACGCTTCTTTCTTCGGCGTCGCACAGCTTTTGTCCTTATGGGTGCTCAATATTTTACAAATGTCGCTGCGGCTGTAGCCCACCTGATCCATGCGTTGAGTTTCAATAAGCTTTTGAATTCAAATATTTACCATTATTATCGCGAAAAAATCTAAGTTCGATCCGTTGAAGATTTCCAAAGTTTTGCAGGTTGTGACAAAAAGTCTTGCAAAACAAGGTCATTGGGTAAATTTGGTGTTTTAGCTTCAACTAACGTAATCTGAATGAATACATTTATGTTTTAAATTGTCTATTTATTACACCTAAAGCTTACAAAAAAATGCCGAAATATTAAAATAATATCTGCAATTTAGATATCTGTTTTTGCCTACTCTTAAACAAAATTTTTTGATTTTGGTATCATCACTAAAATTTCTACTTTGTTTATACACAGGCATTAATTAAAGCTACAGTGGCTCACAGCTTATTTCAACCAACACGTAAAAAAAACTGTAACTTATTATAAAAAGTAAACTAAAGAAGATATCAACATTATTTAAAGGCAAGTTATTAGTCTTATGTTTAAACTAATCAAATATGACTTTTTATTTATTTTTATTGGTTTAGTGTTCTAAAACAACGAAAAACAAAAAACGCAACCAAAAACAATGCCACAGCTTATTAAAACCAAATACTTTGTAGGTGTACAATGATCCGTTATCTTTTAATGCAGCAATTACTTCTTTGTCTTTGTTTTAGTCATTATATTTGTAATGTGTTCAAGTTCAGTTTTGCTGGATTCTTTGAAAAAATCGTGCAGAAAAATTAGTTTTTCCAAATAGGTTCACGTACGACAATTGATCAGCGAGAACTTGCTCTCAGTAATTTTAAAAGTAACCATTCGCGCAGGAAAATTGGTGAGATGGTTCGACTAAGTGATTCTGCAGTGCAGAGCATAATATAGCAATTTGCCCACGAAAATAGAACGCTCGATAAAGGGAAAAATGCCCCCAACAAAATTTTCAATCAAACGGACGAGCGCTTTATTGTTCGGAAAATCCGGGAAAACCCAAGGCTTTCGGCTCCGAAAATTGTAAGTGAAGTGGAAGCTGAGTTGGGCAAGTCCTGCCACCCGGAAACTATTCGTCGTGTGCTGCGAGAGTATGAATTCAATGGTAGAATATCGCGTAAGAAACCATATATAAGTGCCAAAAATTAGAATTGCCGTTTAAAATTTGCCAAGGAACATATGTTTGGCGTAAGCCAAATACAGAATTGCAAAACAAAAATTTGAAAGCTGCAGTCAAACACGGAGGTGGCAGCGTTTGGTTCGGGCTTGTATGTCCGCAGCGGGAGCTGGAAACTTACAATTTATTGAGACTACAATGGATAAGTCTCATTATCTCGAAATTTTGAAGTCCAATTTGATTGAAAGTTAGGAAAAACTGAGCATTCGCGACAAGACAATGACCCGAAGTATAAGTTGGGTATTGTACAGACATGGCTGGTTTGAAATTGTCCGTATGTTATGCAACTACCGGCACAGTCGCCCGATATTAACGTCATCGAAAATTTGTGGGCCATTTTGGATACAAGCATCCGAAAACGGAAGATATCCAAAAAAAAAGCGATCTCAAAACTGCATTGGCCGAGGAATGGGCCAAAATTAGCCCACAAGTGACACAAAAGCTGGTCGATTTAATGCCTAAAGCATAGTACTGAGTTCGATTTCACGTGAAATTTTCATACAAAATTTCACGTGAAATTGGTTTCGGCGAAAATTTAGCTTGAAAATAAGCAAGTTTGGTACTGTGTTCTTAGCATGAAAAGTTGCTTTGAAGTTGCTTTCGCTTTGAAAACATAGATGGCACTGAAACATGTTGTCAATCATTTCACGCCAATTTAGTTTGTGCAGTTCATTCTTTCGAGCGAAAAAGTGACATTTAGTGTTTCAATTTGAAAATTGAGCAGTGCAAATGACTTTCCAATAAGAAAATCGATCGAAAATTGAAATTCTTGACATTTTATCCGTCAAGAATGAGCAGTGTCTCTGCTTTTCTCCGTTGTCAAAATTTTCGCTCGAAAGAATGACCAGATAATGGAAACATGTCAAAATTTCACGTGAACTCGAACTCAGTACCAGCCTTAAGAGGCTAAAAATGGTCATACTAAATATTAAAATATTTTTTTGTGACTCGCTACTTAATTTAAACATTGATTGTTATGACCTATTGAAATAAAATAAAAATAATAGTAAACTAAATAAACGACAATTGTAAACACTAGTCTAATAATCCGCGTGTAAATAATGTAGATAACTTATTTCGTTTAATTTTTATAGGAAGTTAAAGTTTTTTTACGTGCTGGTTGAAATAAGCTGTGAGCCACAGTATGTAAGTTTAAGGGGTTACATGGGTTTGGAATGGTGAAAAAATCGATTTTTTTTCTTTGTTTTTTCTTAAAGAACAACTCATCGAAAGTACTCTCTGAAAATTTGAAGTCAATCCGAGCTATATATTAGAAGAGAGAGCGATTTCGCCACTTTGACCTATCCCACCTGTGTAAGTAATATTTCTCATTTCACGCAACTTCTTTCACTTTCTTTTCTATCGAGGAGGGAAAATAATAATGGTAGAGTAATGAAATACTGAGTTTAGATATATTATTCTGTATAGGCTTTGGAACTAACCAATGAAGAAGGGCAATTATTGTATGGGCCTGGTATCGATGATTCTATGTAAGTTAAAAAAAAAATTGTTTTATTCTTACTTTAAACTTTAAACGCGTTTTTCTCGAAACGGTATATTTCAAGTCGGTGCCAACGATAACTCAAAAACTAATGCACCAATCTTAACCAAATTTTGCACACTTCTTTTAAATAGTATTTTCTTGTACTTGAACGAAGGATATTGTGTTTCGTTCATTGGAATTTAATACACATGTCATTATTTATTGAATTTTTGGCTCAAAAATTAAATTTTTTACTCGCGACGTTTCCAAAAGTTCAGATTTCAATATTTTTACAAATCCTTCGTTCAAGTACAAGTCAAACTCTTACTCTAACAGAAACAGTTTGATTTTTTTGTTTCAGATGAATCCAGCTCAAGATATCGTTGGCACCGCATTTTTCGAGCCTTTTCGTAAAATAGCTGCCAGAGGGCGTATTCTCAATATTTTTGTTTAAAAATTTTTTTACAAATAGTTCAAGAGTTGCTTTAGTTGTTAACAATAATTTATTATAATTTAATACATTATTTTTTATTTTTGAAACATTTAAAAATGGCGTTTTTTTAATTCTCTGAAACCCATGTAACCCCTTAAGAAAAATTATAGAGAGTCAAACATTTTTTCATGATTGTTTTTTCAGGATAAATTCATTCGGGGTTTATTTTTCATGTCGAAGGCCAGAAACTTTGTGCATAATGCGTTTAACTCAAATGTGCATATTGCGTTTGGTGAGCGACTTTGAGATGTAGGGTTTTGTGTCATTAATTTCAGCAATGGCGATGCAAGAATGGGGAAAATAGTCCAGGATTGATAAAATAATTAATCACTTAAAAGAAATATGCAGAAGATATTGAAAAACAAAACGAAAAATGTAAGTTTTTCAAAAATTAAGTAATTTCAGTCCACTGTATTTTAAAAGAAGACTGTGTCATGTTTTATAAAGCAAACTTGACGTGCTATTAAATTTAATTGGAAGACCGTAATTAACAATGGGCCTTTCTAGACTTGTATTCTTGATGCACTCCTTAAACCGGTTTGACAACAATCACCATTTCCACACTTGTATTCTTCAGCAATACCAATTATGCCTATGAATGTGTGTGTGTTGTTGTTTTCTCATTTCGACTTGAGTGTTTCATGAAAAATTCCTGACCCGTGAACTATGTTTATAGTTGTGTTAGTGATTTGCATCAGTTTCAATCAGTTTCAAAAGTGATGAAAAATTCTCTCCAAGTGCATCACTTTTTGTAGAGATTTCCCCTCGATTCTTCTGCCTCTTGCCCAGAAAACCGGTTTTAAGACTGCATCAAGAATACAAGTCTAGAAAGGCCCAACGAGCATATCGTTTTGCCGTTTCAGCTCATCGAGAAAACAATTATTTAACCACAATAAATATTTATGGACAACTTCCGAAAACAGGCAGACAGTCAATAATTTCCTTCTAGTAGCTATTAACGATGTGATAATGAAAGATAATTTATAGCCAGGAACTCCACAGCTCTAAGGTTTCCCAAATTTCGCACCTTTTACGTTGTCAGACGAACATATTCCCGTTATTGCTCTTGGTCCGGAAGACTCAGAAGCCCGTCGCTTTAGGAAACGAATTACTTTGCAAAAACACACATCTGTTTCTGTACATAGATAACGTTCATATTCATCAGAGATAAAAATATATGGGGCAAACCAAATTAATTGGTAAACAAATTGGCCGGATAAGGTTTATTCATTAATTACAGTGCTAGCGTTGCAGTATAGAGGATAGCTGCCGGGATTTGGGACGGGAAATGTGCTACCAAAACAAATCCGATGATACGTTTGTCCGGCTTTCGGTTCAGGCTCTCTCGACCATATCTCGTTGCTTCGCAGTCTCTCTCTCGTTCTGGATTGGATTTCGAATTCAGTTAGATTAATTTTATTCCGTTTGTGTGGATATTTGTCGGATATAGTCCGATGTAATTTAATTTGTAGATGGATAGAATAGCGGACGTCCTTTATTAGTAGTTCAAATGATTCATTTGGATGACCCGAACGATTGAGTGGTTTTATGAGCAAGAGAGCGGAAATATGCATGCAAGTTGATATTTTAGGATATATTGCAGTCAACTGATGAAAAGATATGAATTTTTAAATTTTATCTCGGAAATGACACCACAACTGTCAGTCCACAAGATATAACTTTATCAGTTTTCGTTGTCTTTTTGAAATAGTAAAATGTTTTTTTTTCTGCCCATATTTTGGTCTTCCTGCGGGAGCTGCCTCAATTGTTCTTATTTCTGATGCATTCAAAATGAATTTGGATTTAACCTCAGAATTGATGTAACATTCTTTGTAACCAATAATTTTTCAATGTAAATTCAGTGAAATGAATGATTTTACAGTTTTTGTAACGATTGAAGATCTCATAAAATCTGGTTGGTAGATAAGGCACGTCAAATTCCCACATTCCCTCGTGATAAAGTTATACTGCTACTATTTACTTGATGCTTGTCTGTAGCTAACTTTACCACGTAGCAAGAAGTTCAAACATAAGATAAGTTGTACGGCAATTATTAAATATTATGACGAAAAATTGACGGCTCAAATTTCAGTTTGTTCAATAGTTTTTTATATAATTTTGGTATTTTATAAAATAAAATTTTGGTATTTTATAAAATAAAGCGGATTTCTACTTTATTCGTAAGGAATATGATACTTAATGGAAAAAGTTGAATGGATGTGACAGACAGAATAGATAAATAGGGATCATATTTAACGTGGCAAAAAGCAAGCTTCTACTCGGATTGTAATATTTTATGAGAAAATTACAGAGTAAATACCTTCAAAAGTATCAATCGAAACCCACCATGTGTATTTAAACAAGTATATAAAAGTGGCCCTACATCGAGTCTAGGGGTCTAAGTTGATAAATATTTCATTCACAGTGTAGAGTCATAAGTTTTAATTTGATAGTTTAATGAGTTATTTTCGGAACTTTTAATTGACTTTTCTATAGCTGTACAGTAGTTTAAAGGTACGTACTGGTTTGTTTCTAATATATATTTCATGCTAATTCTTGTACCGTGTGTATTCGTCCCTAGTGCGCCAAGATTAAATTTTAATGTGACTGACATGTTTATAGGCCGATGTAATTTAATTCACTCTATTGGTGATGAGCCTATTGTGAATCGAATACTACGATACTGTTAATAACTAATGAGAATCATCCGTATTCAATTACGAAATGCATTATGACACGATTGGCGTCAAGCGTAGGGAGTAAATATAATTGACAAGATACTTATTGATGGTTTATTCGGGTGGTTTTAATTAGATAGATCGTATGGGAATAGGTTTAAGTGAATTCCAGGAAGAACTCTTAAATGAAAGTCAATATAGTATGGAATAGTCGTTCTTTTTACCACTCACATTAATTTTGTTTAAGTTTGAATAAATTTTATGTTCGTTAAATAAAATGTTAATAATTATCTGTGAACTGTTAAGCACCTCCTAGACGGTCAATATGCATTGATCAATAATATTGAAGGTAGCATCAATACGCTTCAATATGCGAGCTATCAAAATGATGCCTGGACATTCTTTGACTGTACGTTGTTGGTTGTGCTTGAAAAATTCGCGATATGTTGTGCAAGTTTTTATTTGTATTACCTGCTTTTATCAATATCAAGCAATAGTGTCCCAGAGCGGTATAGCTGCTCTGGCCTTGACTTTGGCTGTATGTGAAATGAAAAAACGAACAAGTAAAGAGAAAGGCGCTGGTCAAAAGAATGGTACAAGCTAAGAGATCACTTTACAAACGAACGTTTGCTGATCTATATTTGTGTCACAGAACTAGAGTATTCTAAAAATTTCCTCCAAATCGATAAAGCGGCCAATGATAATTTATTGAAGCTAATTAGGCCTGAAATTGAAAAAAATTATACTGTGATGCGTAAAACAATTCCGGCAAGTCGAAGGCTTTCCATTACATTGAGATACCTAGCTTCTGGGATGGATTTAGAAGATTTAAAGCTTACGTGTGCTATTGCTCCTCAAACGTTGCATCAAATTGTTACGGAAACGTTCACACTTTGATATTTTGCTTGCGTCGGCCATCATTTAGGGGGCTACATTTCGGTATCACAGACAACAATGATGCCAATGTTGATCAATATTACTTATAAACGTAAATATGAGCATCAATATAGCTTACATCAATACACTTCAATATAAATTTCGATCAATACGATTCATTATGCTATCAATATGTTTCAAATTCTCTCCCTTCAATACGTATTAATCAATAATATTGACCGTCTAGGAGGTGCTTTAATCTTTAAAGCTGTAAAATCAAAAACCT
Organism: Nemotelus nigrinus; assembly: GCA_947369275.1. Taxonomy (NCBI): domain Eukaryota; kingdom Metazoa; phylum Arthropoda; class Insecta; order Diptera; family Stratiomyidae; genus Nemotelus; species Nemotelus nigrinus. The sequence continues at coordinate 165,853,688 of OX376372.1, forward strand.
ATTAATAGTTTGAATTGTCAATATGGAAGAGCATCTAGAGTTGTCGCAAATATTTCAGAAATATTTCTGGAAATGTTTCTGAAATATTTCCGGTCATGTCTGGGGCCGGAGTAACGGTAAAGTTCGGCAGGCTCCTGTCGACAGTGTATCTAGGTGGCATGTGTGGGAAAAGCCTGTTCGGAAAATCCTTTGCGGCAGATATTAAGCCGGTCCCACATATGACCGGAAATATTTCAGAAACACTTCCGAAACATTTCCAGAAATCTTTCTGAAATATTTCTGACAATATTTCTTTCCGTCGCACCTAAGCCGGTCCTAGACATGATCGGATATATTTCAGAAACATTTCCGAAACATTTCTAGAAACCTTTCTGAAATATTTCCGACAATATTTCTCTCCGTCGGTCCTACACATGTCCGGAAAGCTCATTCATGGTTATGCCTAGTACTATACTCTTCGCGAAACGAATTCAACGGAAAAAACGAATTCGCGATTCAACGGTTGAATCCCATACAAAAACAGCTTTTCAATTCGTCAGTAAAGCTCTTTTTGTATGGGATTTGACCGTTGAATACGTTTCGCGAAGAGTATAGTACTAGGCATTAGCGTAAAACGTAGCTGAAATCAGAGCTGCTGCTTTCGAAGCTGCATATCTCGTCACAATCAAAAAGTAAAACGAGTCAATGCGACCATCTGAGCAGCTCCATTTCATTTTTGCCATAAGTATCACAGCCATACTTAGCTATTATCTCTTTAAAAACAACATTTATTTAGAAAATTGTCGTTCATTGTTTAATTAAACTTTCCGAACATTTATCGTTGATCGGCTCGAGAAGTGAAGGGATGGTAGGTAATTTCAATTGAGCCAAAACACATTGGAAATGTTTCACAGAGTATGCTAGACAACCATATATGAAATATTGATTGCCCGTGGAGGCCTTAGTCTGCATTAGTGGATCACTCTCTAGCCTAAGCTCGACGGAAGGTGGTGTGCCGCTTATCTAGCTCTACGCGGCTAGGATGGATCACTAGAAAATTAAGATCTATTTATTCCTCGAAAACAAAATAAAATACGCAACGTGTTATAGTCCATCATTTAATCATGTAATAGCCGTAATATAAATCTAGGCACAGAAGAAGGGTCTTCTGTTCGTACCGGACCACAGAGCTCTTAGACGTTGGTTGACAAGTCAGACGCAGCCAAATCACGACGAAATATTTCCGCTAGAATAAAAGCTCTTGGTAAAAAAATAGGTTTGGTTTGCTTCAACGATCTTTTGGTCTTGGGGTTGGATTTGGTGTATATTTAATTTATAAACTATATGTACGAATAAGGGTTAATAAGTTTCACGACTTTTTTTTTCTCCTGATTTGATCCATGCTTCTACTTAGAGCTAGGCTAACTCATATTTCAGTTTATAATCTTGACTAGATTTTAACTATAGACTACTTAACATGAAAGCCGTTGTTTTATTCACTGCACAACTCAAGTTTCGAAGAGAAAAGCCGAAATAAATTATCGGAACGAAAAACTTATTTTTAATTTCTGACTTTCTACACCGTGGTTCTAAATTATTTATGTTTTGTTTATTTTTATACTATCTTTATATTATGAGCCTCAAATGGTAATTTCAGTATAGGCTTTTACCTCCAAATGAAATTGTTTGAAATTTTTTCTCCTCATATCCAGTTTGACATCAAATATCCAAAATATCCACCCAAAGGAATAATAGCATTTAATATAATTTTTCCTCCAGATGACTGAACATTTTCAAATTTGGATTGTAAGCATGCCATGTTATTTCAAACCTTTGAGTTACAAAGAAGATCAATACTGAAATAATGAATAAAATGAAAATATGAAAATTGTAGCTTGAAATTAGCTAAGCTTGAAATTTTCAGCTCTTTTTCATATAAGCTATGCAAAAACAAAGAAGCTTGAACTTAAGCGTGTATTGCTCACAAATGAAATTTTTGCTAGCTTATTTAAATTTTTCATAATTTATTTTAAATCTCTACGTAAGAAAATTAGTGAATTTTTTAATTATTTTTAACATCATGATAGAACTGAAATAAATTGAAAAAGATTTTGAAAACTCAATAATTAAATAAAATTCAATAATTTCTTGGTTACAAATAGTTTCATGAGAAAAATTCATTCGCTATATTTTGTGTGGAAGTTCACTAAATTTTCTTATGTTGCCATCCGGACATCGACTTCGAAAAAAGTGCATCCATACTATGCCTTAGCCACAGCATAAACCGCTAATAAGCTCAATGAACTGAAAAACAGCTTTTCACCTCTGTTCCAATGTCAGGTTTTTTCAAAGCATTTTTGATTAATACAATTTCGTATAAAGCACAATTTCAAACATCATTACCATATTCTGCACCTTGGAACGTGATATTTCTCATTGCATGCATCATTCATAAAGTCGGTGATATATGGCCATTGGCATTGATTTCTGATTTGATGTCTTTATCCCAAGATGTTGCGCTGTATGATTTATTTTAAATTGGATGTAACTGATTATTCGTATATATAAAACTTAGTTAAAATTAGATGAATATCAAATGATAGAAGTGTATTAGCTTGTAGCGCCCAGTGTGGGTGAAATGTAATGACCCTCTATTCAATTTCAATTGTACAGGGTGGCTGATGAGCATTGATACGTGGAGAAACTCAAATAACTTTTTGTTGGATTCACATAATTTATTTTTTCTATATGCATTTCAAATTATAATATCATTGTTAAGTTTTTTTATTGGGTTTTGAAAATAATTGAATGTAAATGGCCCCTTAGCTCATTGAAACATGTGCAACATCTAATCTAAAGGTTATTCAGCTTCATCTAGAGGTCTGCAATGGCGATTGTCTCAATTATCGTTCGAAGGGATTGCTTTAAATCATTCGAATTTGTTGCTTTTGTTTTGTAAATTTCTTGTTTGCAATAGCCACAGAAAAAAAGCAGGCGCTGAAAGGTCAGCAGATCTTGATAACAAACGGAATGTGGAGTTTCTCCAAATCACTTTATTTTGGGATTTTTGCTGCAACTCTGTCAGCCCAGCCCTGGTGATGTGGGAAGGTGCGTCATTTTGTTGAAACCATACAGAGTTGAAATGGATTCTCTTTTGCGGTAGCTCTGGAAAAAAAAACTGTTTCAGCATCTTTAAGTAACAATTGACCGTGCATTGACCAAGCATTGGCCGTGACTGTAAGACCGTTTTCTTCGAAAATGTAAAGCCCGCAAATGCAGCTTGATGAAAGTGCCTCCCAGACTTTGACTCAAAGTGGAGTGTTTGTGTGTTAAAGCTACTCCATATTTAACAATTTTGTATGTTAACATTACCGTTTAGACCGAAATGAGAATCGATAGACAGAAAATGCAATTGAAGGTGTTTTCGTTCTGTTATACCATTTGAACAATCTTCTGGTGCAATGCAAAGCAAATTGGCAAGTCTCCTGCCTTCGATTTGGTCGTTAGTTGAATTCGATAAGGATAGAAGTGTAAGTCTTTGCTGCTTGCTGGTACCCATTTGAGCAGATAGCAGCGACAGTTTCCGGCATGCGTGACTGCGGCGCACAATTCAATTTCTTGTTTGATTATCCCAATCACCCATTTTGGTTCACTTTGAAGGACAATCTCTAAAATAAAAAATAAAACGGATTAATTAAATTCGAATGTAAATTCGAGTTTCTCCAAAAGTTGATTTGCACCTAATGGATCTGTTTTCATCATGATACACACATGTTTGTTGAATGATTTGAAGCAAAGTAATATGTGTTTATAGCTTGAGTAGCCTAGTGGGTAGAGCACTGGCTTCTTGCGTGTGGGGTCCCTGGTTCGAATCCAGGTTCGGATGAGGGTCCGCGCACCAAGCTTTGAGTTCACCTAGCTCTGATTTAAATCAGGGGCAAAGTGAGTCATGGAACTAATCACTCCACACTCGTATCCACAATGATTAAAAAAATTGTAATGAAGCTCTCTACCAGCTTCAACCCCTAGACCCGTGAGGGTTGTCCTGGGATTGCTTTGCTTTTTTTTTAATATGTGTTTTTTTTATAACGTTACCAATTTAAAATTCTAGTGCACCTAAGTTTCGACATGGAGCTCAAGTTAGTGTATTTTTGGGAACGGTTGACCTAAGCATTCTCACATTCATTATTTTATGCGTGATTGGCTTCAACCTCGTCTCGGGAAAATCTATTAAAGCCAAATATTAACCATTTATAGTACACATTAATAATATCAGAATTTTCTTTATAATTAGGTACGCTAGGATAAAATTGTACTAGGTTTCAAGCCTAGCTCAATGCAGGAAAATATAATGATTCGTTTATTGATTTCCAAGCTATCGCACAATCGTATTTGCTTAAAAATTATGTGAACTCAATTTTTCATATTTTTCGCTGTTATTTTTTCTAAATTTTAGATATTCAAGCATACATTGATATTTTTTTTATCTGAGTAATATTTACAAGTTGCTTACGCTTTCATTAAATTCAGCAAGGACAAGAAAATGTAATACAAAACTAAATTTTGTGAAACATGCTGAATAGATTTTAAACTTCAAAATAATATTCAATAAAATTATTAGCTAATTCAAAGGGTGGTGTAAATCAGTTACAGCTTCAACCATGGACATCAGTATTTTGGGAAACAAGATGATAAGCTAATTTTTCCTTTAGAAGCTAGATTTATTTTTATTTTGACATATATCGATATTTCGAGGGTAATCTGCCCTCTTCTTCAGTGTCTTTTGGTCCAAAAGACACTGAAGAAGAGGGCAGATTACCCTCAAAATATCGATATATGTCAAAATAAAAATAAATCTATCTTCTAAAGGAAAAATTGGTTTAAATTAAAAAATATTTTTACAAGCTAGGAAAAAAAAAATTGGTACACAATAAAAACAAGATAATAAGCGTTTATTTTCCTTGACTGAAAAAATGGAAGACAAAGGACTTCTTGGTTTTTATTTAACATCGACTTGCATCACCTACTTATAATGACATAAATATAACACTTATGGCATATAAAAATCAAAATTTCCAACAAGTATGAATAATCAATAACGACTCTAATAAAGCGATAAATAATATGCATGCTAGAAAGGTAAATTTGTCGAAGCCATTAAAATATTTTCCTGTCGTAATTGGGTCTGCAATTAATCGTGAATAGTTTTGGATCAAATTTTATTTTCAATTTTTGGTATTTATGCACAATTTTGAGTGGAGTATTTCCAAAAGTGTGGTATGGTTTTGTTCTAATTTTTTTTGAAACTTTTTTTTGTTTTCGTGCGATCTTTCGTTCATGTGACCAGACTCATTAAATATTTTTGCACGAAACATGTACTTCTTATTTCAGTACAACTATGACATTCCTTTGTATGAAATACCATTCGGAGGAACTCCGATTTCCTGCCTCTCGAAACTTCTTTAAAAATGCATAAGACCTCATTTGTTCTTCCACTTATATTGATTATATTTTCGCACCCATCCGCCATTCAATGACACTAAAAACGGTAACCTTAGTACACGTAACCCTTTCTAATATGCATCGCACATCATATACCAAATACATGTGAGTGACGTGTGTAGCAGCCGTGCATAAAACAGCGAACATCTTAGGAGTAAAAGCTTTTACCGCAAATTGATTTCCACTCCATAACATTAATGCGCTTGTACCCTTTTTATGCGCTCCGTACGACTTTGTGAATATCTGATTATCCGTTTTACGACCAAAAGATGTCTTCCTTCAAATAAAACATTCCAGGAAAAATGGAAAAAAGCCAAAACATTTATGTTTTCGGTGTTAGGTATTTTACGAGCCATGCTGCTGCAATGCATATTTCAAAGGGTTCGGTGTGTGTGAGCATACTCGTATATAATTTGGGTCTGGCTAAACGTCGTTGCGAAATGACCAATGTACTGTTAAGATTAAGATACACATCTCGAGTAGACTGGGTCACATTGTCACAAAAAAAAAACTTTTTCGAAACGGCTTGTTTCCCTTTTTGTGATTCCGGTTAAGTACTAGGTGCATACTAAATACATTTTTAATGTTGGCCCCGTCATCGTACTGTAATGCTGCCAGCTTCGTATAAATTATATTGTGCGCTCGATTCCTTTTGGGAATCCAAGATGTTTTCTTTTACGATGGTGTATTTGCAGTGTCGGAAATTTGTTCATGGATTATATATTGAGCCTACGAATGTCTAATTTTGCGTTGTGGGTTTTAAAACAAATTCTAGGCTGGAAGTAAAAAAAAAATTCATTAAATGCGGAAATAACAGCCAAATAGTACAAAAAATGATAATGCCAAATTCATAAAACCGATTTTACAAACTGGAGCAATATCAAACAATATGCTATGAACACATTGATCAAGGCTATATTTTTAATCTAATATTATAATTTTATTTTGATAGTTTTTAAAAGCAAAACACTAAAAACATGAAATTTCAGATATTCCGGCAGAATAAATGTATTTTTACGTACACTGTTTACTGATTAGTTTCAATTTCATATGTTCGCTAACAATTTTCCTTTTATAAGACAGTACAAGAATCTTATGAGAGGAAAACTGCGGGCACAGTTGTAGTAATTTCAGTCTTGTGGAGTACTACTAGAGCGTAATTAATATGCTACTGGTGTATTAAATGACGCATTTTTGAGAGCTATTCTGCCGTGCTTAGCATAAACTTTCTATCTACATTTTAGTAGCTTTCGAGATTTTCAACGATTTGTGTTTTTCTGCAGCATGTACCTATATATATGGAAAGGGCATACTTGCACAAAAGATACGTTTTTCATATTTTGTAGAATGATGTAATAGAGTATGTAGTTTTTGAATCCGGTGCTAAATAGCAAATGAAAAAAGGTCAGATAGAACGTTTATGCTAAGGATAGCAGTATTTTCCTTATAACGAGACCAATGTAGCTCTTATTGTGTAACTTTACAATTCTTATGAGTGTACAAAACTATTTTCGGAATGGAGCTATTGTGAGATAACAACTTTTTATAAAAACTGCACTCTCCGTAAAAAAAATCGCCAAAAAGAGAGAAACAATAACACGTAGTCCAAATTTTAAATTATGAAAAATCACATTTAAAAAAATTATTTTATAAGAGTCAATAAAGATTCTTAGAGATTCTTAGAGGCGTTAAAAGCTTTTTGACTTTGAACGTTAATAAAATAAGACTTTTTGGGAGCGAATTTTCACCGATGGTAACTGGTATTTTACTTCGAAATAATAGAAGCGCTGCAAAATCGACCCAGATTTAAAAAAAAACTACGCAAAGACATTGTTAAATTTAAAGAGGAAAACTTTAATATTTTGTTCACAAATCTACTCCAAACTAACACAAAATTACGTATTATCTGGAAAACTACTTTATTTTACTTAGTTTTCTCGTTAATTTGGTGAAAGAAAATGTTTCTAATCTAAAACTTAAGATTGTGGCTTTCACACGCATGAATAAAATTTGGTCGCAACAAAAAAGTGTTCATTGAAGTATAAAGTTCTCTTGATTAGATAAAAACTCTCGTTATGAAGCTGCAGCGCTTATGACTTGCACATTTCAGACATGAGTTCTTTTTATGAGAAATGAGTTCTACTTTTGACAGTTTAGTTTTTTAAACTCTTGCTATAAGTGTGTGAAAACTCTCGTTGCCATCTGTGCTGTCCATTTAAGTTAGTGACCTCTAGCTAGGAGCAATTAAAGCGATGTATACTTTCATCATCATCATCGGCGCTACAACCGGGGTCCGGTTCTGGCCTCCATCAACAGTTTTTTCTATCGGACCCAGTCGCGAGCCGATGTCGTCCAATTGGGAAACCCTAAGTTCTGAGCGTCTTGGTCAACGCCATCCTTTTAGCGCAGGCAACGCTGTCATCTGCCGTAAAATCTGCCGCAAAAGGTTGTTCTTCCTGTCATGAAGTCTTGTTCTATATCGCAGTTGGCTGACTCTTGCCATCTGTACTAACTACTAACTAGTTCTAACTTCCATGCTCTAAACTCAAACTAACTTAACGAAATACTAATAAAACGTTGCATTCCGTGTTTTTTGTTGGTTGTGACTATGACTGTGACTCAATCTTCATCGTTCTCTCTACAGGAGGACGGTGGAGATTTTTATTTTTGATTAGAGGAAAAAAATGCGGAACGTGACAATTGCTCTATTAAGGAACTTTTTGCCTTTATCAGAAAATGTTTCAGAAGGGTTACTTAGTATCTGTTAGGTACGCCTTTGCAGTCTATGAGCTTGAAAAGATACCACACTTGACTCTTTGGTGAGGTAACTGTAGCAAGAGCCTGAGTCAGCTTAGTTGTCGTTTCTCGTGGACTCCACTGAGTACGGACTTCTTTGACAGGCTTTTTTCTCTTGTCAGTACCAAAGCTTATTGCATTATCACAGCAAAATAAGGAAGGAGAAACGATTGAGTTTTGTAGAATTGGAAGTGCAGAGTTGGAAACTACTTCTCCAGAACCTTAGGCCGCGCGAACCTCCAAGTTGCCTGTGGACGAAGGAAGCGGTTTCCGGCCACTCTTCCTCTGGCTAACAGTAAGGGAAACATTCTACTGAATCCTATTTATATTTAGGACACTTACAAAAAAATGGGTCCTTTTTTGACAGAAGAGGCAAGAACTTGTTTGGGAAGTCGGAGTTCAATATGAAATTTTTTGGTTTGAATGTTTTTGCTTTGTTTATATTCAATATCAATGTATTTAGGCTCAAATGCTTTTTTAATCTAAATAATCCCATAGCTAACTTTGCAAAAGGTAGGCCATGCCGGTGATCCCACCGGTGATGCTAAGGAGCAACTGCCAGTGACAGAACAGCCTCCCAACCGGGCCCCCCAGAAGCGTCAAAGCAGGGATGGATCAGCTGACGTTACCCAGGATGAACTACGTGAAAGTAATCTAACTACATCCCAAATTAAGTGATGCTGCCATTTAATTTTGATGTTATAACGGAATTTAAAAAGGAAACAAACAGCAACTGTTGGAGTTCTGTCATTGAAATATTTGTTGCCGTTAACTACCAAAATCTTTCTGCCCCTACATCTTCGGATGTAGTCAGCGCTATCTAAAATTTGACCATTTTAGCACTGAGTAATTAAATTTTCATTTGCTACACATCGCGTAGAGCTATAGGTATTGACTTGTAGTGTGGGGTCCCTGGCATGAATACATGTTTGGAAGTGAGACCATATACCGACCTTTGAGTTCACATATCTCCGAAAAGATACCTGACTTAAATCATGAGTTAAATCGTAGAATTAATCTTGCCACAGTCGTAGATATTGATTGTAAATTTGTGAATATAGCTTTCCACCAGCTTCAGCACCTAGCCCTACCAAGGGTAGTCGCAGGGGCGGATTTGCCACTAGGCCCGGTTGGCCCGGGTCTAGGGCGGCAATTTTTGGGGGTGCACATTTCCGATTTTTTTTTGGAGCGGCAGTTTTTTTTCTGGCGTATATGTACATATATCTGAGTTGAATGCCAACCTCAAGCCAATCGAATTCTCTAAAAAATCAATGCACGCGAAAATTCACTTTTGATGATTTTTTTCGGACATTAAAAAGTTTGATTTGTAATAAATATCAAAATGCGATCACGGTAAAGGACAAAAAAAAAAACTCAAAAATACCTAAAAAAAAAATGCCTAGAAAGTATCTGAAAATACCTAAAAAAAAGAGCCTGAAAAGACCTAAAAAGATCCTAAAAAGAACCCAAATAACACCTCCTCAATTTTGAAAAAGCTTATCAGAGGTAAATATTTGCGTGCATTCATTTTTCAGAGATTTTTTTTATTATTTTATTACAGGGTATATCAACTACATTCAAATTTCTCTTTATTTTTGACGTGTTTTTTCAAATTGTACTTCATAACGGAAACTAATTTCTATAAAAAAATGAAATCTAAAACATCATAGGTCAAAATATCTCGGGTTCATCCTTAATTAATAACATATCGAACATTAATTTACAGTAGTCGAGTTCATAGTTGATTTCCAGTCAAGTGCGGAAGCAAACTTTGAACGGAATAGTAAACATACTTATAAAAATACGAGCAAAGACTTTGGAATTATATGCGATTTAAAGGTGTATACAGTTGTGGACTGTTAAAATTGATATTTTTGGATTCCTTTCTTTAGTCACTTTTAGGTTCTTTACCGTGTGTGTATTTTAATAATTATTTGTGTGGCAAGAGTGCAATAATAGGGAGTTTTTACGAACGAACCGGTGCTGGTTTCGCTCTGATATTCCTATTTTGTGAGCTCGGACGTAACTAAAAATAGCGAACTATTCTAGGGAATCCAAAAAAAATTGCGCATTGTTACATTTAAAATTCACGAAAAGGGCGGCAAATATTTCTGAGGCCTAGGGCGACGAAATGGTCAAATCCGCCCTTGTGTAGTCGTGCGATTACTTTACGTCTGGTGAGTAGAAGAAATCGGTAGTGAGTACAAGAAACTAGTATAGTAAACATAGCTACAGAAAAAATTTGAACATTTCTTCTGCTTATCTTAAAGATTTGTTTTTATCAAAGCTAAGCAGAACGTATTTTTTAAAACATTTTTTCGTTTCCTGCTTTCTTTAAAGTAACGCATCATCCAATTGAAAATTGGTTTTTAGCAAGTAGTATGTATATGCTGACAGCAAACATCAGTTCCGATAAGCTTTTGGAATTTCTGATATTTTATTAAATCAAAAGCTTTCGGAAACAGCTCAGAACTATTTTAAAAATCTGACTCGTTTCAAATCCTCACAAAATAAATCCAAATATCTCTGCTGGAATAATCTCAATGTTAGCATAGCGGCTATTTTAAAATCTCCAAATAAAACTGTAATTAGAATTCCTCTGAATTTAATGAAACTTCTTCATGATTGAAAGCTTGCAGAAGCATATCTCATCAGAGCGCTCAGCGAACGAGAGAGAAAATTCGGTGTCAGGCACATCCTTTCGTATGTATATGCAAATCATTGATCGAATTCCGAATATCTTATGCAATTTACACTTGGGATTTTACACTCTTCCAGGCGTGTTCTGACGAATCTCGGATAAGTTTCATTATGTGAATCGTCTGGTTTGCATGTGAATATTACCATGAGAGCAGTCGGGCAGGCATGTACACTTCAATTTGCACTTGCAAGGACCTGATGCATGGCTCCGTTGCTAGAGTCTAGGATCAGTCCTTGTGTACTTATTCAAAAAACACATGGAAGATATTTGAATATTCATAACGTTAATTCTTGGTGAAAACGAATTCTCACTTCGTTTCAACTGATCCCTGGCGAAGACAGCCGGAAGTTTTGTATTGCATATCTTAGGGCCAGGAAGAGTGATGAGATATATCGACTAATGATTTATCAGAAATGATTTTATTTAGCTATAAAACGTGGAACCATCCCACTATTTTTTAAACCAAACTAAAAAATTAAATATTATTAAATAGGATATCGGTTGTTTCGATGCCTCATACATCAGTATTTACACATATATATATATAAGGACCCTAATGAAGAGCACGAATGCAATCGATTCCGTCAAGTGATTCTCCCATAGAGGCAGATACATGTCTGATTGCACCCAAGAACACTTTTGCAAATGTTGTTAGAGCGATTTTGTAATTCAATCCTTGCGTATGATGTACGGAAATACGTGTCTACGCTAGCTGTCGCTCGAAGCTCATCTGTTCGACAGCGGTCATCCTGACGATCTTGCAGGATGCTTGTAGCTAGTTGAATAATTTGCCAAAGTCTGTTTGCAAGCATATTAGGATTCTTGTTTTAGGCTAATTGCAAATTACGTAAGCAAAACATTATTACCTCGCACGAACAGCCTGCCAACCAACTGTGAACCCATATACGACGAGAAACGAGTCTGTGTCGTGGCTATACATAGTTAAGTAATGCAATAGTTCTCATGCAATATGGATGACTTTGGCCTGCTGGTGAGTTTTCCATGCAATTTGCACATCTTGCTTGTTCCGCTTGGGAGTGTATGTCAATGCTACGCGGCGGAATTATTTGTAAATTATTCAGAAGCAAACTACGTATCGCAATCATATATTCTTTTTCACATGGCACGTGACGATCTAAAACAAATAACTTGTTTCAATCACACTGTGCATGAAAACTAAAAATTTCACTGTGTGTGTAAAAAGTATGTAATACGTGTGTAAAACACTAAACTTTTTATTTTAACGTGGATTTAAGGCTGAATTCTGAAGGTCCGCATTCAGCCTTTAATTTGATATTTGGTGGACGTTATGTCATATTGGTTTTCCAGCTTCATTCAAGTTAAAAAAAAAACCACTATCTAACAAGATTGACTCAAAATTTAGCCAAAGTTTGATCATAAATTTTGAACACGACAGTAACATTGCCATTTTTTCCGCCATCTCCCTACCACGATTTTGGGCACGCCAGTTGCATAAAACTTTCTTTATGGTTTGGAGGGACAGGCGAGTAATCGCGCATGGAAAAGGACCAAATCTTAGAATCGTGGCTATAGTCATGTTGCAATTTATTGTCAGCCATAAAACTTTTGCTAAGTTTCCTGTCTACGAATGTGTTCGGGCGAGCTGAGAGTGGGACACTGATATAGCGGGGCAACTCCAGCTTTTCTACGACGACAACAGGAATATGAAAGGCCTGAATTATGTCTTCATATCTCAATTTGGAAAAGACCATTGAGAAAAACCCGGACGATAACGCAGTCATTTAGAAAGGACAACGTCAGAATGCAGCTATAAAAACAGGAGAGCTCGCTCTTAGGCTTACGAGCGGTTTCCTTCTACCGCAGTCGTATGGTAGAGTAAGCAGATAAGAGCAAACAGTGTTTTCAATGCCTTTTAGGTTTTAGCGTCAATGCTCCCGTTGCTTTTTCTTTTCTCGGCAATAAGGAAAATTCATTTCATATGACTCCGGTCATGGCTGATTATTGGGTTACAATGCAGTGATGGCTGCGATAACGACATGGAGCATAAGGTTCTCCGGCTGGCTTCTGAGATATTAACATGAGCTGCAGCCATTGAATTGCTAGCAATGGGGAAATTTCTGTAATTTTACTCCGCAGGCGAAATGGACAGTAGCGAAAAATCTCGCACGTACTTTTTAATGGCTCCTCTTGAAGGATTCGAGCACTTGCTCGTGTGAGTTATGGCCAGTTCGCACGATGTCGTTAATGGCATTGATATGATCCTCGTTGGAGGGTTTCACTTTAACTGTAATGTTGCTTCTTTAGCAGGAGGCATTTGGTTTTTCCCGTGGCTAGTGCGATAAAATATTTTGACTTTATATTTTCAAAGGCTTGTAAAAATTTTTCTTGGTGAGCTTGCATTTAAAATTATCATTTAACATGCAGAAACTTAGCATTGCAGAAGACACGTCAGAATAATAAATACAATAAAACGAAAATAATCAACAAACAAGACTTCTGTTCTAAAAAGAAAAAAAATGATAGCATAATGTAAATGTAATGCAAAATGTGAGAGAGAAAAAGTAAAATTAGAAGCAAACTGAAAGTTTGATCTTTTTATTTTATATATTTACATTCGAAAATTCGTCTAATCCTAGCTATGCATACAAACAATTAAGGTTAGAAATGAAAATTAATCATTCTTATGTACATTTCGTTTAAGTGATGCTGTAGATGTATGAAAATCAAACTTACATTAAGCTTCGTTAAAGTATCTCTATTGCTGTGACTGGTTCATTGCAACCATAATTGGTCCGATGTTGAGGGATTGACAAAAAGTGCTCCCAGCTGACACGTTTGGCATTAGTTTTGAAGTTTTAGGAATTAATTCTTTTCTGAAGAAATGCTTAAAGAAACTTTGACTGCCCTAGGGAAATTCGTTTAGTTTATATGTTCTTTTTTTTATTTTATCTGAAAGAACTTTTCTTTTAAACAATATTTTACATTCAACAAAATTATGACAAGCTATTTTTTATAATTCAACAACATATTAAATTATTTTTTTGACAATCCACTTTTTCATTTTTCTTAAGCCTACTTGATTTGTGATTTTAATATGTGATGAATATTGGAATTTAATATGGTGAGTAGTGTAATGTAAGTGAGATAAGTGTATGCATTTGTGTACCCACAATACCTTTGTGGTTAGAAGTATGGGTAAAAGAAACTTTCCTCGCTGGTCTCTTTTCGGGAGCCGAAGACGGCAATGGTGTGGTCGATGTTTTGAAGAAGGGTTGTCAACAGGTTCCTTAGAGGATGACATATAACAGGGCTAGAGCTTGTTAATTGATTGATATTTTTAATATCGAGAGTATAATAATCAGGATGTCTGGCTAAGACTTAAAGTGGACCGTCGTACGGTGGAATGATTGGTGGACGAACAGAATAGACTCTAACGAAGACGTAAGAGCAAGAATCGAGTTGCTTGAAGATGAATATCTTCGGTGTTGTGTGGTGTTTTGCGTCAGCCGGCCGGAGTTTTGCCATAGTTGTCGACAGTTCGGAGGCAAAGTCGGTTTGACTAATCCTCCTAGGATTTTTATGAAGAAAATCACCAAGAAGACGTGAGTTCTCTCCGTATAAGAGTTGTGCCGGTGACGCTGTGAATTCTTCTCGGATAAGGGATCTTAAACCAAGAAGAGTTTGTGGACGTCCAGGATGCATCTTTGTGAGCCATGATAGCCGATTTTAGAGTACGATGCCATCTTTCTAAGAAACCGTTGGCCTGACGGTGGTACGCTGTGGTACGATTGCGTTCGAAGCCCAAGAGTCGACCATGCCCAGCATGGAGCGCAGACTCTGCCCTGGTCTGCCCTGGTCGGTGACAAAGTATTGGGGAGCTCCAAATCTAGTAATTCAGGTGCTTAGTAAAGCAGTAGCACATTCATTGGCAGTAATGTTGGCTAAAGGAATTGCTTCCGGCCAACGCGTGAAAAGGTTGATAATGATGAGGCCATAATTGTATTCCAGTGAGTGTATTACAGCTTTGAGCAATATTGTGATATGAGTTGAATATCTGTTTCCTGAACGTAAGAGGAATATCAGACACTTCACAAAAAATGTCGACGCTGGTGCCAAGTATTGGTTGTTTCTTTAAAAGGAATTTGGAGTCTTTAAAAATTGTCTGAAACTCTGCATCCGATACTTGGGACGAGACAGTTGCGGCAAAGTCGAAAGTACTGAGAAGAATGATTTCTTCAAGTCGAGAGAATGCGTCAGCTACAACGTAGTAGCAACCAGAGACATGCCGAATATCAGAAGTGAACTGACTTATATAACTTAGATGCCTAAGCTGACGAGTCGTGGCCTTCTCTGGTCTTTGTTTAAAAGCAAAAGGTAGTGGATTGTGGTCTGTGTATAGTGTAAACCTTTGGACCTCCACAAAGTATCGGAAGTAACGAATGCTCTGATAAGCCGCTAAGAGTTCGCGGTCGTATGCACTATACTTTCTTAGTGCGTCGCTAAGTTTGACCGTGTAAAAACCAAGAAGTTGCCAAGAGCCTCGACATTTTTGTTGCAGAGCAGCCCCGATGGCAGCGTCTGACGCGTTTACGAATAGACCAATTTCGGCGTTCATCTCCGGAAAGGACAATAGAGTGGCTTCTGTTAACCTAGCCTTGATTTGGTCGAAAGCTTTGCTAGCTTATTTCAACCAGTCGATTGTCTTAGCACCATCTTCCTTGCATCTCAGCTGTGTGAGGAGAAACGCGACGATAGAAAGTGACCATACCCAAAAATGTTCTCAGGTCTTAAACCATCTTGTGGATTTTAGCCGAAGATATTGCCTCAGCCCGATCTGTGGAGGGCTTAAAGCCTTCCGACAAAACGTCATGACCTAAGAATTTAGCAAATGGTCAAAGAAAATGGCATTTGTCCAAGTTAATTATAAGACCATGGTCCGCAAATCGTTTTAAATTTTGTACTAAGTAAACAAAATGCTTCTCTTTGGAAGTCAAAGCTACGAAAATGTCGTCGAGGTAAATGAAACAGAATTTTATTCCGTGTAACACTTCATGGATAAAACGTTGGAACAATTGTGGCGCATTGCCAAGTCCGAATATCATTCGGGTGAACTCAAAGAGTCCAAAAGGTGTGCAGATGCCGGTCTTAGGAATATTGATCGGCTCGACTGGAATTAGATGGTAGGCCTTAGTCAGGTCTATGGTGGAAAAAATAGTTTTGCCATTTAGTTCATGACAGAAGTCTTGGATAATGGGAATCGGTTATCTATCCAGGGCGGTTAAGGCGTTAAGGCGTCTGTAATCGCCGCAAGGACGCCATTCCCCATTAGCATTGCGTTCCATGTGTAGTGGAGAAGACCAGCTGCTGTTTGAGGGGCGGCATATTCTCTACTGTAGCAGGAAATATAATTTTTTGTTGACCGCTGTGAGCTTATCTGGTGCAAGTTGACGTAGTCTTGAGAATATTGGAGAGCCTGTGGTCAGAATGTGGTGTCATCTTGGGTTTACAGGACTGTGAAAACCCTGTGTTGACAGTAATGGCAAGGTATTCGGTGAGAGGGGGATTTATCCGTGGATCAGAGGTTTGCTCAAAGAAAACACTAAGTTTTGGACATTTGTACGAAGTGTACGTGCCTTTCGATGAAAGCTATGCATTTGCTAAGTCAACGACTAGCCCACAGCAACAGAGGAAGGCGGCACCTAAAATGGATCTAGAGACATCTGTAATGATGGAGTTCCATGAGAACTCACGACGGAGTCCCAGTTCTAGATTAATCACCTTTCGTCCATAGGTGTTAATGGTCGAACGATTTGCTGCGGCAAGTTGCATACCAGAAGGTGAAAGTTTTTTGGTTGCAGGTGCTGGAAGCACCGAAATATCTGCGCTCATATCTACAAACTAGTGTCATTTAGGCAGATTGTCGTGAACTATTAGACGACGACTAGGTAATAAGCCGCGTTTGCTTACCGTCCGAAGAAAACGGCGACTTAGTTTTTTGGTTCAGATAAAACAGCCTTGTAAGCACATAAACAGACGCCTTTAAGAGCGTTTGGACCAAATTTATTGTGATACTAACAAACATCAGATTATCGGGATTGGCTCTGGTGACGTGACTGTGAACGAGATCTCCCGTGGGAACTGCAACGCGATCTTATTTTCAATTGTTCTTTGAACATTTTAGTAAGCGTGACAACCTGATTCGTTAGTTCTGCCACCTCTGACTACTGGCGGGAAATGGCAACTGTATTAACTTGAGGTTGTACAAAACTCTCAACTATTTTTCTGGCCGTCTTCGCCAACTTATCTAGGCTGGCTTCCGGAGAGTAGGCCAGAATAGCCTGAGTTTGCTCCGAAAGCCGCTGCAGTCAGATGGTTTTGAGCAGATCGTCTCCTACCTTCGTGTTCCCCAATTGCCTCATATCACGAAGCGATTGGGAAGGCTGTCGATCTTCGAGAGTGAGGTTCCTCAAGAGGTGTTTCAACTTTGCCGAACCACTGGCAGAAAGTCCCGGAAATAGTGCCTTCTTGAGGACCTCATACGGAGACTCTTGGTTTGAGTTCAAAATCACATTTTGCACCGTTTTCAGCTCCACCGAGCCCAGCAAAAAAACCACGGTATCTTGTTTCAGATGCCTTAAAATAAGCTTTTGGGAATTCGCTCTCCAGTTGGGAATACCACAAAGCTGGCTCTTTTTGCCAAAACGCGGATGGTTTGATGGACGTCGCACTAAGTTGCGGTATCGCGGACGCACCTGAGAGAACCACTTCTTCTTTGTTAATAGAAATCTATTGTGAATTTACGCGCAAACGGAACGGACGAAATGAGGCAAAAGAAAAGGTTGGCTGAAAAGTGTCTAAAGATAAGGGTATTAAATTTAATTGTATTGTGAAGTGTACATACAGATTAAATATATGATTAAATATATTAAATATACAGATTAATCCTTAGTTTTGTATGGTGTTGGGATTGCACTCACACCTTATATGTTTCCCACATATATAACCAGATTCTGGATAGTTGCGCGAAATCTGACTGCTTTTGTTGCACCTGCGTGCAAAATGTATCTATATGCAATATTCAATTCTATCCTAATCAGCACACTGTTTTTCATACTATTTAGAATTAAATACATATTTTTACGACTGTTTGGATTGACTTTTTTTTCAATTTTAAGTTTGGCTTGCATTCACTGTGCCGTTGTTTCGAAGTTTTAGGTATCTTCTTTTCGTTGTACAGGTTCTCTACGCACTTACTCTTCGTCTTCGGGTCGTGCTTCGATTCGTTGAATTTCCGACAGTGCTAATGTCCTCTTTCAAATTCAACAAAAATTTGTCGATGTTTACGATCGTTTTTATATTGTATACCAATTGACAGGGTGCAACTATTTGAGAAAAGAATCTATTAAAGCATGTATGTTATAAGAAATAACGTCGATTCCTGGGCGGCTTCGAAAAAGTTTTTCAATGAGACTTCGCTCGGACACTGATCGACATGGCTTGCGTTTTCTATTAAAACGGTTAAAAGTTCCTTGTAGCTGTTCTGCAATGACTCGAATCGGAGACTAGCTTGTTTTATTTCAATGAATATGTTGGAAGCAGGTAATTGTCATTACATTCGATTCGATTTCGACTCGTCAATTTTTTTCTTTCTTGTAGTAGTAGTCGTACGGATTGGTACTCGTGTTGCTCCGCCTGATGAAAATTCTCGGGGAATTACCACTGGATGAACATGATTCCTATGAGTGCTGACTTCCTTCTTCCAAAGAGTGCTTCTATCGGGGTCATCAATTCTATCTGTAATTAAAAAATCACTGTTTTTTTAATTTTATAATTACAAGCAAAATCGATCATCTATTTATTTATTTAATTTATACATATGTTTTTGTATATTATTTAAAAAAGAATTGAAAAACAATAGTCAAACTATAGACTTTACAATAAACAGCTCTCGTAATTCACCAAATCAATTCACAACTCTTATTCAGATTTTATTTTTCACAAACTTTATCTTTTAACTTAGCCTACTTGTGTGTTGAAACTTTGATGTGTGTTGAATATTGGAATGTAGTGTGGGCAGTAGTGGAATGTAAGTGAGATAAATGGATGTGTTTGTGCATCCACAAAGTTAAGTCGGCTTAGTAAGTGTGGGTGCGAGGTCCCTGGTTCGAATCCAGGTTCGGACGAGAGTCCGCGCACCAAGCTTTGAGTTCACCTAGCTCTGATTAGGTACCTGATTTAAATCAGGGGTAAAGTGAGTCGTGGAACTAATCACTCCACACTCGTATTCACAATGATTAAAAAAATTGTAATGAAGCTCTCTACCAGCTTCAACCCTTAGACCCGTACGAGGGTTGTCGTGGGATTACTTTAGTAAGTAATTTGAGGCAATGGTTCCTGCTGGAATTTTCACGAGGGTCGGTAGCTTAGCTCGCTAACGCGTCAGTCCGAGGCAGCGATCTACTGCCCGCGGGTTCGAATCCCGCCGTGCCCATGGCTGTATTTGTTCATCTTGTGTTGTCTTAACAGCCGGCGACTGGGCTTAATACCAGCGCTCCATTAAATAAGTGCCACATTAAAGCTTTAGTAGCAACTAGGCATAATATTAGCGCTTTTGAAAAATAAGAAATAAATGCGACACTTAAAAGAATAATGGAATAACTGATATCGGCTTCTCCCATACGTGCCTCTCTACCGCCATCGCTAAGCATTCGCATTTAAGGGCAATCCCCTGAGGTTTGGCATTATCAGAGAAAAAAAAGGCAGATATATAAGAACCTCCTTTGAATGGACTCAATTTGGTTTATATACATTTTTGGATAGAAATCTTAGAATTGGCAGTTGCCCATACAAGACTTGCATATTTGATCAAGTCTGACTATGTCGACAAACAGTCGACAAACAGACGATAGACTGGCAATGGACAGCCAAATACTTGGGAATAACTTTTGACGACAGACTATCATGGACCACACACATAAAGAACAAGAGACAAACAATTAATGGAATATTAAGTAGACTACCACCATTAACCAGACCACACAAACTGAATATGACGAACAAGAAGCTACTCTATAAACAAATTATAAGACCAATGTTGACTTACGGAAGCACTGCGTACTATCAGACTTGCAAGACAAATAGACACCAAGTACCAATCTGCCAAAACCTCGCTCTAAGAAAAATATTTAGAATTCCATGGTATGTTAAAAACACGTACATACACAGAAAACTGAGGATCGACCCGATCGACATTTACATACGTGACAAGACACTAAAACTATTTGACAGGCTAGACGGGCACCCTAACATTACCATGGAGGAACTGAAATATATCATCAACCGACCTAGTGATCGATACCCTAGCCTGCGACAGTTAACGGCATAGTGCGGAACATTTGCACTAAGGGATGATTTTGTGTTAAGGTGAGGAGTGAGATGGGCTGATTAAGACGCCCACCCAGAAGAGGGGAGTCAGAGTGCCAAAAGCACTAGCTCCAGAAATAACACAGTTCTAAGGGGAGGAAAATGTCGTTGAATTCTCTCGAACGTTTTCTGACAATATCAAAGGCATAGCTAGCTTTCACTACAATTGAATCGATTTGGACATCAAATGTGAAAGTTAGATTCAGCAGTACTCCTGAATTGATTACTTGTATCGATATGCTCAAAGATGTACTCAAAAGTGAGAATTCATGGATTACAGGATTACTTTTGTGTGTAAAATATAATAGTACCCTTGTATGGATTGACTGGAAGATTATTATTTGAAAAAAAGCTGGTAAATCTGTTTAGATCCAGCTCCAAATCACTGCCATCATTAAGATTTTTCACTAATCTGAAAATTGTTGCGTAATCGGAGTAAAACAAAACAAAAGACGACGGCAGAATGGAACGTACATCATCAAAAAATAAGGTGAGCGGCAAAGAACTCAAAAAGCTACGTTGTGGAAAGCAGAGCTGCCTATAATCTCAGTTGACAAGGAACAACGGAAGGAAACAGGTTGCATTTGGTACGTCATTCGTTGGCGTCGAATGCGCCTGTTATCGTGTAGCGGTTTAAATAGAAGGAGATGTTGCTTGCAGACACTTCAACTGAATCGAAGTCCAGTTGAGAGTTTGTAAGGCAAGGAAATGGTGAAGGCGAACCATCAACAGGGGTAAATCAACAAAAAAAAGAGAAATGCCCCGGGAACAGGGTAATGTCCCTCGTTCGCAGAAGCGGAACACCCTTAAGTCCAACCCCTACGGATGCTTGCAGGCCACTTAGCTAGCTCTACGTGGCTGGAGTGGGTCATACAAAATGGGGTGAGCTCGCTCCCAGGAACGGTGGGGCGTTAAGTATAATTCTTCATCTTCATCAATACACTAGCCGCAATTCACAAAAAGGGATGAGGTCTTCGTCCGTAAAGGGCAAGAAGCAACTATCGGCATGCACTGTAAACCGGACCTAACCGAAACGTGTCAAAGCACGCTACTAGCATCTGTAAAAAGTGGACTGAAAACATACAAGAAAAAATCTAAATGAGGGAGAAGTGTCTCTATTTAGCAGGCCTGAGGAGAGACAGACAGTCACAGGCCCCTTTTGTTGTTGAGCCTTAGATGTTGTGGGGTCACTTTGCACTCTGGATTCAGCCAAAGTATATATCGAAACAAAAAAAAAAGAGAACTAAATGACCGAATTCCCTCCCTTGAATGAAATCTGAAAATCCAAAACAATTAAATCAAATCATAAGCCAGCCAGGCCATACGCAGAACCTGAATGAGGAAAAACCTTTACGAGCTTTGGCCCAATAATAGGGCTGAATGTTCGGCTATAACCATTTATTATATATCCATTTCGATAAAAAAAAGTATTCAAGAGAAACTAGAAATCTCAGTATTAAGTCTAATCTTACGAAGGAGTTTTACATATTTGCATCTATGCGTTCTTTTAATTTCTCTCTGTGCTCTCGATGGGCAAACTATTTTTCATACATTTTTATTTCATAGAATAAAAGAAAATCACACCATTGTTTTTGTCTCTAATTTTAAACGTTTAGCCGATTATATAGTTTTGAAATATTATTCATAATTAACTTTTTTTGTTTTTTTCATCTCTTATTTTGATTATCGTTTTTTCCCTAATTTTCTCAATGTTATTAAAATCAACACGCCCTTCTTCTCTTTTTCATATATATATCAATTATACCAACTCTTTCCACATATTGTTTCCAGCCCGCAAAATTTCTTTAATGTACATATATGAAAAAATGATCACAGAAAAAAATTCATTAGAAAATCATTAGAAAATCATTAGAAAACTTCATTGAGGATTAAATTACCGTAGATTCTAAAACGAACGTCGTCGCCGTAAATGTATACCGTAGTCATATAGGTATAACAAAAGTAGTGTTCTGAGTGGTACATTTCGTCACCGTAAATGTATAGTTTAGTCAGATGAGTCGTATAATTTTAGTATCATGAGTGGCATATGTTTGCGAGATTCTACTGATATTTGAGCTAGGCTTTCGCAAGAAATTAAGTTGCCATTCTTTTCATTTGTTTAGATCTTACACAAAAATATTGACGTAGGATAGTAATAACTCAAAATTACATAGCAGTAGTATCACCATCAGTAACTCCGCTTGCCGTTCTACCTTCTCTTATGACTGAATTTCATATAATCAAAAGAAACATGCTCAATTTCAATGAACTCGAAGAGATAAACGCTTTTAAAGACAAATTGACCTTCTATTATTTAGAATATTAAAAATGTACAACAAAGTATTCGATTTAGTCCGCCGCGTGCTATTAAACATACTCAAGACCATAGATATGAAAGAACATGGATACGAAATGGCTATCCGCGTACCCATACGTGAGTGTGCCTTTTTTAATACATGCACAACATTGCTCTCACAAAAATTCCGCTCAGTGCGCTCCTTTCTAACGCACTCGCAATCGAAAAGCCTTAATGCTGTGTCTTAATGCTGTGAACACCAGATTGGTGTAAAAACGTGCAACGGGCAACACTGAAAGAAACGTCAATGTCAGTTTCATTTGTGTCGGGGACTGAGAGCATTGACTCTCAGTCTAATCAAAAAAAAAGTCAAATTTTTTCAAATAAAATTTCAAAATTTTTCGGCGTATTTGGTGGAAACGTACAACTACGTTTGTGCGCAATTATTTGTGTCAGTTTCGCGAGTAAATTAGCGGTAAAAAATTATAAAATAGTGCGATAATGAAGTGCCGCGTTCCAGGCTGCAAAAGTAGCTACCGAAGTGCTTCGCAGGTGATATCGTATTTCAGGTGAGTAAAATTAACCTTTGGCATCAATTTCGTATAGTTTTTGTGTGGAATTTCATTCACAAAAGCATTTTAATCTCCGCTCGGTGGTTCGGGGAAAGATATGTCAAACGACGTTCAAAATGGCGATCTCTCGTGGTTTTTACATGAGTGTACCATATGAACTGTGTAGGGTACACACTAGAGTTGGGTCGTACTCGGATTTTTACATACTAGGTATTCCGAATACGAGTACAAAAAAATACCTGTTCCAAATACCTGTTCCAAAAATACTAGCTAATATTTTTTGAAGTATGTACATATATACACACAAGTACATGCGATTTGCAGTGATGTAATGAAACGGTATGATATGCCCTCCCCCATCCACCAGAGACAAAGTTCCCAGGCTAGAATGGTGATGGTGCAGTTGACCGTGAAAAGATACGAGCCATTAGTCCGTGCAGCTTGTCCGTAACTATCCAATGGTCGGTCACTTATTTGGCAAGTGTTTCTCCAATCTAGGAGCCATCTAAGGGAAAACAAGCAAATTCAATCAATTTAATTTGATTTTCATTTTAATATATGCACAAAACACCTCCTGTATTCGTTCAAACTACCAGTGTCGAAAAATGTACTATGATAGGACCAACTAATCCTGTTGCCATCTATATGACTTTTCATCGATCGATGCCTGATACCAAACTTTTCCTGGCTAATCTAAAACAGTCGGTTTTCCACTTCGCCTCACTGAAGCATGAATTTGTCTAAAATTTTATTAAGAAAAGATAAAATGTCTATTAAACATGAACCCACTAGGGGTCAACCTTTTCTGTAAAGCTGGACATGAGTCACAACCCCGGTAGGGTTGGAGTGCAGTCACGAGGAGAGCATCAGCACAGCCGGAGAAGCCAACTGGCTAACCAAAAAGGATCTAAACATTTTTAGTGTTATTTTCAGTTCTCCCGGCTGATTTCATTCTACCATATCTTAGAAACCAGGCCGCTTTTTCCCATATTTGTATGGGAACAACTCAGAAAGATCCTCAAATTCATGCTAGACAAAAAAAAATTTTTTTTTTAAAAATGGACGTTTTTGCCTAATTTCCCCTATAAAAAAATTTGTTCTTCCTTAAAATATCACTATTGAACTCCCCGATCACTTTCAATCATCGAAAGCGCTGTAAAGGCAGTTTTTGCCAAACTATGGCCAAAAAACCCCTTACTCCCCTACAAAACCGAAATTTTTGTATCACAGCAATAGGTGTTGGCTCGTTATGTCCCAAACCACACTAACCCAAAATTAGCCGATTTTGTCCGATTTCAGCTACTTTTGCCCTAAAAACTTTTTGAATAATTGAATAAAATACTTTCCCAATTTCTCCTATCAAAAATTTTTTCGTCCTTAAAATATCACTAATATACTTCCCGACCACATTCAATCATCGAAAGCGCTGTAAAGGCAGTTTTTGCCAAACTATTGCCAAAAACCCCGTTTCTCCCTTACAAAACCTAAACTTTTGTATCACAGCAATAGGTCTTGGCCAGTTATGCCCCAAACCACTCTAACCCAAAATTGGCCGATTTTGCCCGATTTCAGCTACTTTTGCCCTAAAACCTTTTTGAATAATTGAATAAAATACTTTCCCAATTTCTCCTATCAAAAATTTTTTCGTCCTTAAAATATCACTAACATACTTCCCGACCACTTTCAAAAATAAACCCTTACTCCCCCACAAAACGTAAATTTTTGTAACACAGCAATAGGTCTTGGCCCGTTATGTCCCAAACAACTCTAACTCAAACTTGGCCGATTTTGTCCGATTTCAGCTACTTTTGCCCTAAAAACCTAAACCTAAAGTCCAAAATACTCGCAAGCACGAAAATACTCTATACAAAAATATGCGATACAAAAATACTTACAAGTTCTAAAATACTCGATACGAGTATATACTCGTATAGTTCCAAAATACTTGCAAGTATTTAAAAATACCTGTTCCAAAAATACCTGTTCCAAAATACTTGCAAGTATTTTGGAACGATACGTTATTTTCGTATTCGAATATTTTGGGAAAATACCTGTTCCAAAAATACCTGTTCCAAAATACTTGCAAGTATTTTGGAACGATACGTTATTTTCGTATTCGAGTATTTTGGAACGATACGTTATTTTCGTATTCGAGTATTTTGGAACGATACGTTATTTTCGTATTCGAATATTTTGGAACGATACGTTATTTTCGTATTCGAGTATTTTGGAACGATATGAGTATATAATCGTATCGAGTATTTTCATACTTGCAAGTATTTTCGTCTCGCGTACGAGGTACTCGTGAGTATGAAAGCACTTGCAAGTATGAAATACGAGTTTATATTAATATTAGGATACTATTACGTCACTGTTTGATTGAAATGAATTAAATGGACGAAATTTATTGTGTAAATTCTTGATTACATGTATAGTCCACAAAAATACTCGTACCTAGTATTTTTGAATTTCGTACTAGGTACTGGCTGTTCTAAAAAAATACCTGTTCCATATACCTGTTCCAGTATATACGCCTCATCTCTAGTACACACCAGAACCTCATTCTCACACCAGTAAGTAAAAAGTCGAAAATTAGCATATTTCTCTCGGTCGATTTCTAATCCATTCTCTCGAAACACATCTAAGTTTCATTATTGGATAATGGTTAAATTACGATGACTCCTGGCTAAATTACGATGAAGTGCGACTCCACAATCTTCGGTCGACTGGCTCCGCCGTCCGACAACGTTGAATGTGTGCTCACACAATCTTTCATTCAGACTCATACATATTCAGACTCGCATTACATGATTCAGTGTTGGCTGGCAATTTTTTTGGGGTAGATTTCTCAAGCCTTGCATAAAAATTGAAATAAAATTTGATATTAAGTAAATCCTGTTTTTTAATGTTTTTTTTAACTTACGCTCACAAACTTATCAGAAGTTTCTTTTTAATAATGTTTAGAGGTATTCCCCCAAAAAAAGAGAAATCAAATTTCTTTTAATGCTAAACTCAGACGAAACGAGCTTAGCTCAGAATACGTAACACTCCATCTTAAGGTCCTAGAAGATCGAGCTAAGAACCAAAGCTGCTATATAAGAAACGACTAGCACTATGACACAAACAAACCTTACGGTACCGTCTTGTTTCCGATGCACCACACTTTACAGTACGCAACTTAAGGTATTTTCTCCTATTGGATGCAAAAAATTTAATTATTGTTCCTACCGCGGAACAAAAGTTTACTTTTGTTAATAAAAGAAGTGTTTCTATTGAATACATACTATATTGGATCAGACTAATTACGTTTTGATTGGATTTTCAACTTACAAAACACTGACTTATTCTGACACAATATATTTGTTATATAGCATTTACTGTGAGAAAGTGTTACGTTGATCGATTTCGTCAAGTTATTTTTCTTATTTTACTGCCTAAGATGTATTGTTTATGAGACGGTTAATTAATCGAGAAAAAGTTCTGATTTTGAACGGAAATGAATGTTTATATTAATATCGTGAGATTTTGGATTGAAGTGGAGGATCCATATGAGTTTTATGTTCATTTTTTTCCACAATTTTTTTTCCATTTTCAGTCCACAGTTTTTGTCCATTGTATAGGTTTGAAATGGAGTTTTATTTTATCTATATATATGTTATCTAATATAACTTGCATCAAAATTTAGCGTAAAGAAATTTCGAGTGAAATTTCTGAATGCTACAATCATTCAAATTCGGCTGTCATCTGGATAGTTATTCGAGATATTTCAATCGCATCGTTTTTGCTTCTAATTTTGATGTTCTATCCTTTTCGTCTTGTGCTATCGGATGATTCAGAACCATTTGACGAATCAAAGTTTCGTTTATTTTGTTCACATTGTTTGATTATGTCAAACATTTGATTATGTCAGTATCGAGACACAATGAATTTTATTACATCTACCTCTACATTAATTTTTTTGTAAATATAAGATGTGTATAATGATCTGCTCTAGGTTGAGATATCTCAGCACAATGTGTTTAATGCTCTTAGTTGAACTCGAGCAATTTAGAGCACGATTTCTGCTCAATCGTATTTTGGTAGAACAAGTTTAGACTGCAGTTCGCGCAACCGGCTTAAAGTAGAGTTTTTTATTAGTGAGCATTTTGAGAATTGCTTCTTTTTGAAGAATTGTCTAACTTGTTCGGCTTTTTTAACTTTCAGTTGCCCTAACTTGCTCGATTTTTTAGCAGCTGCTCTATTCTAATTTACGTAGAAATACTCTGCTTTTTTGGAGTCATTTTATTCATTCCATTTATTCATTGTTTGAAAATTGAAAATTAGCACAACATACAGAATTTTAAATGTAATATTCATAAATTTCTACAGCCATGGAGTCTAGGCTTTTTTTTCATATGTATATCAAATAAATGCTTTTTAATGCATTGTTGAATATATTAAAAGCGATTTTACGTTCATTAGTACGTTTTCTAAGTTATACCGAAAATTGCTTTTAACATAAATTTTCCTTTAAATGTAATTCATCTAAAAAATGTTGTTCAAGTAAGTCCTGGCATTTTGTTAAAAATGCTGATTTCGATGAATGCGAAATTTTACGATGGCTCATCAAATACATCTACTTTGCCGCCATTAATTTTTATTCGTGAACTAAACCTCACATTTGAGGATGTGATTAAAATCTTTCCTTGCTTTATGCTTCCTGAAGTAACATGATATACTTGAATACGAATATGCCATTCACAATCATTCCAAAGCATATTGCATTGTTAATCCTTATGACATAAAATTTTAATGTAATAAAATTCATATCATTTCGTCACTTCTTCTTCCCCCCATCCATTCCACGCGGAACGATTCACAAACATCCAGATCAGATCGAATACCATCGACCTCTAGTGCAGCATAATCGACCCTTTCGCATATGATTGCCGCGTTATTATCATCCCAGGGTGGTTCCGTGCAATGCACAGAGAAGCAATTAATAAAATATCATTTTCATCTCGATACAGTTTTACGCGACACAATAATGCCCGTACGGTACATGGTCGATTCTCGCCTGGACGTAGAGTCATTGTCGGCGAACAATTTCGGATTTATATCAATTTTATAGTATCTTGGTTTATTGTCAACTGAAATATCACTTCTGACGATGATTTTGGTGTCGCCAGCAAGCGTAAGTTTAACAATGACGTTTACGAGCGATTTTTGTTAACTGATTGTATTTCATAATTAATGTGATGAATGGACATTTCAAAACTCGAATCGGTAGTTACTTCAGTTTTATTGATGAATGATGGACTTGAAATAAACAAAATGAGTTTATTGCATGCTATTCGAATATTTTAACATAATCAGATGGGCATTTGGAGCTGGCAACAAAAGAGGATGTCGTTGATCTCCTGAGCTTTTGTTTTTAGTGCTTAGTGTTTCATTTATTGCCAGTATATAAACTGTGCCTAAGTACAGCAAATTTGGTGGTAATTCACTAACGTCTTGCCACTTTTGTGTAATTTGCAGTTTGTAAACTAGTTTTACCAAACAAACCTCTGCCTATTAAAATTCTTATCATTGAATTTGTGAGTGACTCTCGAAAAACCGCAACTAAATCTCTATGCAACTCGAATCGTTAATAAATCAAAATACTGAATCGAAAGCAACTAATTAGTATACAATAAGGACTGCATTGAGGAAAACCACTCGAGAAGCTTTTATGCAAATGAACTGTAACTGCAGTGGCAAAGGGATGATAGCGGGTGATGAGAATGGAGTGTGATGAGAAGAGCAAAGGATTGACTAAAGTAACTTTACTGAAGTTCACCGTCGTTTTGGCAACAATAACATGATAAGAGAGGCGACTCTCCGTAAGGAGTCAGAGAACGCGTATTGTGCGACCATTAGATGAGGCATGAGAAATTGCGAAACGGTCCGTTGGCATTCCGTCCGTAATGAACTACAGATAAGATAATCAAGTACAAAGCTAAGTGCTTTCCACGCCATCACACGATGCTTCGGGTGCTTAAAACGCCGTTGTAGCGGCTTCTCAACTTTAAGTGCCCTCTTATTGAATTCGTTGAAGGAAATCTCCATTGCCGGCACCGGAACGACTGTGTCAAGATGCTTGAGAAGATGTGATGGCAATATTTAGTTAGAGTTGTTTTGCTGAGCATACACACTTCGCTATCATTCATTAGAGTCCCGTTGCATAGACGATGTTTTGCGTTAAAATACTCAAAGATGCATCAGTTGATAGGATACAGCAAGAGAGACTGCAATCCAAGTATCGTTAAGTCGTTTAAACTGAAACAACATTTTCGTTACGTGAAATATGTTTCGATCTCAGTTCACGATGAAGTTACTCAGGGTGCTTTATTGCATCCAACGACCATTAAGCATCAAAATGCGATACTTGAATTTGATAATTAACGTTTGCTTGATAACTGCCAACATGCTATATAGTTTTATATGTGTTTATTGTTGTCAGAAATTTATTTCTAGCTATACTAGATATTTAATATTTGAATTTGAAATGTTATTTTGAACTTATTAAACTGGTGACTTGGCTCGATAGTCATTTAATTGGCAAAAGTAGTCAAATGAAAAAGAAATCTATGGGATCTCTCGTTTTTCCACAACAATATATGCGCTTTTTTAATATGCGAGAACATTCGTTTGTGAAGTTGAATCGATCATTTTAGTTTACAAAAAAAAAACAAAAATTTGCGTTTTCCATGCTTATGCCTAGTACTATACTCTTCGCGAAACGAATTCAACGGTCGAATCCCATACAAAAAGAGCTTTTCAATTCGTCAGTAAAATTCTTTTTGTATGGGATTTGACCGTTGAATTCGTTTCGCGAAGAGTATAGTACCAGTGATGCCAATTTAGCTATTTTGTAGCTAGATTTAGCTACAAAAAGAACCTGTTTAGCTACACAATTTTTCATTTAGCTATTGGCTACAAATTTAGTTACTCATTTATAGATTATAAACCATCTAAATTTTTGCTTTAGTTGCATTAATGCTCACTAGTTTATTGATATTTAAAGCACTTAGTGTTTGAAAACAATCTCCTCAAATTCTAAGGTAAAAACTAATGTTTTAGGTGGATACAATAGCAGTTGCTTTCAATTTTCTCGGTAAGCTTCATCATACAAACATAATAGCCTCTGCTGTTCAAAATATCGCAAATTTGTGCATTATATTTTCACACCAGGCAAATTTTTTCTCCCGATGAGTTGGCAAAGCACAAAGCAAGATTATCTCTGCAAAGGCGGCAATTTTTCAGAAACTTCAACATACATATATGTACATATATCGTTCAAAGTCAACTCATTGAAATATAAAAAATATCACTGCCAAAAAGTTGCTAAAGTCTAATGCAATAAATGGTGCAATGATGTGAATTTACGATATCACTTTCTATTATCGCTCTCACACCAAATCATTTCGACCAAATGGTTATCTTTCTGCACATAGAACAATAATAATCTTCCACGAACAGTATTATTTCTTTCGTTCGGTGCAAAGAAAAACCGAGAGTTTTAACTCATTAGCTAAAAATTAAAATAGGTAAGACAAACGAAATGTTTAATATAGAATACACCTTATCTGTCTAAATTTGAAGACAAGAACCGAAAAATATACCCATAGATATAAAATAGCAATAAAACGTAGACAAGGAATTCGTACAAAACCTTAGGAGAAATTAGAAATCGTCCTCAGTAGTGAAACCACTCGTTTTCTAGGAGTGAGATATTTTCGACGTGTTTTCGATTAATATAAAAATATAAATTTGTGAGAAAAATAATACAAAGTTTGATCCTGGAGCCTTGCGATAACATCGGTTTTCAAAAATTGTTTTTAACCTCAACAAGGATTTCGCACAAAAACGTAAATGGACACAAAAATAGTGCTTAGTGGTGACAGTAATATATTTTGAACGTGATTTCGATCAATATAAAAACATAAATTTGTGAGAAAGCTTGGTTTTAAAAACATAGCTTTTATCTCTGTTCGGTTTTGGTTCAATAAGAAATATGTCCAACGCGCCAAGCACGAGTTTTTCAAAAAAGGAATACAAACAAATATTTCGTAGTGAGTGGAAAAGTGATACAAATTTAAAAGAGTGTCTTCAGGAAGTCGATGGGAAAGCCTATTGCCGCTTTTGCAAAATGGTTTAAAATGCAAAATTAGGCGATTTAATGGCTCATTCGCAAAGAAAAAGCAACTCGAATCAATCAAGGTGAGAATTTAAAAATATCAAACGTTAGAATTGTGCTAGCTATGTTTTTTCCCCACTTTATAGAGTTTTTCAACACAGCGAAAAATAAAAACGATATTTTCTCCGTTGGAAGCAGCATCGGCAACAAATTGAAGCAACTATGTTTCTGTTTGTTGTGAACTATTGCGCAATAAAATCAGTTGACCATTTAAGTTAGATGTGCAAAAAAAAACTGGCATTTGAGTCCAAAAGTTGGAGCATGTCTAAGATTCATCGATCGAAATGCAGCGCCATTGTGAAAAACGTTATGTTTCCATACTTCAAATCAGATTTGAAGAAAGATATAGGTAACTCTAGTTATAGTATTTTATTTTATTTATGTGTCTACGGACATATGTCTTATAAAGTATTTGGGTGTAGCTGTGAAATATTTTAGTGATATTCGGCAAAAAATTGTTACAACTTACTTAGCTTTGGTTGAATTAGAAAGTGGAACTGCTGAATGTATTACTACTACCATAGAGACTTCCTTGGAAAACTACAACCTAAATATTTCAAATGTGGTTGGGATAGGGACAGACAACGCAAGTGTTATGGTCGAAATCAATAATGGGCTATATCAGCAACTAAGACGCCTAAATCATTTTTTAATATTGATAAGATGTGCTTGTCATTCCGTACAGCTTTCAGTTTCTGCAGCTCCAGGATCATTTCTTCCCCAAACAATAGAGTTTCTACTTGCAGAAACCTACAATTGGTTCTCCAAATCTAGCTTGAGACAAATGCAATACAAAAGGATATTTGCACTTCTAAATTAACACCAAATTCCTTTAAAGATGATACGGACATCTAAAACAAGGTGGTTGTCAATAGAGCGATCAGTATCAAGGATCATTAGCCAATGGTTAGAGCTAAAAACCCACTTCAGTATAGTCCAAACATCAAAAGAATATTATTTGGCTAAAATGATTTATAAGGAGTATAACAATGAAATAAACCTTTTATATCTCTTATTTCTTCAACCCATTTTAAAAGATACTTCAGTAATGAACAAAAAATTTGAAAGCAATTCTGTTCAGCCGACTAAGCTCTTGAACGACTTTTGTTTATTTATTGAAGATTTGGCTAAAAAATTGTGTATCCAGATTGTATAATTGACGTTTTGTCAGAAAATGTGGAATCAAATGAATACGTTTACAATAATGCCTATTTAGGATATAACTTTGAGCAAAAAATAGTTGAACTTCGAAGTAATAATACAATTTTAAGGTCAGATGAAGAAAATATAATACAGACTTGTATAGCATTTATAAAAAACTTAAAAGAAGAGTTGAAATATCGATTACCTGATAATCTTAAAATTTTGCAAAATATTTTCCAATTTTCTGTGGAAAATATAAATTTAGTTGACGATGAAGACTTTATAAAAATTATAAAGTTGTTTATGGCTGATAAAACCTCTATTCAGATTATACTGCTACAGAAAATACAATTATCAGTCGTTAACAGGATAGAAAAAGCTGACAACAGAAAATTTTGGCTGGAGGTGTATAATTATAGAGACGCAACAAATATCAACCCGTTTAACGATCTCTGTGTGATTGCCTTTAGGTTACTAGCTCTTCCTTGGTCCAATGCAGAAGTTGAACGTATTTTTAGTCAACTTTCGATTGTGAAAACCAAACATAGAAATAAACTCAACTTAAAAACTTTGCACTCAATCCTTACTATTAAATATGGGTTGAAACGGTCGCAAAAATGTTGTAAAGATTTTGAGTTCCCTCAGGAAGTGGCGAAAATCGGCACTTTAGACGCATATGTAGAGCACGAAAATGAGTTTATAGATTTTAATATATTACCCCAGCTTGAAGAAGATTTTTTGACATAAATAAAATTTAAAAATGATTTTGTGAAATATTTCGATTGCAAGCATGAGTTACGGTTAGCAACAAATGAATGAATTTAGTATTAGTCATAGTTCATAGCATTAAATTAATTAACTACTCATTATCCGACGTACATTTAATATGTTTCTACATGAATTATAAAGATTAGCTTAATAAAACTACTTTCCAGAACCTTGAGTGTTTTATTGTTGAATTTAGCTACACTTTTTAGCTACAATGTGAATATTTTAGCTATTTTTAGCTATTTTTTCCCCTCAAATCTAGCTACACCGGCTGGAAAAAAGTTGGCAGCACTGTATAGTACTAGGCATTATGTAGAGTTATATGGGTGAGTGGGTATGATATAACACTCGTTAAACATCTCTAGTACAATCGGCACTATCGACAGTTTAGGGGTAATGAAAATTTCGATGCTATGTTTTACAATCGACAGTTTTCGAAAGCTAACAAAAGCTTAAGGTAGCAATTCATACTACACTGTGCACTGTGAGTATCTCATACTTGCGTCATTTTTTCTCTATTCATAACATATTTTTTTTACAAAACAACATGAACCTAACAACCACTGCTCAAATTTGTATTATTTAAGAACCAAGAGAAGTTTGAATGTAATATAATAAATAGCATCATTGATTCTACTTGTAGTTTTGAAATAGAAAAGTGATTTTACGGACCATTTAGATCGAAAGCATAAATATATATTTTTTGTTTATAGCAGGAAGTTACATAAAGGAGATAATAAAAAAAAAAATTTCAAAGAGGGGTATGCTGTGCGGATGATCAGTCCGAAAAAAATATTTCGATGAACTATACGTTCAAATTATTGCTTTGAACATGCAGCCTTTACAAAAAGGAAAACATGAAAGCTTTAGTGATTTATTGGCTGCTTTGGGCGAAAAATATGTAATTCCAAAAACTGCAATTTTGAAAACGTCGTTAGTAGCAAAACACTTTGAAACTGTTGAAACGTGAGCTCAGAATACCCTAAATGGTGAAGGAATACTGGCGCTCGCATTTTACATACGGGGCATTTCACGTGAAGCGGACAACGAAAAAAAGTCGAGGTTCCGGATTTCGTTCATATTATGCATAATGGTACTTCTAGAGGATATGAACGTGGATGCACAATTTTTTTCTTTTATGAGGTTCAGTTGCCGAGTTATGGGCTTCTGAAGAACTGAAGAAGCTGATGAAGGGTTTTTTTGGAAGGCGATTTTCAGATTGAAAAAAAAATATTAAAAACATTAAACATATTGATTGGTATAGAAAATCAACTGTTCTTTTTAATTTTAAAATTAGATTTGGAGAAAAAAAAATTTGTTCCTGTGTAAAACCGGAAGTAACCATTTCAACTCGTTATTTGAGTAACTTGGACCAGGTTAATTTTTTTTATTTTTGTAGCAAAACAAAGCTTAAACTATACTTGTTTTATCATAAACATTTTAGAGTGGGATGGCGAGTAGTTTGGGAGGTAGGTGAATTTTAGTACATACAAGTCGTATGAAGCGTGGTACCCGGAGCTTGATCAGGATAGCTAGTGAGTGAGAAAAAAAAACATTTTTAGTAAAATTATTGCTATATTGTTAAAATATTATATACATACTTAATGTAGTTAAAATATAGCTATATAGTTTCAATATTAAAAGCTGCTAATGCTAATTTATTTAATAAAAAAACAAACTTGTCTATGGAAAAATGAATTTATTTCACTGTTCTTACAATTACGTATATAATTCACTTACATATAGAGGTTAAAATATAACAATTGCTAATGCTTATTTACTTAATGCAAAAAAAAAAAAGATTTATGGAAAAAAAATTTTTACTTGAACTTATATAACTTCGACCAGTTAAATTTTTTTTTATTTTTTTTTTTTTTTTTTTTTTTCAAACTGAACCGACTACCCAAAGTAACTACAGAAATGCGATTAGTGGCGCCATTTTTTAGTTGAAAAAGGTATTATTTTTCATAAAAAGCCATATAATAGAAAGAGGTCAAAGCTATGTAATAGAAAGGGATAGAAGTATGATGAAAAAGCCATTTCGAATTTTCCGTTTTTGTTTTAGTTCTTTTTCAGCGCTTGAAGTTACTACGTGGATAAGTTGAATTGTGTGTATTATGTCACCTCGCGGCTACCGATGTTTCAATCCTTTCGACTTAAGATTTCATCGGAAGGTTAAAGACTTAAGAAAAATTCCAAAAAAAATAGCAGAAAAGTGGAGATATTCTTCTGATATGTACGTGTGTGGAAGCTGCAGGAAAAAACTGACCGTGGAAATACCTGCAAATTTTCAGCGATCTTGCCAATCGTCAACTGATTTGTCTTCGTGCTCCCCGGGTTTACCATTCATTCCTGAAGAGAAGTTTAAACATTGTTCAACGCAAACTGATTTAGCAATATACGACCAAGATATTCTGACCCAGCTAAAAGAAAAATTTAACGATCCGTCTACATCTACTGCTATGAAAACTACGATACTAACTATAGCACCTAAGTCATGGACAAAAAACAGACTTGCAGAAGAATTCGGAACATCCAGGCGGCAAGCGAGAAAAGCAAAGTAACTTGTAGATCAGTTAGGTATATTAACATCTCCAAATCCACGAGGTGGCCGTAAGCTAGCAGTCGAAACTATCAACTTAGTGAAGTGCTTTTATCTGCGAGAAGACATTAGTCGAATAATGTCCGGTAAAAAGGATTGTGTATCTATTAAGTTAGATGACGGAAAAAGAACGCAAATCCAAAAACAGCTTTTAATGTGTAACATTGACGAGCTTTACCAAAGGTTTAAAAGTGAATATCCAGATATCAAAGTCGACCTAACAAAATTTTTCACTTTGAGACCCAAACAATGTATCCTCGCTGGTGACTCTGGAACACATATGGTCTGTGTATGTATATATCACCAAAATGTGAAATTAATGATGAGTGGAGGAGACATTGACAATCTCACATCTGGAACTATTTTGGAACTTTCTACTTATAAAGATTGCCTTCGCAAAATGATGTGTCCCAATCCTACGCCGATATGTCATTTAACAATTTCAACAAAAACTCCAAAAGAAAGTTGCAAATCTTGTCCTGGCGTAAGTGCGATTCGTGATCATTTGAAAATGATATTTGATGACAATCAAGTGACAACCGTCCAGTTTGAAAAATGGGCTGGTTCAGACAGATTTACCATTTCTACTCATCTGCTTGCAACCGATGATTTTGTAGACAGCTTTTGTCACGCGTTGGATGCCTTGAAACCCCATGCTTATATTGCAGAGCAACAGGCTCATTATTTTAAAAATCTAAAAGAACATATAAACGAAGGGGAAATTTTAGTACAATGCGATTTTGCTGAGAATTAAAGCTTTGTTGTACAAGATGCTGCTCAAGCTTTTCATTGGAATAATAACCAGGCAACACTTTTGACATCAGTCTATTATTATAAAGTTGGAAGTAAAATAGAACATGGTAGTATTGTTATGATTTCAGATGATATGAAACATGATACAGCAACCTTCTATGCTTTCCAGAAAACCCTTCACAAACATCTGTCTGAAAAAAACAATAGCTGTGTCAAAAATTATATACATAACAGATGGGGCCCCACAACATTTTAAAAATAAATTTAATTTTGTGAATCTATTTTATTATAAAGCTGATTTCAAAACAGAAGCTGAACTTCATTTTCACGCGACTTTGCATGGAAAAGGCCCATGTGATGGCCTCGGTGGTAATTTGAAACGACTGGCAACACGTGCGAGTTTACAATTACCTCCTAGTAAAGCTATTACTAGACCTTTACGTTTGTTTCATTGGGCAAAGTCGGCTTCATCCCTAACAGCCACTTACTATTGCCCATCAGAGGAACTTCAACGCCAGAGAATATTTTTAAAACCACGGTTTGATTCCTCTATTACTATTCCCGGGACTAAGAAATTTCACTGTTTCATTCCAGTTACTGAAGGCCTTCTCATAAAAAGAACAAGTTTAAGTAATGAGTGTCAAATTGTAAAAATTGTGAAATAAATTCATTTTTCCATAAATCATTTTTTTTTTGCAATTAGTAAATAAGCATGAGCAATTGTTTTATATTTTAACCTCTTTATGTAAGTGAATTATATATGTAATTGTAAGAACTGTGAAATAAATTCATTTTTCCATAAACCAGCTTGTTTTTTTATTAAATAAATTAGCATTAGCAGCTTTTAATATTGAAACTATATAGCTATATTTTAACTATATTAAGTATGTATATAATATTTTAACGATATAGCAATAATTTTACTAAAAATGTTTTGTTTTCACACTCACTAGCTATCCTAATCAAGCTCCGGGTACCACGCTTCATACGACTTGTATGTACTAAAATTCACCTACCTCCCAAACTACTCGCCATCCCACTCTAAAATTTTTATGATAAAACAAGTATAGTTTAAGCTTTGTTTTGCTACAAAAATAAAAAAAATTAACTTGGTCCAAGTTACTCAAATAACGAGTTGAAATGGTTACTTCCGGTTTTACACAGGAACAAAATTTTTTTTCCCAAATCTAATTTTTAAAATTAAAAAGAACAGTTGATTTTCTATACCAATCAATATGTTTAATGTTTTTAATATTTTTTTTTCAATCTGAAAATCGCCTTCCAAAAAAACCCTTCATCAGCTTCTTCAGTTCTTCAGAAGCCCATAACTCGGCAACTGAACCTCATAGAAGAAAAAAATTGTGCATCCACGTTCATATCCTCTAAAAGTACCATTATGCATAATATGAACGAAATCCGGAACCTCGACTTTTTTTCGTTGTCCGCTTCACGTGAAATGCCCCATATTTAAATATACCTTACTTAGGCTCATTCCAAAATTCTTTGGTACCGTTTTTGCGTATCAACATAACCAAAATTATGGCAGCTGTCAGTTATAGTCTAATTTCACAAATGAGTCAATTTTGGCTTACATTATGATCGACCTGCTGTGTCAGTTTTGTTTGAATCGAAAGATTGCAACGAAAGTAATGGAGAAAGAAAGTATTTTTTGATTGACTTTGTTTTAAAATGGCACCACTGCTATAGGGTTGCCTACATTTTCAAATGATTCCTATTAGACCTGAATTCACCACATACTTCGAATATGATAATTATATAATAATCTGGCCGTGAGCACACTTGACTGAAAGTCTCGACTTCTTAAAATATAGATAATTTGGTGAAGAAACACCATTCCTTACGAACGCGGAACGCTATCAGGGTGGACAAACTACTATGTTTATAAATCGTTTACATTTTAGTCTGCAAAGCAAAAATCTTTCAGGAGACTCAGTGACTTAAATATCTTTTCATTCCTGCTGTAGCAACAGGATTAATTGCACACTTCTCAAAAATAAGACTAGTTTATCGCTGGTTAATAGTGTAAATGTAATAAATTGATGTTATTAGCAGAAGTTTTAACAAATGAAAATTAAAAAATTCACAAAAAATTCTTTGTACAGTATGAGGCATTGGGTTGAAAATTTCTAAATCATTATCTTAGGTACACTTAAAAAATTAATAATTTTCATTTCTTTTACTTATTTTCCCAAAATTCTTCTATCCATAAATATGTATAGGGACTTGCATATTTTTACCAGTCAAAATATTCAAGCGCCTACCATTATTACATATTGCTAGTATAAAAAAATTGAAGACAACTCTGGTTATACTAGGGCGGTTGATAAGTTCCAGAAAAAATCTGTGCGAGGGCGTCATTTACAGCAAACTGCTATAGTTATTAACAATTTTGATCATTCTAACATAAGCTGTCAAAATTTGAGTACAGCTCATTCAGTAGCCTACAAGTTACAGCGGTTGAAAGTAACTAACCTCCGAATACTCGTACTTTTGTTACAATGGAAAAAAAAGTGAATTTCGTGTCTTGATCAAAAACTAGTCTTTGCGTGAAAAAACTATAAGCGAAACCAAACAAAGCCTGATAAGTAATATCCGGACTCTTTGCCATCTATTGAAACGATTTACAAGTGGTTTACTGGTCGCCCAAATGTGGTCATAACAGAGGAAATGATTAACACATTTCATGATATGATGTTGGATGATTCAAAATTAAAAATGTGTAAAAGTGGCAGTGCACATCTAAACTGAATGTGTGTTTAATATTTAACATGAACATTGTCGCATGAGAAAATTGTGAGCAAGATGGGTTATCATATCGCATTTACTCACAAAGCAACAAAGTCGCATTCATGTGATCACTTCTGAGCAAAATTTGGCCTATTTCAATTACCGCTACATGCACACTGAAATTGCGTGAAGGATCGAAAAGGGGGTTGAAGCTGGTTGAAGAGCAACCAAGCGCGAACAGATGCAACAATTTGTTGGGAAGGTTATGGCCAGTATTTTTGGGGATGCTCATGGCATAATCTTCAATAGCTACTGGATGGCAAAATGACAAAATCAAGTAAAATTGGTTTCATTTGAAGAAGAAAAAAAAATCATTTTCAATTATGCGCACGCATCATCTCACGCATCAGTCGTTTCAATGACAAAAAAGATTGAGTGAGGCCTTGAGTTGCTTCCTCTTCTACCCATTTCTTGAGATTTGGATATTTGAGTTGAATGAATAAATTAAGTCGGAAACTGATGCTTTGGACTTATATTTTGGACATCTGAAGAAATCGTACTCTAACGAAGACAGACAAATTAACAGACCGTTGGACCATGTGCTGCTACAAAACAATGGCCACTAATTATGCCAACCAGTCGTTTGCAGTCAGTCCACGTTAACTCGAGGAGGTATTTAGTCGATGCGAGATTGTATGACCCCCACATGATTTTGGTAACCCTGCAGGTCTGAGTTGCACCCTATATGCACATCGCACCCTGCATCATTTTGGAATCGATTGAGTACTTAATCGTTTGGATAGGAGTAAGGATGTCTACCGATCCTGAAAAGAGAAAACTAGCTCCATACTTGGCTAACGCATACGCCCTCTCATTTCCATTAATGCTCCAGGAGATTCTGACTCTTCTGCTGTTACCCAGTCTGTTCAAGGACTGAATGCAATTGAGTACACACTTCGATTTGTATGTGTGGGACATCAGTGTTTTAACTGCTGCTTGACTGTCCGTAAAGATATTTATTTCTTGGCATATACCAGATCTTATTTGGCATATACCAGATCTGCGGCTCTACGTATCGCAAAAACCTCCGCCTGGAAAATACTACAGTGATTCGGAAGCCTTAAAGCTGCTTCTATGGCTGCATCTGCAGAATATGTTGCGGCACCCACTTGTCCAGCTGTTTTCGAACCGTCAGTGTAGATGCTAAGAGCTGCTGGGTACATTTGCTGATTCCATTCCTGCCCATCTCCCACAGTCAAAGCACAGAGTGGGAACCAGGTAGTCAGTACTTCCTGCGTATCCCCGTTCAATACTGCTGTTGCTGAAGGATCCTGACTCGATATGTCTTGATTCCCTAAGCCTAACAGCAGCTTTTGCGGTAATGGCCCTAACAAATAGATCACGCGGAGGGAGATGAAGTAGGACGTTCAGAGCAGATGAAGCAGTCGAGGCTAAGGCACCTGTAGTGCAGAGGGTCTGAGGTGGTCCTGATGGTCCTTTCAACTTCAAATTTCCAAATTCAAAAAAATAAAAGATAGAAATATTCTTCTTTTATATGACCGAGTCTATTTTATAAAACAAAAGACAGAAATAATATTCCTTCTTTGACCACTCTAAGCAGTTTGTCGCACTTGCGTGGCGAAATCGGTCGCCACGTAGCAAGTGCTAGAACGTGCTTTAAATAAAAGAACAAATCAAAAACGGCTTATTTTCTTTCCTCAAACAGCCTGGTTGGTCGCCGATCAAGCTAGCGTTCCAAGACAGACTGTACTTTATTCAGTATCCTATTCCCCTATATATATGATACATTTTGCTGAATCGATCGGTGTATGGACTGGTTTTTTGAATTCAAAAATATCAAAATTAATTAGCTAGTGTGCGTATTGTCCGCTTAGAGTAGATGTCGCGGTTGTCGATAGGTAGGAGCGATTTTGACATTAGTCAGTGTGACAATTCAATCAGTAATCGTACACAACAGGTCGTCAGTCGCTGAACTCTATTCGCCATGCTAATAAAGATGGTTTTATTCACTGTTGGCCACCAGACCAAGCAACCGTAAACAAAAATCGGCCTAGCTATCGCCAAGTAGATCCAGTGCGTTAGAGCAGGGCTTAGACCAAACGTTTTACCCAGCACTCTCTTGCTGGCATAAATCGCGTTGCTTGTCCGCTTAGCTCTTTCCTCTAAATTCACCTTCCATGTGAGCTTGCTGTCCAGAATAAGACCCAAATACTTAGTTTGTAACTTGAGACTTAACCTGGAGCCACCCAGCACGATTGGGTCTAAATTGGGAGTTTTGTGCTTCCTAGTGAAGAGCAAAAGATCCGTCTTATTGGGGTTGATGCCGAGGCCCACGGTATTCGCCCACTCCCCAACCAGCCCTAGAGAGTACTCGATTAGCTGGCCAAGGGTATGTGGAAACCTACCCGAGACTAAAATAGCAATCTCGTCAGCATAGGCTACAACCGTGAGTCCCTTGCCTTTTAGCTTTTCCAGAATTGAGTTTATAACAAGGTTCCACAAGAAAGGGATAGATATAACCCTTCCCTGCGGTGTGCCTCTGTGGACCTTTCTTGTGATTTGCTCACCCGACCACTCCGCTGATATGTAG
Source organism: Nemotelus nigrinus (assembly GCA_947369275.1). Classification (NCBI taxonomy): domain Eukaryota; kingdom Metazoa; phylum Arthropoda; class Insecta; order Diptera; family Stratiomyidae; genus Nemotelus; species Nemotelus nigrinus. The sequence continues at coordinate 165,895,782 of OX376372.1, forward strand.
ACTCCGCTATATGTAGATCTAGTAGACTCCGCTACATGTAGATCTAGTAATCTTTCAATAACTTTAAAGAGGAAGGAAGTCAGGCTCATTGGTCCGTAGTCCTTCGGATACGCATGGTTGACTTTACCCACCTTGCGTATAAATACAACCTTAGCGGTCCTTCAGGCTTCAGGTAAGTGACTTATCACTAGGCAACCTTTGTAAATTTGTGTAAGCCAAGAAACGGCAAGCATACCTGGCTTTTGAAGCTTGACCAGCAGATTCCCATCCGGGCCTGGAGACTTGAAGGGCTTGAACGTGTCAATTGCCCAGACTTTGCCAATGCCTTCGATGTCATGCAGATCAGACGCCTGCTCACAAGTAAAAGGGGTGGAGTCATCCGAACAGCCCGGAAAGTGAGCACCTACGAGGATCTTCAGCGTTTGCGAGCTGTTGCTTGTCCACTCTCCGTCAGGTTCGCATACCAGGCTTGGCGTGACAGTGCGTTTAGCCAGCAGATTTCTGAGTCTAACTGTTGATGTGAAAGATTTGCACTCATTTTATTTTCAGAAATATGCATCTTACAAGCAATAATCCATCTCAAGCCTTTGTAGTAAATTAATAAACATTACAATGTATTTCATTACAAATGAGTGCAATGTAGAACAATTACATCCAAACTAGCCTTATCATACCTCCACAAATGTTTCCCTAATGAAACAAATTTGGATGAGGAGCACTGAAAAATTTTATTCAAGTTTGTCAATAACCCTTGCTGAACATTTTGAAACGAAATTGAACATTTTTTCTCCACTTCAATTTGTTCCCATGTAAATTATCCATTTTTAATAGTACCAGGCTCAATCAAATGCAGTTCACTCAGAGCATATATTGACACCAGACCAAATATTGACTCTTCAAACACTAGTTGCGTTTTTTCGCTGCTCTATTGAGAGCTGGTTAGGGGAGGTAGCTTTAAAAATAACAACAATTCTACTATAATTATTGTTGACCAGATATTCTCTTTAACGATAAATGGTGGTAAAGTGTAAGATTCATACAGAAAATTTATCGTTCCTTGTATTACCTCATGTCTCTAATAAATTTGAAGCCTCTATTACCCACTCTTACTCGGCAGCTGTGTTTGCTAAGGCACCAGTCTAAAGTAGCAATCTGCTGGCCGCGATTTCGAGTCCCGCCGTATACTCGTGACTGTGCTTGTTCGTCTTTTATTGCCTTAATAGCCGGCGACTAGGCATAACACCAGTGATCCACTAATTAGGTGTCACATCATAGATTTAGCGGTGACTGGCATACACCAGCACATCAAGAAAATAAAATGTGGCACTTAAAAAGAATAGTGGAATTAGCTGTAATCGGCTTCTCATATATTACCGCCATAGGCAACCATTTGCTTCAAAAGGTAATCACTCAGAAAAATATGTTTCCGAAAATCAAAGAAAATATGTACTTGTTTACGAGATGTGAAATCTTCCACAAATCAAATAAACTTTTATTTGATATCAGTAATTTGTATAAATATCATTGAAAAATTTCTTACATTCAACGGAATACAATTTTACTTTACCTTATTTCAAATAAGTAATTTTCCTCAAATCTTGTAAATTATGTCTATGAATTTAATACATTATATCTAACCCGCGAATATTTTTTTCTATGTTTCAGCAACAACCTCGCTTCAATATTCGACGAAAAAATTGATAGTTTTTATGACTTCTATCAACATTTCCTTTACACAAATAAAGGGTCGATAGCTTAGCTCGCTAACGTGTCAATCCATAGCAGCGATCTACCGCTCGTGGGTTCGAATTCCGCCGGGTTCATGGTTGACTTTATTCGTCTTCAGTTGTCCTAACTCCATTGATTAAGTGTCACATTATAGCTTAAAGTGGCGACTAGACATAAATAATACTAGCGCTTCAGAAAATAAGAAAAAAATGTGGCACTTTAGAAAAAGGAAAAAATGGAAAAAAAAATTGTTCACTCCCTTCAAAGTAAGCTACTCTTATGATATGAAAGAGAGGGAGAGTTTTTGCGAGTCAACAACATGCGATGCTTTCAAAGCGGTCCCCCATCTAAGTAGTAACCGCCCCCTGCACTGCTTAACTTCCGTGATCGTACGTGAACTGATTTATGCCAGACGCTAGATGTTCTTGAAACTATATCAAATTTACTCAGGCCAGGTGCAATATTAGTGCTTGAAATGAATAAATTCCTTTCTTTCGATTGAATAAATATTTCTTTGAAACTGTACCAAGTTTTACTCAGGGCAAGTTCAATATTTGTTCTTTGAAATGAAGAAATTTCTTTCTTTGGATTGAGTAAATATTTCTTTGGCGCAGAATCATTACCAATTTTCTTTGATAATGTGTTCATTTTTCTTCAAAAAATAGAAGTATTTTTCTCAGTGTTCCCTGAGCTTTGGCATTATCATCGAAAAAAATATATATTGTGTGTTTTTTACAAAGATTCTTGTAGAGTTGCGGTAAAAAAATAATCGGAAGTCTTAAACTTTAATTTGAACACCATTTAGCTGCCAAAAGTCATCATGCCAAGGCTTCCTAAAATATCTACTTTATTTGAGAAGGCCAGTTGAGTTTCTAGTATCGACCATTTGTGAGCTTGTGAATAAACTAATTTCATTAAAATAAAAATTAAGCACATTCCGCTCCTCTAATGCAAGTTTGAATAATCGTTTTAGTTCCAAAATTAAAGTATTTTCCGGGTGCAACAGTTTGTTAGTAAGAGGTAAATTAAGTTCATTGGCGACTATGATGATATCAACTATGAAGATGATTTCATCTATACAAATTTTTCTAAAGCTTTTGACTTTGCCTACCATGAGCTTCTTTTACAAAAACTAAAGTATTATTATCTTAATGAACCGGGTTTTTGGGTACTTCAAGGATCCATGTTTTTTTCGCAATAATTTTACTAAGCTGCTACCTTCATATAAGAAGCTTCAGTTTGTTTTAGGACAAGTGATGTACACCAGTCACAGTTGAGGCCGCGCACATTTTGGATGCAAGCTACGTTTTTGACTTAGAGTCCGCAAAGTTAGTGTAGCAAAGTTAGAGTTTCAAAATTACAATTTACATAATACAAAGAGTTCGAAAATCAAATAAAAGCGGCTAGGCAAGTTGTTTTCTTCTACGTTAGAGATGGAAGATCTAACGGGTCAGTTCTTTTTAATCGCTGAAATTTACGCCGAGTTAGTATTTTTTGCCAGCTTGTTGCAATATATCTTTCACTGCGGTTCTTAATTTTATTGACAATCGTCTCGATCCACAGGTCTTTGTGGAGATTTGCGTTGCGGAAGTACCACGGGGCTCCGATGATAGAACAAAGTATTATTGATTGGGTCCTTTGGATTATGTAAATGTTTGATGGCCATATGTCCAGATTGGCTTTAAAAAAGATTTATGGGCTAGTACTTTAGAGTCGAGAGAAAGCTTTGACATGCTTTTGAGCATTTATTTAATGCTTATGAATTTGAGCTTCAGTTGCTGATTTTTAGTTTCAATGTGCCGTTTCCAGATGAGCATTCTGTCAAGTTGCGTTCCGAGATTTGAGGTATTGGTACCTTTTTCAGATAAGTTTGAGGACAAGTTAGTTTTAGCAATGTGAAAGCAGTGTCGACGCATTTGGATTCGTTCATTCGGATTCTCCATTTTGCTAGCCATACTTCAAGACGTGAGATGTGGGCTTGCATTGTTTGTGATGCCATAACTGGATCTAAATCAGTACATAGAATAGCAGCGTCATCCGCAAAGATAACTGTGATTGTGTAAAGCACCGGTCTCAAAACACATTCTTGAGGTAAACCTGCATGCACTCGATGTTTAGTGGTAAAATAGCTTTTGTATCTCACCTGGAATGTGCGGTCGGTTAGGTAGGAAGAAAGTATTTCATGGAAGCTTTTCGGAAGGATTGATCTTCAAAATTAAATCAATTTTAAAGATCAATACTTCATGACAGACTTCATCGAAAGCTTGAGTTAATTCTGAAAAGACTGCTGAGCAGTAGTTCTTGTCTTCAAACGCTATTTTAAAGTCTGACGTGATTCGATGGACCTGTTAAATGGTGCGGTGATGTCTTCAAAATCCAAATTGATGTTCTGGATTTTTTTCCCATCTTCTAGTATTGGTTGTAGCTTTTTCAACAGAATTTCCTCGAAAACTTTGAAGACGGAGGACAATAGATAAATATGTATGTATGAGTTCACTTGAGAAGAGTCCTTACCAGGCTTGGGGATAATTATGATTTCGTCTGTTTTCCAAGCTTCAAGCAAATATTCAATTCGCAAAATAGCATTGAACAGATTCGAAAGCGAAGAGAATACGATCGGTGGCAACTGTTTGAGCATAGCGTAGGTGATCAGGTCAATTCCCGGAGATTTTTTCGCACATATTTGATGAGCTTTTTTATCCGAAGTCTTGATTGGCTGTGAAAGCTGGGGCCCTACTCTGTAATGCGATTCAAAAGGCAATGCGATTCGAAGCAAAATGCGATTCGATAGCAAATTGTCACTCTGTAATCTGTGGTGGCGCTACCAACTAAGTATGTTTCATCAGTTTTGTAAAATATATGCAACACTTTCATGTATACGTCAAAAAAGTAAAACAACTACATTAAAAAAAATGGATTCGGTTGCATTGTGGTTTCATGAAGGAAATTATAACAAAGAGCGGATTCAGCGGAAAATCCTTAGATACCATTCAAATATAATGGGTCTCTGTAACAAAAGTTATAGTATGTGAGAGGAAGGTAATGTACGCGCTAAACGTTTTTTGTTCTTTCAGCTCTATTAAAATTTTTCGATTTAATAAGGACGCGTTTATATACGTGCTCAGTAACATTGAGCGCGAATTCAAAATGCGGCAAAGATATTCTGCTATTTTTGCAATAGTCAAACTATCTGCAGCTTTGAAATTCCTGGCCCAAGGCGGCTACCAGCACCAAATTGGACATGATTGTCATGTTGGACTTGCACAACAAATATTTTCAAGTTGTTTTTCTGAGGTTTGCTTGGCCATTGAGAAAGTGATATGTCCTAGACACATCGTGATCGAAATGGTTGAAATCATGTTTTGAAATATTATTTAAATATTCATTAATATTATTTAAAATATTTATAGAATTTTCTTGGTATTTAATCTGATTCTCCACTTGTTTTTCCAGAAGATCGTCTCTTCCTATTCGATGAAGTCTTCTTGGAGTATTCCTTGGGGCAGACAAACTTGGTGGAATGCTTTCAGAAGATAATTCGATAGCCGGGCTGTCTGCCACAGTATTTGTACTCTCCCCACTTACAGTGCGAACTCGACCAACTCCAAAACGTGCTGCTCCACTAACGCATTGGACAGTTTGGCTAAGAGGCATCAAATTAACCACCTCCTTCTCTGTTACTTACAACGAACAATGTGTTGAGAGCCCACCGCCAGTTTTTCTGATACTCATTTCATTTTTCCTCAATTTGGCTTAAGTGTGGAACTTGAAATCTGTCCAAACCTAGTATTTCAAAATATTCATTACACTTAATGCATAGTTGTGATATACGACTTACTTTTTTCCAGCCATTCACATCGCGGGAAATAGTTCCTGCTGCGTTTAATTCTACCGTGAGCTTGGACCACAAATTTGCAGCAGTTGTCTTGGCATTGGATGTTTTCAATGCTCCCTTTCCCAAGACCGTGTGCTTTTTCATAAATTCTACAATTATTTTAAATTGCCTGTTTGTTGTTTGCATTTTTTTACATTTTGTTGTTCCCTTGAAATATCAAAATTAATGAAATCATATACAATAACAAATAGCTTGCACTAAAACCTTACATTTTGATTTTTTCTTCACTTTCACTTTTCTGTGCGAACGCAAATATGTTGTCGAATGAAATTTGTACTAATCGAACCATTTTGATATTCGTATTTGCATTGCCAAGTGCCAAGTGCCATCGAAATCTGGAGTGCCAAATGTTCGATTGCGAATCGTTTCAAATACGAATCGCATTACTTTACATGTACTAAAAATCTGTCCTAGATAAACTACGAAGACGGTGGCTTTCTTTGCGTCACTCCTGGCCCATTGTCCGTTGGTGGTTCTTAGTGGGGCTTCTCTGATGGTAGGTTAAACTTTAGATCACTTTTTTTGATTCTTCTATGACTGAACTTTCTTTTAGTTTTTACATCATATTACTGATGTATTGCAAATTGCTATTCTGATAATTTAAAAAAATTTTTTGGCAATCAAGAATTCTTTTGTCTGTTGCTTCAGGACGATTTAAATACATTCGCTGCTTGGTGTAACTTTCAGTACTAATCTTAAAATGCTTTTAAGTGATTTGTACATCGATGAAAATTTTTACATCGATGTTATTGTAGAGCCGTCTTCATCCACGCTGAGCATATGCTGAAATTTGATAAAATTGATACAAAATAAAATTTGATAATCATGTCAAAATCATCACCATTGGACTTGGATTGTCGGCTTTACGTGCAGTTACGTGTGATGTCTTCACTTGAAGGACCTATCGGGTGTAATTACACCATATTAGCGGAGCATAACTCGAACGCTACTTCTAATATAGTCTTCCCTATCTGGCTTATAATGAACGCTTATCATTTTTTTTAAACCGTTTTACTCGAACTGAACAAAGATTACCTTGATACGTGTTTTTTCCGAAATCTGTATCCAAATGTAATAAAAAAAAACTCTAGCGCACCTGAACCGCTAGAAAACTAATTTTCGAAGAAATTGTCTTTGAGTGACAATGTGCAAAGACGTAATACACTTTTTTGTAGAATCATATCAACCATTCCTTGTTCAAAGCAGCAGAACTCAACTATAACACAAATGATGAAAATGTTCAGTGCTGGCAACATTTTCCCAACGAAGCAGCAATAAGTTAACCTTCACAAGCTCATACTTAAATCAACTTATCCTTTGAATTTCGTTCTCATCGGAGGATTTCATCGATAGTTTCAGGGGTTAAACGTTGTTTGAGGCTGCCATCCGAAAAATGTTCAAAACTCGGAAAATTTAAAAATTGGTTTTTTAGTTTTATTGCAAATGTTTTGCATATGTGTATGTAATTTGAACCATCTGTTGATGCAATAGTTACGAAAGTGGCTAATGCTGGTTACCCTGTGTCAGCAGCAACGCAAAATATATACCAAATCTGCTTGACGTTAAGTTAAACCCAACCAGTAAATTTCGTTTCGATTGAATCACTGCGCTAGAAGTTATACGGGTGAAAAAGTTTTTTGGGTTACCACCCTCAAAACTTTTCAAATTTTTAAAGCGTTAATATTTGTTGTTAATTTTCATTGCAGGATCGTTCCCATTTGCAAATCTAATGACATAATCGCGCAGCAAAGAAATTCTAAAAAAATACAAAAATTGTCATAGCTGGCAGCCCTCTCACGATTTTTGCACGAAATTCTTATGACATTTGGCTCACATCAAAATCTTTTTACTGCATAAATTTCATTTTGATATCATGACTGTACCGGAAGTTATACGGAAAAAAGCTTTATTTTGCTGAGCAAATTTGCATTTTTTAGGAGACAAAAATTACCATAGCTGGCAACCCTATTCTAATTTTTCAGCCAAATTTTCACCAAATGTTATCTTAAGTAAGATCCAAATATTGTGTGAATTTTGTTTAAATGTAATGGCTGAATCGGACGTTATAGACCAAAAAGCTGTTTTTTTTCTCAGTGATTTTTCAAGATGGCACCACTGCCACAGGGTTGCCCGCATTTCAAAATCATTTCTATCAGACCTGGTCCTAGTTAATATTAACATGTCCTGTAAATTTTATTATGATCGGATTATCCGGTCGTCAGTTCTCGTGAACAGAACTTTCGAGTGCTGAAAATAGAGGTAATTTAGTGATGGGTTGCCGTTCTTGCGCAAATCGGAATTTTAAAAATTTCAAATTGATATGATGCACAAACATTTAAATTTATTAATAATTTGAATTTTTTGTCAAAAATCAAAAAATTTTCAGGAGGTTCAATGATTTGAAGGATTTTGTTTCAAGAGCCTGCCGCAGCTACAGGGTTGCCCGCACTACCTTGGAAATCCATGTGTATTAAACTTTTGTCAACATCAATACGCACAGTAAATTTCACGATGATCCAATGTTTTTGTCAGAAGTAATAATAAATCAAAATTTGAAAAAAAATCCTTGCCTACTTTTAGGCACGCTGCACCCACACACGGCTCAAAATTTCCAATTCTTTACCATAGACAAGCTTAAAACATAATAAGTTTTCATTCCCAATACTTTTTTTGAACAAAAATTCACGCTGCTTGAAAATATAGGAGTACCTGAAAATTCACTAAAACGCTCGCCGCTGCCAAAAGGTTTAGGATATCTAAATTTCAGCAAATTGTGGACCTACCTACTAAATACATCAACGTTCTCCGAAAGTTTCAGCTCAATCGGATCGGCCACTCCAGAGATTATCTCCCTTAATCATTTTGATGATATATATATATATATATATAAAGAAATATGAATTTTCGGCGAAACGAGTTTAATACTACTTTTCTTCGAAAATTAGTAAAAACGATGCAATATAATCAATAATCGCAATTACATCATTTCAATATGTACGAAAATAACTCAAATATACATAAACTAACGAACAATAAAGAACATTGTTCCGTTTGCTTATTAATTTATAAACATATCTATCAAATATCAAAAATCAACAACAAATTATTAAATTAGTATCAGAAAACTATTATTAAGCTTCTATAATGAAACCATGCTATGATCCTCAGCCACATAAGTTTTTCCTTTATTTTCGACTCGAAACAACAATTGATGGTAGCACAATGCTATCATCAATGTTTTATCAAATTAATGTATCATAACTTTATCCTCCTTTGAGCAGCAACGAACTTTAAAAGAGCTCAGTCACTTCGTTCCCATCTATTATTTTCAATTTGTAGCGGTGAAAAGGAAAAGATCGAGAAAAAGTGGAACCGAACACGAGATCCAACTTTTTACCTATTAAATCACCACAACGTTGAACCTGACGTTGGATACCATTAAGAGCGTACAAGCATGCCTTGAGTCCTTGCACCTCTCGAGCGGTAGCACAGTGCATGTTTTTCGCTTACTCCCAATTCACATATGGACTTTGCTTCTGAAGGCATCCAGCCATCCAATGCTTTGTCTCGCCGCCATTCTTCGAGTAGTGGAGCTTGTACTGTTTTGCACCACTTTGTGCAATATAACTTTGCTGCAGCGTACTTAGTCCGTTAATTTTACACTTAAAGTGCATCTCGGGATAGTGCGCACTAACTAAAGTTCTGAACATTCGGGAAAAATTGCCATCATAGGTTTTTCAGAGACTGTGGTGGAACTCTTTACGAGCCCAGAATTCATTTCAGGATAGTTTTGTACCTATTTTCTAATTTCAAGTGAACAAATAGCAAACTACATATAATAATAATAATTTAATAATAATTTGCAACAAAATGTTCATTCGATAACTTGCCTGCTAATATATCCTCAACCACAGATATTACTCCTTGGGTAGTTTCTACTCAAACATAGAATTGAATTTTCACCACAAACTGTGCATATGTGACAATGTATTGTAATATGTATGTGAGGCTGCCTTGATCGCCGTTGTCTGCAGATACCAAGACCATACTGTAAAATATAAAGATAGAAAACTTTTGAGAAGCGAATGAAAGTGTTTTATGTTAGGATTTTATGTAAGTTGCGAAGTACGAGTGGTTTCATATTGCTCCTTGAAAACCATTTAAACTGGCCATTTATACAGAAAATTGACTTACTAGACGTTTACAGCGTAAATGTAATAAACGTACGGTTTATGGCACGGCAACTGACTTCGTCCTTGCGATGACGATGCGGTGCGATAGCATCATATTCGAAAACTGACTGCGAAAATAGGTTGCAGCAAGGACCGTCCACTAACTTTGCAGTTTCGTAGAGTGACATGCTAATTCAGGGCCCTTCAACTCGAACTTGATAAAGTTAAAGTTTCAACAACATCCTGTTGTTAGAGGGCATTCACTTAAACTTTGGACTTCAGTAGCTGCGTTACGACCTACTCGAATAAAGCAAAGTTGTCCCTTGTTAACGCTAAAATCATAATTATCTGGCGAATACCACTTGAGATGATTGAGAGGGTTTGTTTTGAAGTTCATAATTTTTCGAGCAGAGCGGAGCCAAATAATTGACTTAAGAAAGTTTTTAATAGTGCGGCTTTACAGTGCATTCAGTCGTTTGATTAGCTGAAAAAGACTGTGGAGATTTGCAAAGAAGTAGGAAACGGTTTTGAAAAGATGACAAAGTCAAGAAATTTATCATTTCAATGCAAACAAAAATTAGCTCGGCTAATTGGGAATGAACTTTGAACTGAAGTAGAACATTTAAAAAAAATTCTGAATCACGCAACGTACATACATATTTATATATTTTTACGAGTTTCACTTGAAGCTCTCAAACGGTTATGCATGTTATTCAAGGCTCAAGTCGTAATGTTGGTGTCTGAGCTTCAGGTGACGTAAGGAGGCCTAAAAAGTACGTTTTCGAGGGAATTTTTTTTAGAATTAAATAAAATATGCAAACCTAGCAAATTTTTTGCACTATTTTATAGCATATTTGAACATTAAAAAGATAATTGGTTGACTGAAAACGCGGCAGATTTTTATGCTCATTTGTGCAACATGTTGCTATTGCAGTCTCCAATCGGCGGGAAAGATGAAGGTCATAATTTTCGTCTGAAACAAAAAAACCATAGAACATTTTAATTTTCATTTATCTATTTTCTAGATGAACTAAGAAGAACCCAAAAAATTGTGATATTACAAATTTTTCTTATGTTTGAAAAAAAATCTACCGTTTTGTAAAAAATATAATTTATAATAATAAAAATATAATATAATAATAATAAAAAAGTTGTATAGAATCTTTTTTCATGAATCCTTTTAGTTCAAATAGAAGAGACTACAAAACTGAATCTAACATTTTTTAATTCAATTTGATTGGCTGTCTAGTTTTCATTTAGAAAAAACCTTCCAGTTTAGAAAAAACGTAAAATGAAAACTCGAGAAAACGCGCTTTAAAGTTTATTACGATCAGAAAAAAATGTTAGTTTTCAATTATTTACAGTAACATTACGCTAATCAGCTATTTCTGCGCCATTACATAAACCTTCAACTTCCTCAACTTCCTTGCTTCGGAACTATTATCGACTCGCATCTGGTCATGTTCCTACAATCCTGCACAAAGTATCATTTTTTTAAAAACATAAACTGTTTTACTTTTTCTTTATGTAGTATCTGCTTTCAGATATTAATAAAATAAACTAATAGAGAAATAAATTAAATTAAATAGTACAAATTAAACTCGAACTTGTGAAACTCATTCCAAAGCTTCTGTCCATGTATATAGTTTTTCCCGTTGATATATAAACGAAAATATTTTTTTGGCTTTGTACAATATTGAAAACTTCAAGGTAAATTACTAAAATATCGCCAGTAAATGGATTTTCTGTGTAAAAGTTTAGAGTCATGCAATCGATTCCAGTGCCATCTACAATTCTTACAAATCTACATACCACAATTTACATATCCGCAAAAGAATTCTTAACTTTACACATGTTCCCGTTTGCAAAAGGAAAACTGACTCATGCAAAGTTTTTGACCGTACAAAGAGTCACGAAGAGCTAATGTCGATACATAAAACCAATCCAAAATGATTTAGAGCGGGGCGAAGTTAAAACACAGTCTGCATATTAATGATTTGAAGACGCGAATGGTATAAACCAGTGATGTTCCCCTACTACAATTGTAGCAGATCTGCTACTTTTTTTAGCTCAAAAAAATCTGCTACGTAAGGCTTCAATTCTGCTACCAAATTTATTAAATTGTTTATTTATTTATTTATTTAAGTAATCCATTAACAAGCAAAAAGCCCAATTACAAATAGAATAGCTTAGTACTAAAAAATTGAGATATGAAGATATGAAAAACCAGAATCGAATGACAAAAAAGATAAATAAGATTAAGCATCAGCAAATATTATGTTTCGAACACTTCTTTTAAAGGTGGCAATAGAGTCTGGAATAGGACCAAGTTGGAGGCCATTATGGGTACGTAGTAGGCGCAAAACTGGAGAATGTAAGTAAGGATCAGTACGGGCAAATGGTACATAAAAGACAACGGAGGACCAAATTTGCCTCTTACACTGCCGTTTATTAATCAAGGATGCAATAGATGAGTTCAGATGGCCACGGCAAATTTCGAAAAGAAAGCATTCATCAAGGTAAACTCTGGGCTTTGCGAGGAGAGGGAGATTAAGGAGCGATAAGCGTTCATCATAAGGCATGTAAGGAAGATTATATTTAAAGAGTAGGGTGTGACTGAACCTCCGTTGAACAGATTCAATGGCATCGGAAAGATAAACAAAACAAGGAGACCAAACTTGAGTACAGTATTCAAGTTTGGAACGAACAAGGGTAACAAATATCTTAGCACAAGTAAAAATATTAAAAGAATTGTGACAGGAACGTATAGCAAGGCCAGCAATCCGCGAGGCGCTATTAGTAATGGTACGAACATGAATATCAAATTTAAGTTTACGATCAAACGCCCAGATCAGTAAAATAATCCACAGAGACAAGGACGGATTCACATAGTAAGTAAGGAAAGGTATTAGTCTGGGACTTCAGAGAATAAAACATGGCAAAACACTTTGAAACATTTAACGGTGGGCAGTTAGAGTATCACCAATCAGTAAGAGAGTTCAGATCATCCAGAAGAAGTAGATGATCATCTGAGCTATTGATTACTCGAAATGATTTTAAGTCATCTGCATAGAGCAAAAAAGATGACAATAGAACTATAGGAAGGTCATTGATGAAGAGGTTGAATAAAGCGGTCCTAATATAGAACCTTGAGGTACATCAGAAAAGGGCGAAAATGGTAAGGACGAAACGCTAGAGAGGGAGACAAAACAAGTGCGACTAGTTAAAAACGAAGATATCCAAGAAAGTAAAGGTTCACAGATGCTATAGTGGTTTAATTTGAGTAGCAGAAGATCGAAATTGTCAGAGTCAAATGCCTTAGAAAAATCTGTATATACAGCATCAACTTGAGAGTTCCGATCTAACGCCGAGGACACAGCATGAGTAAATTCAATGAGATTCGTAGATGTGGACCGACCTTTAATAAAACCATGTTGCTGAGGTGCGAAAATATACTTAAGAGAGTCATACATTTTGTTAAACACAAAACGTTCAATAATTTTTGAGATACAGGGAAGAATAGAAATAGGACGATAATTTGAGGCAACATTGCGTTCACCAGATTTGAAAATAGGGAAAATGCTTGCCAGCTTCCAGGAGGAAGGAAATTTATCAGAACAAAGACTTAAATTGAATAAAATTGATAGTGATGGTAAAATTGATAATATAAGGTTAACAGCCGGTCAGTCAATCAGATTGCTATTTCTTGGTTCAATAGGGCCAGAGATGAATTAAGTCCACCTTTAGCGAGCGTTCCGCGGAACATGTATGCAATATGTATGTAAACGCAGCCTGATAGTTAATTTATTCCACGTGTGAAACGGTACAGAATTGCATTGCACTAAATGCCAACTTACTCGGTGATTTGTTCCACATTCCGCAAATGAAACAGCACTAGAATGGCATACGCTTACTCGAATTGTCTTTTGTAGTGTTGCCAAGCTTTTGGAGTTCCGGTATTTGTATGCATGACCTATTTGAGAACTATGAAGAGATCTTCTACGCCTGTTATCACAGTAACAGGAATTCAACTTTTTTAGTAGATTTAAGCATTGACTTGATAAATTAATTATTAGAAATCTATGTAAAGGATCGGAGTAAGCTTTGATATCAATAATGGCAGATACGAAAGGGGAACATTACGTGACCAGCTCGTAATTGGATTCAATTATTTGAAATCTTACATATATTTACACTATACTTTTTAAGATGTTTCGATCATGAAACTTCCGCTTCTACTTCGACGAAGTACAAACAAAAATTCAAAGCATCCTGGACTGATAACTTTGACTGGCTCGAAGCTGTGAAGGGTAAGATGTTGTAATGATATCAAAATAAAACGTTTCACGCAATCTATTATTTAATGTAACCTCCTGTACCAAATGTATCTGTATGTGTAATGTATAATATATTGGACTACAGTTCGGTTTTTATAACCTACCTACAACCAATGTGTTTTAATAGTGGTAGTCCTTAAAAGTGGTAGTCCTTAATCGGTCACAGCTCATACAGATCTGACCATTCAGAAAGCTACATTAATTTTGAATCTTACCTTATATTTTTCGCAACTGAAGCAAATACGTTTTTCAACATCACTAGCTCGGCTCAACAATTCAGCTGCTGGAATTTCCCAGAAGTTTCTTTTCAAGAATTTCTTCTACTAACCCAGAACCGTTGCGACAGAAGCAAACACACATTTGTGTGTTAGCAGTCTTTCATTATGTTTCCATCCCTGCACATTTGGTAAATACTCAAAAAAAAAAAAAAATACTTAGAAATATATGGCTTCTGTTTCAAACAAGCCTTTTGGGTCCTACACAACTTATTTTTCCTCTTTATGCTGCGGGTCTTCTCTTATCTAGAAAGAAGGATTCGAGATATATGAATACTCACAGATATGCCATAAAATGTTTAAGGCGATATGACAAAAGTACTAGAGTACATCAAAGCGAATCTTGTGAAAAGCTGTAAAAGACAGAGTAAATTGATTTTTCATCTTTTCAACTGTAATTTAGGCAGCTAGCATTATAATTTGAATAAAAAGGTTCCTATTGTCGTATGTTTTGCGGAATGATAGGACTTATTTCACATTTTGCTTTTGGGTCTGCACTTAAAAATTGAAGGGAGCTGAGACGTTGAAAAGATTTTTGAAGCCAATTAAGACTTGTATTGTTTGAGTTCTGTTTGTTACAATTATTTCCGAAGAATACGCATTTTAGGAGCAAAAAACTTGTTAAATGGGTAAATTGAAAAAGAGTGTAGGCCTTGAAAATTTCCTAGATCATAGATATGACATTAACAATGCTTTGAGTTGACTAAATGGAGTGAGCATCTTATGGACGATATTTTTAGTAATGATTATGTGTTTTTTTCTGACATTTTAGAGCAGCCCTTCGTCAGATCGTTGTGGATTGCAGTACGGCTTTCTCTATGCTCCTGCTGATACAGTTCCCTTCAGTTTAACTTGCAATATCGTGTACTGCAAACAGTTTAGCGATACCTAACGTGGCCCCAGAGGTTTTAGAACGAGCGCTAAATTACTTTTGTGTGTCTCCTATTACTGTACCGCAGCAAATTCATGCTCACACCATACTATGCCAAACCAGCCATCTTGATAACGAGCGACTGGTTCATTTTAAAAAAAAGTTAAGAGGGAAGATAAATGAGCATTCCAAGTCATTATTGCCATGCATGAAACAGCACGTTCTCCAAATGAGGTGTGTCTGAGTCTGAAAAGGATGCGTTGCATTTATCATAATGTCATCGTTTTGTGCTCTTTAAATTTACTCCGTTTCAATGCAATGAAATCTGGCAGTCGCAGACAGCTAACCACTACGTAAATGAGTGTACATTAATTTCGGGTCTGGAGCTACCGCAGCCACCTTGTTAGATCCGTACGAGTTTGTCGTAAAGGCTTTGCCTTGTTACTGAGCTCAAGTACCTATCCGGATGAATACCTCAGATTTACTGATTAAAACAAATGGTATAGCATTAAAATTGGCTTGATATTCATGCAAATCCCACGAAATGGAAAGCGTATCCTCGGAATCAGAATGAACTTGTTGACTTTAAGGTTAGCCATTGTCATTTTTTGACATTAATTTTAATAAATGATCATTGCTTATCTCAAACCTGCAAATTGTTTTAAAATCGTGACAGCATAAAATTGCTGCAGAGCATTTGTAATCCCGTCATTTCACCAAAAAAAAAAAATTTTTTTTAAATTCAGAAAAATGGTTTTTTATAAGAGTGGCTTTAGTATTCCTCATAAGAGTTCATAATTTATGGAGTACACAGTTCTTTTTTCCCAATGATTTTGTAAAATTTTGTAAAAATCAATAAATTTTTTTTTTTTGGAAAAAAAAACACTAAGCGTCAATAGTATGCACTGTGTGCTGGTGTCTGATGAGAATCAGTGCATACTTTCGAAATCACTTTGTCAAAATAAAATTTTCAATGTAAATAAAATTTTTTTTCAATTTCAATCATTCCGCAAAAACAATTCCAATTCGATTCGGCTTCGGAGGCTTATTCCGCAAAACGTTCGAGTTTCTCGTATCAATATTCTCGGCTTTGATAAGCTTTTGAGACGATATACGTTGTATATGCTGATTTATAGACAAGAAGGGAACAATGATCACAAATCAATAACCTTCAATAATATCTTGCGAAAATATGCGTGATTTTCTATTAATCAAAATGCAGAGCTCTATTGGTAACTCTATAGCAATGCAATGGAAATTCGTGTTCATTGCAGAGCTACAATTTCCATGTTTCAATATGCAAATGTCAAACTAATACTCAAGCACGCAGATGATCAATGCCCTCTCAAAGGCGACTGCAACCACCCAGTGTGCCAAATTCGGCATTTTGTTGAGAATTCTTTCGGAAAATTGAAGCGAATTCAGAAAAAAGTTTCGGATTCTCAAACTTTTTCGTTACGAATTCTTTAAGACCGGTATATGAAAAGCGTTACAAAAACGCCGAAAGTGCTAAAACTTTCCCCTCTTTAGCTCCTGAAAAGCTTTCGTACAATGGTTCATTTTTTTTCAAGATTCATTGCGAATTCTTTCGGAATTCCATGTGAATTTTTTGTAAATTCTTTGCGAATTCTTTGCGAATTCTTTAAGAATTCTTAAAGAATATTTTACGAATTACGATTTTACTGTACGAATTCTTTGCGAATTCTTTAAGAATAATTTGCAAATTCTGAACGAATTCTTTTCGAATTCTTCAAAAATTATTTGCGAATTCCGAACGAATTTTTCACGAATTCTTTGCGAATCGTTTGAAATTTTTTTTTTTTTTTTAATATTTTATTTTTTAATATATGCATATAACATATACTCATTAAAACATTTATTATTTTTATTTCTATTGAATATTTATTGTTACATTATTATTGTTATATACATATAATGTTTATTGCTATTAAATAGTTTTTTTTTTAAACTCTTGTTAAGCCGGCTTTTGGTGTTGTAGAATATCTTTTTTAAAAAGCATTCCAGCTCGTCTGGTCTTATTGATGAAAATCTTCGCATTGCAGCTTCTGAATACAAAAAGGAGAAGTTACTAGAGAACAAAAAACTTGACTAACATTTCGAACCTTTAAAAATAGACATTATTGTAAAATTTTTAATTTTTATGTTAGTCCCAAAACCCATCCAAGTAAACTGAACAGCAACCTCATCCGTCATGATTGCTTGGAATGACTTCTTCGCAAAAGAATGAACATCTGGTCCAGCGATAGTAGCAAAAAAATCTCTCTGGTTAATTTTTAAAAATAAATTAAAAACCACGTATCCTAAACGCTGGAAGCCAATTGCTATGTCCACTACACAGCACGAGCTTTTTATTTAATAGGTAGCGTTATTTATAATGTGATCAGCTTCACCAGGCATTATAAAAATGCCTTCAGTTTAAGGCAATATTTTGTAAATATTAAAGATACTTTACCAATGCATCTGCAGTATCACTTTCCACACATACTCGTTTTTCCAGTTCAAGAAGGTCATCTTTTGAGGTTATTGGGAAACCGGGAAGTAAATTTGAAGGACGCAAAGTAGGAAACTGTTTTTTGCGAATTTCGTTGACATTAGCTTTTAGCGAAAATACTTCCCTTGCCAATTTTTCTACAGCTAACTTAATTTAGCTTCGCTCCTTTGTAGCATTTTTTAAAAGAGCATTTTGCTCTTGCAAGAGTTTTTTTATTTCTGTCATTGCATCTACAAGCATGATCGATTTTTATTTTTCGCCTCTCACAGAGAAGGGATGTTCAAAATGATTTACCTTCTGACGAAGTTCCAATTTTACTCGCTATTATAGCTTCAGATGCAGTTGGCGTATTTGACGGTCTTCCCGAGAAAACAATGTTTTGCTGGTGTTCACTTCCAACAATGTGACCTTGTCCTAAATATTTTTTTATGCAGATGTGATCACTATAATATTATGATTTGTTCTCTACCTTGGCTTTGAGCTTCATCAGTATACCAATCTTCATCTTCTTCAAACAACTCCTGTATTAGTTGGGAAACTGCTGTACCAATATTACCCGGAGAGGAATGAGTGTAGTACTTACTGAAATTCGCACGTATTTTAATAGGAGATATTTTCTGCTGAAGCCTGACTTGACGGATGGGTGTGGAAAAAGTTGGAACTTTTTCACCTAAAATTAAGTAATTATTATTTTGCGATATTTATTTGATAATTCAGTAGACAATACCTGGGTTGATTTGTGCGAATGCGCAGTAGCCCTCACTGTGGTCGTCGTTGGAATTGTTTTGAGTTGCCATTATTATTGGATTCGAAGTGTTTAAATATATATGTATATAGATATATCAATAAAATTTATATGCTATTTAAGCCTAGGTAATTAAACAAAAATTATCTTATCAATATATTATATATAATCAATCATGATGAATAAGAGGAACAAACACAATCATATCGCTGCTTGTAAATAAAGACATACACTTTAATACTTCATTAGGAAACATTATTGTCTGAATGCTTTCTGACAGAACTATATTATTTGTGCTGAAAATGCCGAGAAGCCTCGAATCAAGTGTATAATCAAAGACTTGTTTTAAATTCAAGACTGCTTGTGCTTTTATGGCAAAATTATCTTCACGGATAACTATTTCTTTATTTTTCAAAATATTATTTTTTAGGATACAGTAATTATCAGGTGCATTTTTAGCAAAAAAATACTTTTCAGTAACGATATTCAATATTTTGGTTTTCTTCCGATCAAAGGCTGCAACTGGATATTTTTTTATTTCTTTTGGCGCACAAAATAAACTTCTTTCAATAATCCTGTTATATATTTGAGAAAGGTGATTGGTTCCTTCGTGTACCATTTTTTTCAATTGATTTAATTTATTTTCAAACTTAAAAGCATTTATGTTTTCTAATCCTTTGAACTCTTTTGCGTCCAAATGCAAATGAATTAGATTATGGCAATTATATGCAACATTTTGTGCACCATATAAATCTGAAAAATCATTAACAAAACTTTTCATAAGACGATGTGCACAATCATTATTCACGATGCAGTTTTGCGCGTCTAAAAGAATACGCATAGCACACACCAGTTTAAGGAAATGTTGATACCTGCTTTTATCTAACAAATCAGTAAGTACTACCGGTCCAACGTACAGTAAAAAAAGCCGATATTCAGTAGCCTTCCAGAAATCCAGCTCATCTGTGCTACGTAACTTTTTATTGAATTCTTTCGTGATCTGATTCTTAATTGTCATAATACGTAAATTCAATATCTCAATGCGTTTTTTATTCAATAAACTTGGTCCCTGTTTTGGCTTTACCCACAAGCGCAGCAACTGCCTCATGACACCTAAACAAACAACATGCATATAATCTAGAGGAAACTGTGAAACACATCCTATTTGCAGTTCCTCTAAAGCGATTTTTTCAATGGTTTTGTGATGGGCAGGCTGCTCTCTTGAAGAAAAGCTTTCATCTGTTCTAAGAAGTGCTTCTGTATCTAACAAGGTAAGACGGTTATTTATTTGCATACCTTTTGCGGTACACTTATTACAAGAATAAAAACCAGACTGTCCTTTGATGTGAAGCAAAAATGCCTTAGCTGGTGTGTCACAAATAAAACTATGTATTTTGACACAATATAACACTTCGTTGAAATAAAAACCGTCAGTCATAACTTTTTTAACATCATCTATGAAGTATTTTAGAAATTTATAACTGCTATTAGGCTTTGTGGATCCTAAAAAGCAGCAAACGATGTGTACCTCTGAATCTCCAAAAACATTCAACAATACGGCCAAGCCTGACTTTTTTTACTGTTTTTATGTAAAGGAAGCCCATCTACGTTAAACTGAAGCAAAATAGTTTTATTTTGAGGAAAATTTGAGTTTTGGTGGAAAAAATCCGTCAAACAATTTTTCATACCGTAATGAATGTAATTGCCATTATCTAACTCTTCTACATAAGAATTTCGAGGAGTTTCTCTTAATGTCCTAATGTCTAACGGAAGCGAACTATGGTATTTTGATAAAATTTTTAACAATTCATTCGCTGTTCTACTTTGTACATTACATCTAATACTCCAAACTGCTAACTCTGATGAAAGGTCTATCGAATCATGCGTTTTTATAGTCGAAACTATCAATTTATTGGAGAATGATGCATCTGGGCCACTACCACAATGAGGGCTCGAACCTCCTATGCTAATTGGGTTTGGAATCGGCGGCAGTAATGTATTTAGCAATTTCGTTTGCTGATTTTCACCCGTTTCAAACAGGTCTTGAATTTCCCGTTCTGTATCCCGATATTTTTTTTGTCGTGACATACTTACTTGCTTTGAGCGATTTTTCACTGAACAACACACTTTGAAAAAAACCACAAACAACACAGTTTATAAACAGTTTTCATGCACGGATGATAATCACAACGACTAAGTGACGAATGACAACGACAAAAGTATCGTTTTAACACATAATTTACCCTAAAACGCTGATCGCGTTAAATTCGGAATTTGTTACGAATTCTAACTTATTTCCCAACGAATTCTTAACGATTTTCCTATCGTAGATTCGTTCGCACTTCGTTCGGAATTCGCTCGAACTTAGTGAAATATTCGCAACGAATTCCGAATGATTTCAAATTTGTTTCTTGTATACTTCAGAAGAGATTCTTAAAAAATATTCATATATTTCTCATAAAATAATGAACAATCTTACCCCAGTCAATAGTTTTACTTATTTCAAGAGCTTTTTATATTTCTATCTCTTTTCCTAACTTTCGGAATAGTTGTAACCGATTCCGAATTCCGAATTTGGCACGCTGGGCAGTCTCGACGACGAGTTTGTCGTGTGCGTTCGAAGTTGGACTTTTCTAGTGTAGAAAAACTGTTTTGTATCTTAAGTGACAAATAAATATAGTGTGTATCTTTCTAAACACCATGTGAAACAATCTTTGCGTGAATAAAGTGATGATCTTAGAAGCAGGACTAGTAATTTATAGCCGAAAATTAGTAAACTTAGTGCGTTGAAGAAGGAGAATCTCAAACTGAGACTCCGGGAATATTGTCTTTCGGATAAAGTAATAAGTCGCAGTTGATGGAACGGCTATACGAAGATCAACTGTGACACTTATGTCAAAAACACGAATTAATGAAAGTCCTTTCACCGACGGAGAGCAACTCGTTTTACGCCTGTTCAACGCCAAGCCAAGCACAGGCTCAAATGTGCGTCGGTAAGATGGCTGCGATGCAGCAAGCCATGATACAATGAAAACAAGGTAATCCATTGCGAATGTCTCTCACTATCCCATTCTCGCGCTGGTGACAACTGTGAGTGATTTGCATTTAAGGGGGCAGGATGGTTTCCAACTTAAAAAAAAAAAATTTTCAATTATTTTTTTATATGTAAGTACAATACCTCAGGAATATCCTCTGAAAATTTCAAGTCAATCAGACTAAAACTCGCAGAGATACCGGTCATTTTATGATCGTGTTGCCAGGTGTATTTCAACGAGAAACCAAAATAGTCTAGCTCGAAACTCCGAACTACATTTTTGAAGTCGGTACGTAACACAACTCAAAAATTAATGCACCGATCTCAATGAGAGTTGCCGGACATCTTTAATATGATAAATACTCGCGGATGAACGATGGTTTTTTTTTAAATTTTTTACTATTTTTTACAGGCAATCATAGGCTGATTTTTTATGTGAAAATGGTACCTCCAAATTGAAAACCGCACCAAAAATCGGAAATCGCATATTTTTCAATATAATTTCGTTCATCCGCGAAAAAAACTAATATATTAAGTAAATCACTTCGATTTTTGGATTTCAGATAACACTGTCAGGCCAGGTTTTACGCACCGCACGACGCCTTTTTTTCGAAGCGCCTTTGATCTACTGCCACCACGGGATAACTAATTCATATTTTGTTAAACAATAATTCCTACATACTCTGAAAATATAGTTCTTTAATGTGTTATAAAAATTAGTAATTATTTTCACTCAAAGTTGAGAAAAAAAATCGCAAAAATCGGCTTTTCTTCGGCCTCGGAAACCATCTTGCCCCCTTAAGCCAATGTAAAATTGGGCAACTTCAAGGAGGGCGTTTGCGGTGTTAATGGAGCGATATTTCAATTTTGATGATGAGGTTTGAATGATTGGTGTGTACTTTTAAATATCCTAGAAAATCTCGAGGAAAAAGCTGTTGTACAAAATTTAATCATGAAAAACTCAATAGCTTATATTTCCGGAGAAGATATTAAATCCACTCACAACAACGAATAATTTAGAGTGTTCTTATGGGTACGATACTAGTTGTATGTACGTGCGATGTTGGGTTGCTGATTCATCCAGCCCGATAGCGTAATAGATACAAATATGCACTGAGAAACTATGATGTGCTTGATATATAGTAGTTCTGTTAAATGTGGTTGTTCGTGAGCTGCGTTTTGAAAATATTGGAACAGTTGGAAACAGGATTTGTATTTTGTTATTAGCACCGCAAATTATGAAAATGCTTTATTGACACAGAAATAAGCATTTGAATGGCCACGGATAGGAAATTGATCATGAGCGATAAAATTAATAAAGTTGATGTAAGGATGCGAATTTATCCAGCCCGATAAGAAAATAGATGTAAATATGCATTGAGAATTGATGCTTTATTGAGATATGTATGTGCGTATGCATATAGGTCAAAGCCAATGGGCTAATTGCCGATTTCGCGCAAAGTGTATACATATGATTTAATTGATGTATAATAATTCTGTTGATTGACGTTCTTTGTGAGCTGCGTTTTGAAGATATCGGCACAGTTGGAATCAAGATTTGTATTGTGTTTATAACTTCGCACAATATGGAAATGCTTTATCGACAGAGAAATAAAATTTCAGTAGGGTCTGAGCAGTGAGGTAGTAGAAATGGAGTGGACTTTCGCATTTCATTGCAAAATTTTCGCCTTAAAGTGTTCGCTTTCCAGTGCAAAATTTTCGCCTTTGAATGCGAAAATTTCGCACTGAGGAAAGTGAAAATTTCACATTTGAAAGCGATGCAAGGTGAAAAATTTCATACTGGAATGTTAAAATTTCGCATTCGAATGCGAAAGTTTCGCAATCGAATGCAACGATTTCGCAATGGAATGCTAAAATTTCGCAATGGAATTCGAAAATTTCGCAATCGAATGCGGAAATTTCGCAATCGAATGCGGACATTTCGCACTGGAATGCGGAAATTTCGCAATCGAATGCGAAATTTACGCAATGGAATGCGAATATTTCGCAATCAACTGCGAAAATTTCGCGCCTGGAATGCGAAAATTTCGCAATCGAATGCGAAAACTATGCAATGGAATGCGAATATTTCGCAACCGAATGCAAAAATTTCGGAATCGAATGCGAAAATGTCGCACTGGAATACGAAAATATCGTAATCGAATACTAAAATGTCGCACTGGAATGCGAAAATTTCGCAATGGAATGCGAAAATGTCGCACTGTAATGCAAAAATTTCGAAATGAAATGCGACTATTTCGCCATGGAATGCAAAAATTTCCCTGGTCCTGTTTAAGACCAATACATTCTGCAAATTTCAATTAATTCTGCTAATCGGATCGTGAGTTTCCGTGAACAGAAGTTTTTGATGCTAAAAATCTAGGTAAATTGGGTTAAGATTACCAGGCGTGGCCGTTATACCATATCAAAATTTTTTTTGTCTATGTAAACAAAGCGCAAGATTTACATATGAGTGGCTTTTTTTTTAAGAAGCGGCATTTTTTCAAGAGAGACGATGATTTGGAGGTTTTCACTTTCAGTGCCTGCCCTAGCTTCAGAGTTGCCAGCACGCTCATTATAAGCTAGACAAATCTACAACTAAATAATGCCAATATGTCCTAAAAATTGCGTAATGATTGAACAGCTTTGTCAAAAGTTATCGCAATTTAAAAACTTTCAAGTTTTTCCGTTATCTTTTTAGGTACCCAGTGCACACATGGGGTTATATCCGATTCACATGTACAACACGTTTAAAATTTATTTCGTCAGCTTTATTTTTGCAAAAATTATTTGTGTACGGAATAATAGGTATATTAAAAATTTGACTAAAATGGCCGCCGGCGTCAAAGGGTTAAAGATCATTAACTTTTTGTGAGACCTGGCACTATTCTGCATATACGACAATGTGTCCTGTAAATTTCAGTTCAATCGGATGGCGCGTTCCTGAGATTTTTTCACTGAAATTTTTTTGATGATATATATATATATATATATATATATATATATATATATATATATATATATATATATGTATATATTTATACATATATGTATATATATATGTATATATATATATATATATATATATATATATATATATATATATATATATATATATATATATATATATATATATATATATATATATATATATATATATATTTATAGAAATATGAATTTTTGGCCAAAGTGATTTCAATACTAATGTTCTTCTTCGAACATTAGTAAAAAAAATTGTGGAAAAGTGCAAATTTAAAGCCTTTTGGAGAAAAAATACTTTGAATTCAAAGGAAAAGTCAACTTAAGTGGACTTAATGGACTTCTGAATAAGACTTGAAAAATCTAGGCCCTGGGAGTATGGTAATAAAAATGTCGCAACAATTGATGGAGTCATGATACAATGAAAACAAGGTAATCCATTGCGCATGCCTCTCACTATCCCCTTCTCGATCTGGTGACGACTGTGAGTGATTTGCCTTTAAGCGAGTGTAAAATTCGGCACCTTCAAGGAGGGCGTTTTGGATGTTAATGGAGCGATATTTCAATTTTGATGATGAGGTTTGAATGATTAGTCTGTTCTTTTAAATGTTCTAGAAAATCTCAAGGAAAAAGCTGTTGTACAGATGATAATGATGAAAAACTCAATAGCTTATATTTCCGGAGAAGATATTAAATCCAATCACCACAACGAATAATTTAGAGCGTTCTCATGGGTACGCTGGTAGTTGTAAGCAGGGCTGTGGAGTCGGAGTCGTGCCCCTGTATATTTAAAGCAGAGTCGGAGTCGAACGCGACTCCGACTCCGCTTTAAATGTACAGAGCCTTGACTCCAACTCCACAGCCCTGGTTGAAAGTACGTGCGATGTTGGGTTGCAGATTCATCCAGCCCGATAGCGTAAAAGATACAAATATGCACTGAGAAACTATGATGTGATTGATATATAGTAATTCTGTTAATTGCGGTGCTTCGTGAGCTGCGTTTTGAAAATATTGGAGCAGTTGGAAACAAGATTTGTATTTTGTTATTAGCACCACACATTATGAAAATGCTTTACTGCCACAGAAATAAGCATTTGAATGGCCACCGAAATTAATATAGTCAAATATATGTATCTATAGCATTTGATGTGTTTGGCTACATTCTACTATCCGCAAATCTAAGGAACTATTTAATTGTTCATTTGTGATTCCGAGAAACTATTTACTCTTTTTTTATTAAAATTGAAGAGATCTGTCTTCATTTTAAAGTTCGATATTTATTTGAGGTCCAACCATATTGCTCTGATGCCACCTTTACACTCTCGCCGAGGAATGGCAAATGTTGACGAGGTGAGTGTGTAAATGGTCTCCTTGTCTATTCTCGGCTGTTTTTTTCATGGCAAGCACGCGTGCCCGTCGGCTCTTGTTTGTTTTATAAAGGAATAGTGATCCTTTTATTGCTGTGCCTGAGTGTTTATGACCGTCTCGTCCTAGCTCGAAGCCGCTGGAAGCGAAGTCAGTTTTATGTATCGAGGCAAAGGGATTTGAGAGGGTAGCGAATGCTCATTTACATTTTCGAATTTTTGCCGGGACTTCAAACATGTCCTTGCGTGGCACAGATTGAAATAACTCAACGCACACCAGGCAGTTGCAATAGCCACAACCTGTATCTCATCCATCGTTCACTGAACTGAACAAAACAGCTCACAACTGTCGAAAGGTGCATTTCATATATATCTTGTCCTTATTATGCCCGAGCCTAAAACTTACTTTGTTTATTCTGCTTGTTGAAAAATTTTTATATTGAAGCATTTAAGTATCTGGCTCACTTTCTTGATAAATGATCAAAAAACTCTAGCGCACCTGAGCCGCCAGAAAACTAATTTTCGAAGAAATAGTCTTTGAGTGACAAAAAAATGTGGAAAGAAATAATAAACTTTTTTGTAGAATCATATCAACCATTCCTTATTCAAAGGAACAGAACTCAACTATAACACAAATGATGAAAATGTTCAGTGCTGGCAACATTTTCCCAACGAAGCAGCAATAAGTTTACCTTCACAAGCTCATACTTAAATCAACTTATCCTTTGAATTTCGTTCTCATTGGAGGATTTCGTCGAAAGCTTTAGCGGTTAACGTTGTTTGAGGCTGCCATCCAAAAAATGTTCAAAACTCGGAAAATTTATAAATTGGTTAATTAATTTTATTGCAAATGCTTTGTATATGAGAACGTAATTTGAAGCATCTGTTGATGCAATAGTTACGAAATTGGCTAAATCTGTTTACCCTGTGTCAGCAGCAAACCAAAATATATACCAAATCTGCTTCACGTTAAATTAAACCCAACCAATAAATTTCGTTTCGATTGAATCACTGCGCTAGAAGTTATACGGGTGAAAAAATGTTTAGGGTAACCACCCTTAAAACTTCTCAAATTTTTAAAGCGCTAATATTTGTTGTTAATTTTCATTGCAGGATCGTTCCCATTTGCAAATCTAATGACATAATCGCGCAGTAAAGAAATTCCAAAAAATTACAAAAATGGTGATAGCTGGCAGCCCTTTCATGTTTTTTGTACGAAATTCCTACGACATTTGGTTCACATCAAAGTGTTTTGACTGCATGAATTTCATTTTGATTTCATGACTGGACTGGAAGTTATAGGGAAAAAAGCTTTATTTTGCTGAGCAAGTTTGCAAGATTTGGGAGACAAAAATCACAATAGCTGGCAACTCTATGCTAATTTTTCAGCCAAGTTTTCACCAAATGTTATCGAAAGTAAGATCCGAATATTGTGTGAATTTTGTTTAAATCTGATGGCTGAATCGCAAGTTATAGGTCAAAAAGCTGTTTTTTTCTCTCCGTGATTTTTCAAGATGGCATCACTGCCACAGGGTTGCCCGCATTTCAAAATCACCTCAATCAGATCTGGTCCTTGTTGATACCAACATGTCCTGTGAATTTCATAATGGTCGAATAATCCGGTCGTCAGTTCTCGTGAACAGAACTTTCGAGTGCTGAAAATAGAGGTAATTTAGTGATGGGTTGCCGTTCTTGTGGAAATCGGAATTTTAAAAATTTTAAATTAACATGATGCACAAACGTTAAAATTTATCAATGATTTGAATTTTTTGTCAAAAATCAAAAAATTTTCAGTAGGTTCAACGATTTGAAAGATTGTTTTTCAAGAGCCTGCCGCAGCTACAGGGTTACCTGCACTACTTTGGAAATCCATGTGTATTAAACTTTAGTCAACATCAATACGCTCTGTAAATTTCACGATGATCCAATGTTTTTGTCAGAAGTAATGACAAATCAAAATTTGAAAAAAAATCCTTGCCTACTTTTAGGCACGCTGCACCCACACACGGCTCAAAATTTCCAATTTTTTGTCATAGGCAAGCTTAAAACATAAAAAGTTTTCATCCACAGTACTTTTTTTTGACCTACTTACTAGATACATCTACGTTCTCCGAAAGTTCAATCGGATCGGCCACTCCAGAGATTATCTCCCTTAATCATTTTGATGATATATATATATATATATATATATATATATATATATATATATATATATATATATATATATATATATATATATATATATATATATATATATATATATATATACTAGGTGGGGTGAAAAGTAACCTCCTTGGGAATGAAAAAAATGTTTTATATATGTTAAAAATGTTTTATATATATATATATATATATATATATATATATATATATATTAGGGCGGGCCAAATTTTGTGTCGATTAGACCTGCCCCCTAAGATGATTATATGGACAATTCTAAGCAACTTTGCCGAAGGAACCATAGGTCTATCTCGATTTTCGAGTCTCCCACTTTTCAAAAAAAGATTTTTTCCCTATAACATCATTTTCATTCAAAATTCGTTTTTTTATTCATCGTTATATTATCTTTTTTATGTGTATATGGGGGGTTTTTGGGGTCGAGAAATTCATTTCTGATCTTTATTTTTACCTATAACTACCGCCAGAGGGCGTTTCATGCATATTTTAACTATTTTTCGTCTATTTTCCGAGAAAAATTACAAGTTTTTCGGTAAAATTGATCTTTATTTTATTTTTTTCAACAAAAATTCAACTTAAAAAATAAGAACATGTGTAAAAAATAAAAAAAAAAATGAATTTAGTGGAAGAAAAGCGAAATAACTTATTTTTGAAAGTCTTTTTTGCTTTCAAGTCGGGGGTATTTTGCACGGCTTTCTGATGTAACTGCCATAACACTGTGTCGACTCTTTTCTAAAACACGTTTAGAAACGCTAGCCAGCAATTGAACATGTCTTTCCGTTGCTTGTATGTGTACCGGAATTCTTGGATCAGGCAATGGTGGATCATCGCATTCTAAATATTGTTCCAAATGATCATACGGAATGCTATACGTAAACGGTGGTTCGAATAAGACATCATCTCTATTTAAATCAGTCATATTCGTATAATCTGTACAATTGAAGTTTATCAAAGGTTTTTGATAAACTCTAAGATGTGCCGGGTCGTACAGATTTCTTCGGTAGTGTAAAATTTTCTTGATTGCGATTTTTCGTGTCTCTTTTTTATCATCAAATAACATCGCTAACAAAATATTTTCGGAATGTGCGTAATATGAATTGTTTTTAATGACATTATTCACAACTCCGCGTAGATTTGTATCCAAATATTGTGTCCAACGAATGAATTTGTAAAATAATACACTACCGAAGACCACCGAATTATAGTACTTGATGTTGAAGTACATCGGCACATACACTTTCATTATGTATGTTGCCAAAATTTTCAAATTCCTTGATAGATTTTCAGTTGACACATACAACCGCAACAATCTATTCGCCTTGGTGAGCCAACGTGAATGTGCTATTGGTCCTGGTTTATTGTGAGATAAATCCGCAGGAACAACACCATTCGAAATTGCATTGGCCATTTTGTATAAGTACTTTGAATCGGTGGATAATTCAAATGGATCTAAATCAGGTGGCATGTTCTCTAGCACGATTATCTCGAATTCATCTACAAGCTGAAAAAAAAGAAATGAGATGAATTAAATTTTACCATTTAATAATGGAAAAAATCGATGAGAAAAATGACAAATGATACATACCGGAAGATTTTCACAAGTTTCAATTTGTTTGCCCAACGTTCCAGTTGTTGTTCGTGGTCCAGTGGTCGATGATCTTTCCAAAGTGTCAAACAAATGACGAAATGGCAGCTCGTTAAAGTGCAGCATGCACACAAACCAATGCAGCGGTCTATTCAAATGCAATTCAAATCGACGCAAAATCCCATTTCTTACGCCAGTATTTGTTGGCTCACCATCACAGCATATGCCGATTAATGCATCGAGAGCAATTTCTTTTTCGACGAAGAATGCATTAAATGTCATCAATTTGTGTTCAGCATCTTCATTTTCGACTTTTGTGTAGCCTATCAATTGAGAATTTGGTTCCTTCAAAACAACTAGATGTGGTTCTTTCACCATCCTTGCATGCAACTTCTCATCGATTTTTTCCATTGTTAAAGCATCATTTTTTCGGCCGTCGAATGAAAATGCTATCAAATTGGATGCATCATACTGCTTACGAAGCAGTTCTTCTCTGCATTTGGCCTTTTCTCGACGCACTTTATTTTTATCCATGATGATAGGATTGCCATGTGCATCTTTTACGTCAATGTCTTGCATAAGAGATGTTGCGAGTGCTGCTGCTATTCTATCAGACACACCAAATCGATCACACATCGCAGCGAAGTTCGAAGCATCGTATCTGGGAGTATACGGTCCTCGTATCATTGGCGGAATATCTTGTGGATTTGAACTTGGCTGATCTATATCAGTACTTGGTTCATATGCTGAATGGCTCTGTTCAACGCTTGTTGGTATTATTGTTGACGTTGGTGCTGGCTCTTCAACTTCTAGCACGAATTCCGGTATCGTCAATCTTCTGTCATTATTTTGATCTCGCATGAACTCTTTCAAATGATCTGGAATCAATCCACATGAGCATAATTCTGCTTTCAAGTCACATTGACATTTGCCGATGTAAAATAATTCTTTTGTAGATTGCTCGAACGTTCTGAATGAGGCGATATTTGAATGTTTAGTTTCGATTTGATACTTGTCAATCAATGTACCCAATTTTCTAACAACACTTTGTTTGGTTAGAATTTCAACATTAAGTTGACTCCAAATTTCAATCAATTTGTCTGTTACGTGCGGTACGAATGTTTTATACGAAAACATTTTGTTTTGGAGTTTAGCACGTTCGGCCAAGAAAAAAAAACATCTTAAAATATCCTGTTTCGTTGGCAGATCGAGTCCACTCAAATCACAAGATGCACCAAAAACAGCAACATCGTGCGAAGGCAAATGCTTCAAATGACTTTCGGTACTTGTTGATGTTGTTGCGGTTTGAGATGTAGACGGCAATGCATTTGGATCCATTGTATAATTTTACTAAAAAAATTTTAAAAAACTGAAATTAGTATATTTCAAAACATTTGGTTCGAATATATTTTTTCCACCTACAAATTGGTAAATACACAGTGGTAAAAATGGTGTGAATTTTATTTATATTCAAATATCAAATTTTGATTTTCACAAAGCTTTAGCGTGTGTATTTTACGACGTCTGATTTCTTAACAATCTAATCGCATGAAGTTGTCACAAGATGTCAAACTACATCTTCGGTATTCATCGGGTTTGACTCACATACTCCTACGGCATAACTCATATGTGCCTAACTCATATATGTATATCAACAGCATTTACTCATATGTCAACCGACATTTCGCCTCTAAGGACCAGTTAATACATTATTCCAACGCACATTATTCCTACATGCTATACATATAAATACATTACAATGTATTACATATTTCAGAAAAAAGTAACCAAGCAAGAGAACAACATCGATGCCTATGTGTATTAAATTACAAAATTTTAACACATACCTTTTAATTCTTTTTGAATTTCACAATTATTCACTGGCAGGAAATTTATAATTCACTTTCACTGAAATGATGCTCAAACACTAATGAACTGAACACTCATAAATGTCATTGTGTTGTGCTCTTTCACAAAATATGTCGGTAATGATGTTTTACCGATGTTTTTTTTTAAATAAATGCGTTGTTGACTTGAAAGCAACAACACTTTGTCGCTTTTTTTCTCACTAAATTCATTTTTTTTTATTTTTTACACATGTTCTTATTTTTTAATTTGAATTTTCATTGAAAAAAATTAAATAAAGATCAATTTTACCGAAAAACTTGTAATTTTTCTCGGAAAATAGACGAAAAATAGTTAAAATATGCATGAAACGCCCTCTGGCGGTAGTCATAGGTAAAAATAAAGATCAGAAATGAATTTCTCGACCCCAAAAACCCCCCATATACACATAAAAAAGATAATATAACGATGAATAAAAAAACGAATTTTGAATCAAAATGATGTTATAGGGAAAAAATCTTTTTTTGAAAAGTGGGAGACTCGAAAATCGAGATAGACCTATGGTTCCTTCGGCAAAGTTGCTTAGAATTGTCCATAGAATCATCCTAGGGGGCAGGTCTAATCGAATTTTTCGGCTCCATACAAATTGGCCCGCCCTAATATATATATATATATATATATATATATATATATATATATATATATATATATATACTAGGTGGGGTGAAAAGTAACCTCCTTGGGAATGAAAAAAATGTTTTTTTAAATTTTTTTTTTAATTTTATTCAATGTTGTCCTCTTTTAGGTCGATACACTTATTCCAGCGATTTTCCAACTTTTTGATCCCGTCCGAAAAGTAATTTTCCGGAAGGCCTACAAAATACTCATCCGCGGCGTCGATGATCTCATCGCACGAGCTGAATTTTTTATTGATGAACCATCTTTTGAGGTTTGGGAACAGATAATAGTCCAAGGAAGCCAAGTCAGGCGAATAAGGTGGATGGGGAAGCGATTCGAGCCCAAAATCGTTGATTTTAGGCATTGTTGCGATGCTCTTGTGTGACGGCGCGTTGTCTTGTAAAAACAAAATTTTTTTGGCTTCATGTGAGGCCGTTTCGCATTGATTTCGGCTTTCAATCGCTCCAATAATGCGCAATAATACTCGCTGCTGATAGTTTTTTCTTTTTTGAGGTAGTCCACGAAGAGTATGCGATGACAATCCCAGAAAACCGACGCCATGACCTTTCCGACCCATTGAGCCTCCCTTGGCCGCTTCTGAGCACTCGTGCCGGCTTCAGTCCATTGCCGGGCACTAATTCTGTTCTCTGGCGTGAAATAGTGGATCCAGGTTTCATCAAGT
Organism: Nemotelus nigrinus; assembly: GCA_947369275.1. Classification (NCBI taxonomy): domain Eukaryota; kingdom Metazoa; phylum Arthropoda; class Insecta; order Diptera; family Stratiomyidae; genus Nemotelus; species Nemotelus nigrinus. The sequence goes on from OX376372.1 coordinate 165,928,662, forward strand.
CACCAATCAAAGCCAAAAGTCCACCCGATTCCGCATCAGCATGGCCAAACACGCTTCCGAAGTGCGCTCGCGTTCGTGTTTTTGGTCCGGAGTCAGCATGCGCGGCACCCAGCGGCAGGATAATTTTTTTATCTGCAGAATCTCACCCAAAATATAGCGTGTGCGCTTGGTACTAATCTTTGTGGCATCTGCTAGCTCGCGCATCTTCATTTTCCGGTCGGCCAACACCATTTCATGTATTTTTTTGACATTGTCCTGTGTAACCGCATCGCAGGGCCTGCCGCTGCGGACTTCATCGGCAGTGGAGTTTCGGCCACCACGAAACTCTCGAAACCAATATTTCACGGTATAATCTGAAGGAGCACTATCCCCATAATATTTATCCAACTTTTCTTTTGTTCCTTCGCCGTTTTGCCTCTCAAAAAATTATGTTTTATGAGAGAATGAAAATGGTTTATTTCCATACTCAACATGATGCCAAACACGTCAACGAAAATCGGCTGTGAAAACAAAACCAATGACTGTATTGCTCTGAAATTTAACATGTCTGCCTAGATATGAATGGACTATAAGGCACAATAATCTTTTTTGCGATTGCAGCGCATTCTGGTGGTCAAGGAGGTTACTTTTCACCCCACCTAGTATATATATATATATTTAAATATTTATATATATATATATATATATATATATATATATATATATATATATATATATATATATATATATATATATATATATATATATATATATATATATATATATATATATATATATATATAAAGAAATATGATATATAAAGATATTCTTTGGCATTGGGACTCTTATGATTGCTTTGTCTTTTTTTTTTAGTGTAAGCAGCACTGTTGATTGGTTACGCTGCAATCTTTCATTCTTCCTTTAAATAAGAGTAAAAGCTATTTTTTTTATCACACTCATTGTCAAACCAATATCTATGGCTCATAGACATATAACGAATGGACACGCAATCACAATGCATGAGCCCGTACGTGAATGAAGCAATTTTACTACACATGCAATTTTACTCTCTGTAAAACAGCTTTCCCCTCAATGCCGCACGCACCACCCCTCAGCGCTGTAGACTCTCTATGAAAACATTCATTTCAATCCATCCAAACTACGGGGTGGTTGGGATAACGGGGAAACTAATACATGGACACAAATTTCCAAATACACCAACTTTTCTGCATGAAATTTGTTGTTGTTTTATACAAACACATTGAGACCAGAGGTCGGAAATTGCTTCATTTCTCTCGGCCCATTTCGTATCCATTCTTGTTATATCTATGCTATGGCTGTATTTTGGATGTATTCAATTTCTCTGCTGACATTTTCCTCGTTCATCGTTAATAGCCGGTGAATGGTCGAGTTATATGCTATCATTATGAGAATACTAATGATTCAATGTGAACAGTGTACTGTTTCGAGGCTTCCAATACATAGGCTTCCAATATATGTATATTGAACTCAAAATTAGCACATCTCCTGATCGTTAAATCTAGAATTTGGGTTTTTCTGGTTTTCCGGGGTTTGGTCTTTCCATAACAGTCAATTTTATTTTACTGGTACGCTTGGGAACAAAATATCAACATCAAATGATACAACCAGCTTATCTGAATCGACTGTTGTCACTTTTCCTATTTCTTTTATCACCTCTTGACAGTCCTTTTACTAACCTTTCCAAGGCCATTGCATTCCTCCACGGTCCACTTAGCAATCTTTCATGTTGGTGTGGCCGTTACTACTTTTTTGAGCATTTTTACTAATGTTCGAAGAACATTAGTATTAAAATCGATTCGGCCGAAAATTCATATTTCCATATATACAGGTATATATATATATATATATATATATATATATATATATATATATATATATATATATATATATATATATATATATATATATATATATATATATATATATATATATATATATATATATATATATATATATCATCAAAAAATTTCAGTGAGATAATCTCGGGAACGCGCCATCCGATTAAGCTGAAACTTTCAAGATACATTGGTGTATATGCAGAATAGATCCAGGTCTCTTTAAATGTCAGTTATTGTTAACCTTTTGGCGCCGGCGGCCATTTAAGTGATATTTTTAATATACCGATTATTTCGTGCACAAATGATTTTCGCAAAAATAAAGTTAACGAAATAAATTTCTGACGTGTTTTACATATAAATCGGATTATGCTTTGGAATTTTTTAACCCTATGTGTGCGCTGGGTGCCGAAAAAGAGGACGGGAAAATTTGAAAATTTTTAAATTTCGATAACTTTTGACACAGCTATTCAATCATTACAAAATTTTTACGACATATTGATATTATTTAGTTGTAGATTTGTGTAGCTTTTAATGAGCGTGCTAGCAACCGTGTAGCTAATGCAGGCACTGAAAGTGAAAACCTCCAAATCATCGTCTCTCTTGAAAACATGCCGTTTCTTCAAAAAAAAGCCACTCATATGTAAATCTTGTGCTTTGTTTACATAACCAAAAAAAAAAAGATATGGTATAACGGGCACGCCTGGTAACCCTTGCCCAATTTACCTATATTTTTAGCATCAAAAACTTCTGTTCACGGAAACTCACGATCCGATGAGCAGAATTATTTGAAATTCACAGAATGTATTGGCTTTAAATAGGACCAGGTCTGATAGAAGTGATTTTGAAATGCGAGCGATTCTGTGCCAGTGGTGCCATCTTGAAAAACCACTAAAAAAGATAACTGTTTTTAGCCCTATAAATTCTGATTGAATCGTTCGATTTTGACGAAACTCACACAATTGCTGGATCTTATTTAAAGCCAGAAATTTGGTCGAAAAATTCGGTTGGAGCTGCCAGCTATGATAATTTTGGTGTCTTCATTTTGAAAAAAAAAAAATTTGGAAGTGAAAACATTCAAACCATCGAATATTCAAAAAAATGACCGTTTCTTACAATAAAACTAATCTGTATATAAATGTTATGTTTTATCTACACGTTCAAAATAAAACTTTGGAAATTTCATGTCGGACAAGAACGGTAACCCTCTCCCAGTTAACCTATATTTTTAGCATCAAAAACTTCTGTTCACGGAAACTCACGAACCAATAATCAGATACAGCTAAAATTTACAGAATGCATTGGACTTAAGTAAGACCAGATTTGATAGAAGCGATTTTGAATTGTGTTCAAGTCTGTGCCAGTGGTGCCATCTTGAAAAATTACAAAGAAAAAAAAACTGCTTTTTGCCCTATGAAATGTGAATACGTTACCAGATTTTCATGAAATTGACACAGTAGCTGAACCTTACTCTAAACTCTGTTTGATGAAAATTTCGTTTCAAAAATTCGATTGGTGCTGCCAGCTATGGTAATTTTTGTGTCTTTGGTTTTGAAAATTCGCTCAGGAAAATAAAACTTTTTGCCCTATAACTTCCAGTGCAGTCATGAAATCAATACGAATTTCATACAATTAATGAAACCTGTCATAGACATTATTCAGGCCAAATTTGGTTGAAAAGCCACGATAGGGTTGCCAGCTATTGTTGGTTTTGTGTTTGTTTGCAATATCTTTATTAAGCGGTTTTATCGTAGAATTTTCAAATGGTAATGATATTGTAGTGACAATAAACAGCAAATATTAAGCTTTCGATCATTTGAAAAAACTCGCTGCAGGTAACCCTAAATTTCTTTATACTCCTATAACTTCGAATGTAATTAAACAACGTGAAGCAGATTTGATATATTCTTGGCTTTGATACTGGCGAAAGGTTGCCAGCACGAGTCGGTTGTGCTACTTTTGTATCAATAAATGCTTACAGTTAGTATACAAACCGGAAACATTTACAATGAAAATAAATAACCGATGTTACAATTCGCAAAGTTCTGCAAATTTTTCGGATCGCAGCCCCAAACTCCAACTTCAGTTACAGTGCTGCAGGCACTGAGCATTTTCTTAATTGATATTATATGAGATGCTGCTTTCAAAATTATGTGAAACAAGCAACTGATAACGAATATAATTAATCCGGGTTTTGCTCTCATAAACGTTGAAATTAATGCCAGTGGTAATATCTGAAACCTCCCACCATATGAGTTATAATGCATTCTTAAGACGAAAGTAAAACGTGGCATTTGAAACAGTTTGGCCGTAATAAGCAGCACATGTGGTGGAATATGCACTCAAAACCTGCACGATTCTTCTACTGTTCTTCGAACATTAGTGTTTCTAGTGGTTCAGGTGCGCTAGAGTTTTTTCTTTTTTCTTTATGCATTTTCTAATTTAAATTTTCTTCAAAATGTTATGAAAATTTTTCGTCGCAGCTTCCATCCATGTAAAAACGATCAATACCGAATTCGCGACAAAGTTCAATAAATAATTTGAATCAAAATTTTCAAGAGATACATCTTATTCACTCATTGCAATACTTTGTTCTACTTTCAAAACTCATCGCTGCATCCTTGCTGTATTTGCTATGCAGTCTTTTGCGTTGCATATCACTGCCGAGAAAACTCTACTGAAGTAGGGAAGCATGCATCTTGCAAAGTTCTCATATAGAATCCGACAAAATCCTGCAGAAGGCTAATGATCTTGAAAACATGCTACTGAATGTATGTTTGCTATGTAATCAATCTCAGATGTTACTTCGTTCGGGAGTCAAGGAACGGAACTTCAATCGATTTGGGATACAGCGATATCCGTCCTAATTTGTGTCTGATCCAGGCGTTTGCTGTGAACTCATGTGTTCCTTTGTGCGGTATTCACGTGTGCATAAGAGGATGTGTCTAATCAAGAAAATTAAAGTCTTGTCTGCATGCAATTCAACTGTGAATCGAAGGTGCGGAGTTGATTCAAGCCGGATTCGAACGTTGCTTGCTAGCTATAGTGGTATACATTTGTAAAATAGATATTAGATGAATATTGCTCAGCATTTTCAGCTAACCTACATAATTTTTTTATGACCAAGTCGATGAGACAGAATAGTTTGATTTGACCGAAGAACATTGGAATGCATTTAAAGAATTTTCATATGTTAATGCAATAAAATTGGGATTTTGTCTGATTATATTAAAGTTTGTTGTTTGTTTTGCTTTGATTTGGTAAAGGTGTTTTTAACGATTAATCTTTTGAACTATCTGGAATCGATTTATTAGATTAAATTGCTTTTAATATTTAAAACATACTCAAAGAGAAATATTTGAATATCATAATTAATTATAAGGTTTGTCACAGCAACGGGTAGAACTGTCAAAATAAGCTTGTTAAAGTGTGATACGTATCTTTCCCTGGTTTAATCAAAGAAATGGAAGTTTTGTACAAAAAGAATTAACGTGAAGACTTAGTGTCCACTCGTTTCGATATCAAAACATTCAAAAAGAATATATTATAGCCACGACATTGAAATGATGTGGAATATAGAAAGCTTTTAGTGTCCTTTAATTTAACGACTTGTTTATGAATTGTTTCGAAGATCCAGCCTTGAGCGAATATAGAGCGAACGAGAGAAGTCAACCAAACCTAATTGTCAACGAGGACATTTTCCATTATCTTCTCTAAACGTATCTTGGGCCTGATCGACGTTAGTTATTGTCAAATTGTTTGTGATAGGAAAAAAATCTGCCACTCTTAGCTTTAACTCTAGAATGGTACCCATGAGTAATTTTTACTCACATGCGGTATATATTTTGTCGTGCATCAACCGGTTGGCCACTCTGACTGCCATGAGGCTAGAAGCTATATCACCTTTTTATGTTTAATGATAAACAAAAAATGTACATGATGATTGATGATTTCATGCATTGCCTAATTTCGGGATTTTGACAAAATTAGGTGATGGAAGCCAACGCTTTTCCCACTTTAAAAGCCGACTCGTTCCCCACTTGGCTACATAAGCTTCTTGGAAAACAGCTGATATTTAGTGTACTGTAAAGATATGTGCCAAGGTTATGCTTATAGTAGTTAATGCTATGCTACTTAGAAGTTTAGACTGTACTTCGCAAAAAAACCCGTAATTTATTGGGTTTTATTGTGCTTTATTTAATAGCTCAGTGCTCTATGAACTTTGCTTTTGTGACTATAAATTCTACTCTATATTACATCATCCACTTTCTATAAATACTTATGTTGTCTTTGCGTCTAGTTAAACTCTTTCACAGCCCTCGCGTTTTAATTACCATAAAGCGGACTTTGATAAAATGGCAAATGAAATGAACTCAACTTACTGGTACTATATTTTGCCGCGGGCTAACTGTTGATGAATTCACGCTCCAATTTCATAATTTTCTCTCCAGTCTCAACTACTAATTCATCCCGTCCAGTCGTTCCCGCAAATCAAGTGATGTTCCTTGGTTTTGGCATGATGTAGCGTCTGCCCTCAATGCAAAACATGCAGCTCTTACTAAGTTCCGTGGTTCGGGTTGTCAGTTTGACTACCTGGAGCTCTTAAAGCTTCGATTAGGCTCCAAAACTGCATTTAAACAGGCTGTGCGTGATTATTTGAATAACATCAAATTCTCTATTCGTTCTAACTAACACATAATCTTTTGGTCTACCGTCCACTCTTTGAAATATTCCCACCATTTCTCCGATTCTATTTTCGTTAATAGTGCGATTGCTACTAATCCTCAGGAAATTTCTAATCTCTTTGCAGTTTACTTTTCCTCATTCTTTTCCGAAAATAATCCGATCACGTCTTATGCATACTCACATTTTCTTCCATCACCCCTCTCATGTATCCACGCCAACCCCCAGAAATTGAGTCCTTACTTCAATGTCTTGATGTTAATGTTGGTTGTAGTCCTGCCGGCATTCCGCGCCTGTTCGTCAAATCATTTTTGTCGTCCCTATCTGTTCTTTTGTCCATTATCTTCAATCTTAGCCTCTCCTCGGGCTCCTTTTCTTTCAACTGGAAGTCTGCTCATATATCCTCGATACATAAACCCGGTGACCTATATCCAAATATCGTCCTATTTCATTCCTTTTTTGTTTTAGTAAAGTATTCGAAAGAGTTGTTTACAAAAGGCTATAATTCCTATATTTCATCCTTTCCTTACTCCTGAGCAGTATGGGTTTGTAGAATGTAGATCTTCCACCTCTAACTTCTCTACTTTCGCTAGCTTGGTTGCTTCCGCCTTAGACCTTAGTTGATGTGGTATACACTGATTTTGCTAAGGCTTTCGACTCTGTTGATCTTGAGCTCCATGTTTTAAAACTTCAAAGCTACGGGATAGCTGATCTTCTCTTGTCCTGGTTCTCATCCTATATTTTTAGTCGCAGCTGTTTTATTTGTGAATGCACGTTCCCCTTCCTCACACTGGGATTTTTCAAGGCTCAATACTAGGTCCCGTATTATTCCTGATATTTATCAACGTTTTCCCTTCCGTTGTCTATTCTCCCTGTGTTCTATTCGCTGATGACTTTAAAATCTTCAGAGTGATTGACTCGCTTGATGATTGTGCCCAGTTGCAGCATGATCTTTGTGCTTTGGGTGAGAGGTGCTCAAGAAGCTTTCTTACTCTGAATATATCTAAATGTCACATAATGTCTTATACTTGTAAAATGTGTAGTATTATATTTTCTTTTGCAGCTATCGTCAATTTTAAGGACCATCGATTCAAAGCTTATATTTGATAAACACGACGTATACATAGGTGCCAAGGCCTCTCGTTAACCGATTTCGCTCTCAGGTATCCTCTTTTCGTTATATTAACATCACTACTTCCGTCCATCTGTTCCTGTGACTTGTGCGTAGCATCCTCGAATACTGTTGTCAGGTCTGGTCTCCCCATCTTATCTAATTAAACGATGCCGTAGAGCGCGTGCAGCGTAGGTCTACAAGCTCATTATTAGGCGCGTTATTTTGCTCCTCTATCTAGCAGAGAACAGAGTATACGAATTGAAATCAACAACACTCCTGTACCAGTGAATTCACAAGTACAGATATTATATTCCTCATTTATAGCTCACGTGCTGAAATATAGAATGTGCTGATAGAATAAAGAAAAACTCATGAGAAGTAGTCTTTTTTGCTGTGAGCTGGCTTTGGGTTTTCAAGGTTATGTTGAATGTTTTGGTAGCTAGAAAATGAAAAAATAGAGTTAAAATAGGTAATTTTCTGTTAGTTATTTTTCTATTTTCTATCGATTGTAGTAGTTTATATTCGTTGTTTTCTCCCTTTATTTTTAACTGTTTTGTGCCACCACAGCAAATACTGCAAGCTATGTCAGTCTTAGGCTGTGGTTACGAATGAAACTTGTGTTTCATAGCCACTATCATTACTTCGCGTACATTTAAAAACCCTCTTGTACACTCTCACTCGCCACAACCGTCTACTCGCTTGATTCGTAACCACAGCCTTAGCGAATGCACTACTGTTTTGCACTAGATCGTTGTTTTTGTGGCATAGTTCTATTCTGCTCTGTATAAGTTTTATTTACCTTATTGCGAGTACAGTGATCGTTTATCCTTACTCCAAATTCTCTTTTTAAAGTTTCGTCGAGTGTTCTTTGATGAGAGTCTGCTTTTTAGGCTCCTACACTGTCCTATGCTATCTGACCTTGGCTCGAAGCTTTTGTTTCGCGTTACTTATCGCTCAAATAGATCTTCGTCACTGTACTTAATACCGTTTGCGTGAACCCACGTTCTTTTCCATTTGCTATTTTAGCATATCCCCAGGAGATATAATGAAATAGAGCATACCACTAACCTTCTCTTGTTTCGGACGGAATAGCCTTTATTATTGAAACTTCTCATAATTTTTGATTTTTTATAACTTTTCATTAAGATTCTTTACAATATTGTCTTTACCTACTTCTTCTGTTATTATTTAATTTTTTGTTTTTATATCAATATTATTGTTCTTTGTTTTGCATTGTACTGCTATCACAATTCACCTTTTGATTTTGAACTATCTTAATGTAATTTTATGACTTATTTAATGGATTCTCTCTTGGTTTTCTCATTCTGTTTCTGAAATTGGGGCTACTCCTGTTAAAATGGAAATAAGTAAATAAATATATAAATAGGATGAAGCTCTTAGTGGATTTATTTAGTGTAATGTAATCAGCTGGTTTCCTATCGTTTGTTAGGGCTTTGCTGGGTTTCAGCCGGTTTATGGCTCTTATACCTCATTCATGCTTGTTGGCAGCAGGATCAGGTCATTTTCTTCAATTGACACAGTCCCCGATTCTCCTGTGGTCTGACGGTTTATTGCTTTATTTATAATCACGAAACAAGGGTCATACCATAATAACAATAAGAAGGGATAATAATAAAATATTAATCAAATTGAATGAAGTCTGATTAATGCAATTAATAAAAATAAAATAATAAATAAAATAATAAATAAATAATAAAAACAGTTTTTGCAATGAAAATACAAAACAAAAACAAAAACTTAAAGCTGTAAAAAGTGTAAATGTGAATATAAAATATTGGTATATTTGTTTGTTGGGGAAAATGGATGGCTATGATGAGAGAGCACTGGTAATGTTAATTTTAAAGGTTATTTAAGACATTGTAAAGGTGAAGTTCTGGTTAATAATATTGAACTGGTTGCAGCACCTATTTATTGGCTCGTTTGCGCATATGTCGTGGTGTGTTGATTGAAGCTGATTGAGCACAAATCTGTCACTTAAGTAGTCGACATGAACCACATCTCTGATGACGTTGAAGCTGAAAAAGGCAGATAACATTAATTTTCTCAACGCAAGGGGTGATAAGCTAATACATTTAAGGCGATATTCGTATGATGGTAAATTGCTGAAAACGTAAGCGGGTGTTTACACATGCGTCCATACAAGGCATGTTTCAATACGTTTATGCCAGTTTTTAAGAAGACGCATGAAATGGATGTGCAAATCGACATATCAGTTCACTTCCGCTTCACTCCTGTCTTCTTAAAAACCAGTAAAACGCATGGACGTATCAGTAGACCGGGCCTTAAGGTTGGAATGATCTGCTTCTGAGCAGACTCAAATATTTGCCTGTGGATTTTGTGAATTTCACGCATATTCAAGAAGCAGACGCACGAAAGAAATATATAAGGATTTAGTAACCCAGAGATTCGGAAACTCATTGGTTCGTCGATTAACCAAGCCAATTTATTATCTTGCTCGGAAAAAAACTCTATCGTAATGTAAATTGAAGCGAGGCTTTTCATCCAAGATGACACCGAGATCTAATATGCTATCAATTTTACTGAGTGCCATGTTGCTGAGGCAGTACATATAATGAACGCAGCCGATTTTGCGATTGAAGCTAGATGCGTGGCATTTAGCAATTTTAAAAGGGAACTTGTTCGCGGAAGAACAATGGTCTAGAGAGTTCAGGTTTGATTGAAAAAAAGGAAGCGTCAGATGACGACCTCATGACATGGAAAACTTTGAGGTCGTCTGCATATAATGAGGTACGTCAGGAAAAACCTTTGATAGGTCTGATATAAAAATATTAAAAAGAAGAGAACAAATAAGACTTCCTTCGAAAACACTTGAGCTAACGTGGCCTTTTTTTCAAAGCGTGAAATTTCACAAATTGAAAGTGATCTTGGAGGTAGGAGTGAAGCGACTTTAGTGCAGATCCTGCAGTGCTGAACTGCTGCCGCTTGGGCATTAAAATGGAGCTACCAAATCGGTCATATGCTCTCTGTTTATAGAGACTGCGTCATTTTGATTACTTTTTTCAACGTAGTATAAGACCCCAGAAACAAGCACCATAAGATTACTGGTAGTAGAACGACCTTTTCCAAATCCATGCTTTTGCTTGTTTTGCCGAATGTTGACCAGAGGAGAGCGTTTGCAATAAATTATTTTTTCAAATAATTAGAAAATGCGGATAATTTTGAATTAAAGGTTTATCGCTACACTCATAAATTGGTGTGATATAAAAAGATTTTCAATAAGATAGAAATAGCCCAGAATAGAAAAAATTATTGAATATAATATGCAGGGGCAAGATCAACTGTTCAACACACTTAATCAGAGAAGTAGGAGGAAGGAGGTCAGGACCAGTGCCATTGGTACTGCCAAGCTCCATAACGGCAGTAAATATTTCATTTCTCGATATGATCTTATCCTCAGCAAAAATTGTTTGAGCCGCACCTGGGAATCGATAAAATGTGGGGCGCTAAATGGGCCAAATATATATTGAATATCATCATAACCGGAGCCAGGTCCTAGCTTCCATTAACAGTTTTTCCATAGGACCCGATAGCGAGCCGATGTCATCCAATTTTGCAGCCCTAAACTCTGAGTGTCCTGGTCAACGCCATCCTTCCAGCGCAGGCGAGGTCTCCCACTCTGTTGTCTGCCTTAAAACCTGTTACTTTGGGTTTTCCAAGCCGGATCCTGTTCGCTCATTTGATCTAGATGTTTTGCCTAACGGAGTCTACCCAGGTTTATCTTAGTAATTATAGCAACTTCTAGGTAGATAGTGTACTACCTATGGTTGTAGCGTCTCCGGAATCTGAATACTTCAAATTCATGCTCAACTACCCTAAAGTTTTGACCAACTCTAAGTGTTCTTTCTGCAGATGTTGTAACCACGTACTTTGTCTTTCCTTCATATATGTGCAGCCTCAGTTTTGTGCCACCCACTCGATCTAGATGAAAGATTTTTGTACAGCTAGTTCTGATCTTCCAATTATGTCTATATCATCTGCATGAGGCAATATCCGGCAGGACTTGATGATGACAGTCGCTCTCGTAGACGTGCCAGAGTCTCAGACTGCTTTCTCTAATGCCAGATTGAAGAGGAGGCAGGCCAGGTCCTCTCCCTGTCACAGCCCGTTGACGATGTTGAACGGTCTGGATAGCAATCCGTTTTTTTAGCTTGGCTTGTAACATTGGTCATGCTCAGCCTAGATAATCGTGTCAATTCGTTTGGGATACCCAATTCTGCCTTGGCTTTATACAGTTCTACCCTGGCTAAGCTATCATAGACGGGCTTAAAATCTTTAAATATATGGTACAGTGGAATGTTGAATTCCGGATATTTTTCCATCGCCTACCTGAGACTAAGGATCTGAGCAATTATTGAATTGCCTGTAATGAGGACACAGTGATATTGTCCAATTATGACTTTAGAGTATGGGGTCATCCGTACCTGCAGGATAGAGGAGAGTGTCTTATAGGAGGTACTCAACAATGTTATATCCCTTTAGTTGCTGCACATTGTTACATCTCCTTTCCTATGTATGTGGCATATTATACCTTTGCGCCAGTTTTCCAGCGTATCTTCATGCTCCCATACGTGCAGTATAATCTCATGAATTGCTTGGTGTAATGTGGGCCCTCCATATTTAATCAGCTCAGCTGGTATGCCGTCGGCTCCAGGGGCTTTGTTAAATTTCAGCCAACCAATGGCACCTCGTACCTCTTCTATGCTTGATGGCGGCAGCATAGGGTCTTCTTCTTGCATTAGTGGAGCCTCTAATTCTTTGTTGAGCTGACAGTTTAGCGATTTACTAAAGTGCACTTCTTATCGCTCCAGAATGCCTTTAGCATAGGTGATCAGATTACCCTCTTTGACCTTACAGTATGTGCAAAGTGGTGTGTACTGCGTCATGTTTTGGGCTATTTGGTAGGACTTCCGCGCCTGGTGCGGACATCGCTCTCTAGGTCTCTCTATTTCACAGATTAGGTAATTTTCTAAGGCTGCTTTCTTGTGTCCGTGAAGCCTCTTCTTTGTTCTTCTGAGTTCTTTATATTCCTCCTCCGCGTTCTATGAAATGGTTGCATTGCCCAGGTTTCAGCATTCTTACGTTCAGTCACTAGTTCGCATTCATCCGTTTCTACTTACGTTCTAATAAAGTAACAAAATCCACATGATTTCGAAAGTCTTCCAACTTATAGTTCCAGACTTAATCTCTTAAATCTGGCGACACTTTCTTCAAGGAGAGCGGTACTATCCTCATGCTGCGTCTTTGATGTTATTAGAGGTTTGGTTAACGTAGAATATCTTAGTAATAAAATCACTTTCAATAATCCTGTAAGACAAACTAGGCACACAGGTCTCCTCAATGAGCATCAACATCACACTATCTATGGAGACAGGGAGCCGATAAATAGATGCTGCAAAATATTTAACAATGTTTCGAACTACTATTCCTCTAATATCTCTAAACCTTTATTCAAAAAACAATTACATACTGCTTTAAATTCTTAGTCCAGATTATTTCACTTACCATATTGAATTAACAACTAGACAATAAAGTCTGCTGACATTTAGAAATGTTATTGTAATTTAGCTTAAGGAAAATAGTTTAAGTTTAAGTTAAAATTTGTTACTGTTTTGTTACCTTGGTTTGGTTAAATAAATAGCCAACCTTACTTGGAAGCGACTAGCCTGAAAATATTTGCCAACCTTTTCTGAAAAATAAGGTTGTTGTCCGTAGCCACTGCGAGGAGGTTGAATTCAGGCTTTCATAAGCCGAGATAGTTGTGGAACGTGCATATATTCATATACTACATGTTATTCTCTTTATCCGACTGATGGCTCGGCTGCATATTAAATATAGTCAGCGAAAAAATTGCAGATGTCATAAGGAGAAGAACACAGCATTAATTTTCCAGTTGACATATTGGAGGCGTAGCTGGTTTTTTTCCATTTCATATTAACAAAATAAAAAAAAATTTGGGGTGGCGGATTATATTCTCGCCAATGGTTTCGCTTCGTGAGATTTAATAAAGAATTCATGAGCGATCAAATCGTTCTCTTCACAATTAACAGCGGCGGCTATCACTTGCGACAAAAGTTGAATTCAGTCCCTAACAAACCCACCTTCAGACAGCCAGTTTGTCTATATCAAGGTGCTGGTTTGTTTCCGTAAGCCGCTCTCAAGATCAATATCTTAGGTGAGCTCAAATACTGCTTTTCCCAAGCATCCTACATACACACGCACAACTCCACAGTCAAGAACAATGAAATGAATCACCTGATAGGCCAACCAAGCATAGCTTTGAAATTTAAGATAATGTTAATTAAATAAACTGCATAATTTTTTTTTTTTATTTTTGCTATTAATTGTTTGATTCTTGTTGGATGCGGAAAATGTATATCCACAACACCCCTACAGAAAAAGTGAAATATTGCTGCACTTATATTATTATTATATCATTGATAATTTATTTCTTAACTAATTTCTATCATTCAACAGTGATTCAACCAAAAATCATATAATCTCATTTAAAAATTTGAGGATAGTATATTCATAGCTAGAATAAAGCGAAGAGCTAATTTGGATTCAGGTTGTAAAATTTGCCTAGACAGAAACAGCAAACACAGACAAGGAAATTGAGAGCCACGAAAAATGAAGAAAAAGAATTCGACTACTTCTTCCTGATGGCTTGGTCTCGTTCGCTGTGCCACATACATACGCAGCCGAAAGAGGATTTAAAGAGGCGAAGTGACAAAAGAACTTTCTGTTCTTGTTTAAGTTTTCACTGTTCTATCCGCTAATGAAATTTTTTCTTGAGCGCTCTTGTATTTACGTTATTCTTATGTATTTTACTTGTGTTTTTTAAAGATAGATAAGACTTTTCGTCCACTTTTCAAAATATATTTCGCAGCAAATGTTAAGTGTACCTATAAACGGTTTCAGATAGAAATTTATTGCGAGACTATTATGATATAATGGAAAATTTTACCATAGAAAGTTCCAAAGAAGCATTAAAAAACAATTTCGGAGCAATATTTTGGTATTTTGGACCGTAAGTCAATTATCAACATGTTACCTACTTTCATACTTTGAACGGTGCTTTTAACACTCATATTGAGTGTGAGGGAAACAAAGTAGCATAAAATCTTTTGAATGAATAAAATATGTGAAAATACATGAATATTTTCATTATATCATTTTCGAATTAGGCTGGTCATTTTCAAGTCAACAAATTTTATATCAAATAAAAAAACTGTCATGTACATATGTATGTATGTAAGAAGATTCACTATTGTAGTTCGATAATGCTTTATCAAACAAACGATCTACAATTCATCGATAATATCCCAAAATTCCGCACACAACGTCCTTTAATTACCTGTTATTACTGAGATTCTGGACATACTCTCTATAAAATCCCACTGAATTTAATCTACACAAATATACATGCGTCTATTTATCTTGTTGTATCCTCACCACTGACGACCAAGCGAAGATGTATCGGCAGCCACAGTCAATGCGTTTAGGCATTAATGTCGGTCGATACTGATGTCCTCGCCCAAACTTGATTGGATTACACCGTTGCGATCTACCATATGTATTCTGAAAATACATATTTTCCAAGATTTTCTCGAGATGGAAAAATGTTCCTTTCCTGCTCCCATAGATGAAAACAACTTGAGGATGATCTTTATTAACACAAGATAAAGTTTGCCAATTCCGTTGCCATTTTCGGGGTAATAAAGCTTTGCAATGGCTTATTGAAGTCGACTTAATGACAAATTCTATATAATATATCGTGTAATTTGGGAGACATTTTGTGTTTTTCTCGGAGCGATATTTGTACAGTATTGAGATGCGGTGAATTTATGTTTAAGAGAAAGTGCTAGAGCGAAGAATATGTAGTTAATATATTATAGTTCAGACGTAATGAAGCAGGCAAAAGCTCTTTAATACGAATCACATGAAAATCAATATGGTTTGGTTAGTCTTTCAGGAAGGTTTGGTTAGTCTTTCATGTACTCTCGCAGGTATTCATTGTGAATTTTTTTTTAGCGAAAATTGGAAATTGCATTAGTAAATAAATAAAGCAGATTTCAAGCATTTAAAGGAAAGGTATGTCAAATGAGAAGCCAAAAAGAGAAACTGTAAAAATCAATTTGAAGAAAACTATGAAATTGTCTTAACTGTGCCTTTTCTTCTGCATTGTAAATAGTTAAACAATTAAACAGGTCCCTTTTTATGTATTGTGCTTTCGAATTGATATTACTACTGACGCCATACACATTCCTATTGTGTGCATAATAGTTTGAACAGTTTAGGTTGAAACATCTCATCTTTACAAAGAACATGGCTTTGAAATTGTAGCTGGTTTGAAAATTTTCCCAATTTTCACTAGCAAACTTTCTCCGTACAATTAACTAGTAGTTGCATTACAAATCGATTGTTTTCTCTAAAATACCTTCAGGGCATAATTAATCTATGTATGTCAGGACTACAATAGAGCATATGCTCCATTTGAACTCTGACTGCAAATTTAACATTCAATCTGTTCAGCAAATCCCGTAAATGGATTAGAATTATGCCTGCTAGTGTGAATTTATTTTGAATAATGGACCGCAGTAATTGTGTTTGGTTACAGTGCTGTGTGGGGTGAGCGAAGGATTTCAAAGAATACTTTTTTATTATAAAAGCTTGGTGACAACTAGTTGTAGTATTTTATGGTCTAGGCTATTATCAAGTCGGAGCATGAGTCTGACAACGCGCTGAAATCTTTCATCTAATCTCAAATTGAGGGAGTGTCGGACATTTGAATAAGATTAATCCCTGATTAATCTTCCTATTATCACTAGTTTAATTGGATTAAAAGAGCAAAAAAAAATAATTGTTCAAAAACTTGACAAACAAGTTTTGCTCGTGCAAATCTGGGCGATCATTTATTAATAAAGATACATTAATTTGATTAACAAAGTGAAGGTGAATGCAAAAAAAAATGCAAATTACTATTCCCTTGAAAAAAAAAACAGTGCCATTTCAATTAACAATGCGAGATAGCAAAGAAAATCAGGAGCGTTAACATTAAATTGAGCGTGGGGGGGGGGGGAATTGAGTTGGCACAACTAAGCACTCAGACCAGAAGTCCTATTGTTATCATTACCTGCCGCTTACCATAGCTTTCCGGACTTTCTGATTAATTCTAAAATCGATGAAAGGCAAAAAGAGGCTATCTTCTGCATACGTGCCACATCGCAGCCAAAGCATTGATATCTGAGACGCGCAAACGCTGAGCATTCACAGAGGAAATGCTCCGCAGATTCAGCCTCTTTTCCGCAGGATGAACAGAGGTCATCGTGTACAACGCCTGTTTGGTACATATGTCCTCCTAGGCAGTTGTGTCCAATCAGAATGCCTGTTATGACTCTGAAAACTTTCCCATTCTTGTTGAGCAGGAATCTCGCAGTCGCATGGGTTGTCTCTGAGGAGAAGACCTTCGTATGCCTGGCCACATGAGAAAACATCCATTTATCTTTGTGAGCATCAACTACCCACTTCCATAGAATGGCATGTGCTGATGCGGTCGGCACACGTCGAACCTTGCTTTGAATTGGCGTCAGCAATTTCATTTCCCTCAACACCACACTGCCTCGGTACCCAGAGCGGATGCATTCTATTGAACCTAGCGACAGAAATCAATCGTGCCCTGCACTCTTGGAAAATTTGGGTCTACGCAGTGCCATCAGCGCAGCCTGATTGTCACTCAAAATAGCAATACGTTTTCCTCTCCACCTTTTTTCAATTGCACAGCAGGTAGCTGCCAGGATAGCGAATATTTATTTGAAAAACGGGAACATGCTCTGCGAGAAAAGATACCCACCTGTCATTCGATGAATGAAGATAGACACCAGCTCCAGATTTAGCATCTGTCTTCAAGCCGTCCTTCCCCTTGAGCCGGAGTATACCCTCGTACAGGCATCTGAATCCTCTCAGTTATCTTTGCTCAAGAAGATTACCTTGTACCTTCTCAAAAAGTCAACGAAAGGCACTCTAGCGTCCAAAGGCATATTGAGAATCGGGGAGACCTCATGCATGGAACTCTTACTAAAGCGGTGCCCAACATTGTCATTTTCTACCCATTGGCCAAGCTGAGTTAGACTATGGACAGAGCTCATCGCGACTCTCTGAATTTTAATGTCGAGAGAACACAGATTGACAAGCGCATCAAGGACCGCACCCGGAGTAGTAATCATGGTACCACAGATACTCAGGCATACAGTTCGTTGCAATTTCGTTGCTAACTTCTTGAGAGCATAAACCATCTGCACAATAGGCTGCTACACCACGGATGCATACGTGATCATTGGTCTTATGATTGTTACGTAGATCCAAATTACAATACGAGGCTTAAGACACCATGTGCACTGAACGAAAAAGGTACATAGAATTGATGAAAATTTTCATCGTTGCAATGAAAATTTCATCATTTTCCAACCGATGGGGAAGTTCATTGGCATAAAGAAAAGCCGTTCATCAATTTTATGATGCAAGCCTAGCACTCACACACTGAAACAATTGAAGAAATATATTCATTGCCGGGAAGAATACGTTCATTACTTTTTTCATGGCATTAATGAAAATATTCATTACTGAATATATCTAAAAAGTCTCATAATATTGATGAACGTGTTTTTAACGTTTACGAAAAAGTTCATAATTTCGATGAACTGGTGCTTAATGTAATAAAGGAGTTCATAACACTGATGAATGCGTGTGTAATACTATGAACGAATTTATAACTTTCATCAATGGGTTCATTTTATTAAAATCGTCGGTCACACACTTCATAATAGACAAATTGATCATATAAATGAAACACAGTTTTTATAAAGAAATGCCTTTTTTTAATATTATGATTAACTAATCATAGCAACTATTATTTCCAAAAATAGAATACATACAAAACAATCCATAAATTCTATAAAACTTTCAGCTGCAGAATCTATTTTTGGACCTGAAAATTCAAATAATTAATGTAAAATCTCCAATAACAATTTTTTGAGCACTACTTACTGAATTTTATTTTCGTTTTTGATGTTTTCTCTTTTCCTGGTTTCGTTTTGGGGAATCCAACCTGTGACCTTTGCTCTTGGAACTTTTCTGCCCTTTATGATGATATCGACTGAAATTTCACCATTCACATGGAGGAAGTTCACAATTATATTCAAAAAGGATTTGTTGGTCTACGTTCAATCACTATTACTTACTGTTTTTAAGCATACAACATTAATTAAAAACGCACTCTTGGAATACTAACAGCAAATACTCACTTTGGATCAAAATACTATTTTTTGCTCAGAACACTACAGTAATATAACACGGTTTTCACTTGATAAAATTCTGCATCAATGCCGTATCAATACCTGCAAACTATTTATCAATACCATATACTTGCCAATAGAGTGAGTATTCATAGTTATGACGAATTCATTCTTAGATTTAATGAACATTTGCATTCATAGCAAGAAAATGGTCATCAACGATGATTTCAAAAAAAGATTCTTTGTAGTAACGAATGAGGTTCATTATTGTAATGAACGTGTTCATCAGGACCATGAAGATGTCTATGACTTGTGGTGGTAATGATATTTTGAATATGTATTTGTGCATTTATACAAGCTGGAACAGCATACTGATAGTTTAATGAAAGTGGATTCATGCATTAATGAACTGTTCATCGCCTTCCAAAATTTTCTGAAGAAAATTTTCATCAGCATAATGAAATGTTCATAGTAGTAAAGAATTTGAAGTTGATGATATGCATTCATTATTATTATGAACAGTATTTTTTTTCAGTGTGGTTGCAAAAGATTTATTGCACTGCCCGAAAGTATTTAAAGCACGAGCAAGCTTTACTTCCACATGGTTCTTGCACACAAGTTTTCTTTTTAAGATTACTCCAAGATATTTGACTCAATCTGAAAGTTCAAAAGTTACATTCTTTAAATTCGGAAGCACTAGTCCTTCGAGTTTTGTTTTTCTGGTAAACAAAACCATTTTCGTCTTACCAGGATTCACTTTTAGGCCGTGCCTCGAACACCAGTTGTCAATCAGATCCAATGCTCGTTGTGTATTTCTACATACTACATTCAGACCTTTACCGATGGACAGTGTGCCCAGGTCATTACCATAAGCCTGCGCGTGCAGCCGTTCTTGTTGCAGCTCGTGTGGCAGAGAGTCAACTAGCATACTCCACAGGAGTGGTGATGCGACACCCTTTTAAGGGCATCCATTTGTCGCCACCGTTCTTAAGTAGAAGTCGGATCCACCTGATCAAAACCCGACCAACGTAGCATATTAATAAAATGTATTAATTGTATCAATAACACAATTGTTCAAGAATCCGACTATTACTATATTAAATGTTTTCGTTGCAACAATGTATGCATTCAAATTTATAATCTGCCACGATTCGCTGATCTTGCATTTTGCCCACTCAAACATCAACAATTCCATAATACAAATTATCTAGATATCCATGCGAATCCGATTCCAGTTAGCATATTGAGTAAGCAAATGTATCACTGGAGGCTGATAAAGTGGCAGTCAGCGAATTGTGCCAAATTAAAGTTCAATCGGAAATCTGCAAAGCAAGCACTTTATAGGCGTGTTTTTTTGCTCCTCTATCTAGCAGAGAGTAGAGTATATGCATTGAAAACAACAACACTCCTGCACCAGTGAATTCACTAGTACAGAAATTCTATTCCTTATTTGTAGTTCACGTGTTGAAGTGTAGAATATGCTGATAGAAAAAAGAAAAGCTCATGAGAAGTTGTCTTTTTTGCTCTGAGGTGGCTTTGGGTTTTTCATGATTATGTTGAATGTTTTGGTAGTTACAAAATTAGAAAAAACTCTGATAATCTGTAGAAAGTTAAAAGAAGCAATTTTCTGTTAGCTCTTTTTCTATTTTCTATCGATTGTGATAGTATATATTCGTTATTTTCTCCCTTTATTTTCACCTGTTGCGTGCTACCAAAGCAAATACAGCAACCTATGTCAGTCTTAGCGAATGCACTGCTGTTTTATAGTAGATCGTTGTTTTTGTTGTACTCTGCTTTCCATCGGAGCAAGTACTCCTTATGTCTTTTCTTTTATCAGTGGGTAATGTCAAAAAGAAGCCAGCGAAGAATAAACAGACATTTCTTACGTAGCTGTGGGTTTTATTTCGTTGCGTAAAAATCAGTCGTGTTGGTAACGCACCAGAGAAATTCTCCAGCGAAGTAGTCAGTGTGCATTGGTGTTGTATCAAAGCACTTAAACATTAATCAGGCTCTGGAAACCAGAGAATGAAGAGCCGACACGCTTGATTTTCCTCGCTGGTACGTATGTTGCTCATCATTCGGGGGGTTAGACTTAAACGCCTTAGTGCATATGTGTCATTCAACAAGTCTTTCCAGGCATTTCAATACAAACGAAATTAGTTGATCAGTGTAAAGTTCCTTAATATGCCCAAAAATTTCTTGTAGATCTGCCTCCAAGCGGTTATTTCCCTCCCTTAGCAAAACTTGATAAATGCTATTCATAGCAGGCGATTTGAAATTTTCAAAAAACATGATTGCATCCCCGACTTTTTCATTAGTTACCACAGATCTAGCTGTGTACCAGCATTTTCTACTGCTACAAAGAGCAGAAGGTTTGGTCAGAGGCGCAAATACCTTCTGCGTTTCAATCAGTGGAGCACCCGGAAAGTAAGTCCCACGTAAAGTCTATAGAGACTCATTTTTAGACCTGGTAAAGTCACAATCTGAGCGTTTTAGAGCATCCAGCTTAGCTGATTGATCCTTTTTATAAGACTTTGCAAAGCATTGACGTGTCCCGTGCACCTTTTAGTCTCTCACAGAAAAATCTAAATGATTCCCTCTTGAATGATCGGGCAGTCCTCTTCATAGCTACTTATTATGTCTCTGTTCAGAGTGCTCAACAGAGATTCTATTGAATTTGGCGATTTCATCCTATCACTAGGACACGTTTTGTCTGCAAGAAGTCGATTGAACACAATCAGTGTTTCTTAGATCTCTTCTTTTCAGGACAGGTATGAGATCCGTGGCTAAAGAGAACATCAAGTAGCGATGATCAGAGAGTGAAACCTCATCCGATACATGCCAGCCAGCTCTTGATCTAACTTTTCCAGACGAACCTAGTGATACATCAGTAACCACCCTTTTGTTTGGGATGACTAGTGTACAAGAAATCCCAGTGTTTAAAACTATCAACCCCCTAGAAGTTATTAAATCAAGGAGTCTGTTTCCTCTGGAGTTTCATTTGTTGCTGTCACAACTGGTATGCTGGAAGTTAGCATCGCAGGCCAACAAAAGTTCTAGTCACTCCGATTCAGCTTACTGGACCAAGTCCTTCAGCTCCTGTATCGGCAGCGGGAATGAGGAGTCAAAGGGAAAGCAAGCTGAGGCGAATATTTTGCATTTAAGCCTGCCATTTTCCCGGTACTGCACAATGACCGTTGACAGGTCCCGGCTTGAAAACTGTCTGTCAAGAAGATTCAAAACAAGAACACAAGTTCTCGGACATGCTGACCTTTCGTCATAAAATATATTTTCCTCCGTGGTTGAACTGAGTCCGCAGATCCTGCTGCCTTAAACCCACAGTTCCTGTCCAAGTGCAATGAGGGGGAAGTTTACAGTTTCGCTCAAAAGATAGGATTTGAACTAACCTAGCATATTGCAAGTTTATCTGAACAAATCTTATACCAACAGGCATAGAAATGTCACGAATTGATGTCTTGGAATCCCTTTGCAGCGACCCTTAGATAATAACCACGTGATCTCAGTGAAAAAAGCTCCACAGAAGAGATTTTACACTAAATCTGCTCAGAAACAAAGGCATTGGCTTTCGCTTCAACCTTGCGTGTCCTCCGCGCACCACCGCTGACAAATTTAGCATCTGTGCTGGTGGCAGGGATATCTTTGGTTTTACCGGGCCTTCCTTACCTTCCAGCGTCATCGCTGATTCCCGATTTGCATCGGGTATCTTCGACTTCTTGAACAAAGTCCTCTTCTTCTATTTATTTATTTAATTGGTGCGTATTCAATACAACAGGCAAAACTGCCCAATTAAAGATTGGATACAATAAATAAAAATAACAAGAACTAAATAAGAATATATGAATATAAGTATATACAATAATTAAAGTTAGAATAAAATAAAGTAAAATTAACTAAAGCAAAAAAGAAGAAAAAAATCGATTACAAACATGAATAGTCAATCCAACAAAAAATGAGCCAAAAAGCAGATAGGATACAATGAAAAAATAAAAATAGTAAGAATTAAATGAGTAAATATTATGTAATTATATAAAAAATAATTAAAGTGGTAAATTCAATGAAGTAGAAATAAGTCGATCAAAACAAACCAAAACCAAATTAGGATCTGAAGAGCAAACATGTATGTAAGTATATTTAAAATTAAAAATATACAAAAAATCTTAAAGTATTAAAAAATGAAGTAAAATTAAGTAGAGCAAAAAAGAAAAGAAAGAATCCATTATAAACAATAACAGAAAATAAAATTCATTAGTTAGAATCAAAAATTTTACTTCGAACCATATTTTTGAAAATGACAATAGATTGTGGAAGAGGGCCAAGTTGAAGACTATTGTGAGTGTGTAAGAGTCATAAAACGGGAGAGTAGAAGAAAGTGTCGGTACAAGCATACGGCACTTCAAATAGAATGGAGGACCTGATTGGCTTACGGATTACCGCTCAATGAACAAAAACGCTAATGAGGAAGATAGGTAGCCGCGACAGATTTTGAAAAGGAAACTCTCATCCAAGTAAACTCTGCGCTGCTCAAGGCGAGGAGTGTTAAGAAGAGATAGACGTTTGCTATAGGGTAAATACGCCAGAATATATTTAAAAAGTAAAGTACGTGTAAACCTGCGCTGAACTGATTCAACAGCGTCAGAGAGGTATTTGAAACGAGGACACCATACTTTACACACTTGTCGACAGCTGAGAGCCTCTCCTGTTGCACCAAGTCATCAGTTCAGAACATTTCCGCCCCAACTGGCAGCCTTGGCTAACCAATCAACCTTTCTTTTGCTGCTCTAGGTTGGCTCAGATGTTTTTCTTCCTGACTTGCAGTCTCCAGGGAAGCATCAGCAGTTATTTTCGCATTGGTCTCCCTGTCCAGCAATGCAGGCAGCTTGCCCCTTTTGTGGAGTTTCTTACGTTGCTTGTAACTGAGAACCTCCACAGGTTTCCAGAGTTCAAAGGAACGAGCACTCTTACTCTCTGTGCTATCTGCGCGCGTCTTATTTACACTAACTGGAGCTGCCTCCTTTAGTATATCGCTCTTACTCTTTTGTGAGGATTCGGGATGAAACATATTTTCCCGTTGTCGGTCTACCAGCTGATGTTATACTCATCTTTCCGGAGCGTGTGACTGGAGGGGATGCTATCAGCAAGTTCGAAAACTTGCTGGCCATGGAATCTTTGACGATGGTACCCTCTTATCTTCTACTGCAATCAGAATCCTCCATTGCAGTTGGACATGAGATTGGGGCATGTAGTACGGAGCACACACAGCACAGGTGGATTTTCAGACACAGTTTGTTTGCCACCTACAGAGATAACATCCTTTGAACTCAAGCTCATGCTTGTCCCCATTAGTCACCTCTTACGACAAGCTGGGTCTGGATGTGTACTTGTTCTACGATTGCCTCACATCGAAGCAATTCCCCAATCCACAGGGGTCAGCATAAGAGTAATGAGCCAATACATATGTGAGAACAACCTATTGGTCACAGTTATGATCAAAGTATGCAGTTGCAATGCACCTCTGAGGAGCCAAACGGAGGGGAGCGGCAGGTAATTTACTCGCGGAAACGTATGAGAGTCGAGAACGACTTGCCAGGCACTCCACCACAAGTAAACATTTCAATTCGTTTAGAAAATGAGGTAGACGATCACGAAAAAGTAGGAACGAATCGAAGCGAAACCAGAGTATCCATTAGTAATATATGAAATTCACAAGTGCGAATAAAAGTAAACATGCTTAATATGTTAGCTCAATGAAAACGAAGTTTTCTGCATCCATTTTAATGCCTGGTGTGAGCATCAAATTGGTAAACCAGCTGCTATCAAGCAAGTACATAAACGCTAAGCATCTTAACTGGGCTAGTCATACAACTAACTATAATGGTAAAGCTATTAAGGTTTGGTCTAGCTTCCAACATGTGATGCAATTGATTCTTTTTCAGATCACTATGCAGTTCGACTGAGCATAGCATTAGATTCATTCCTCTCGCTCCCAGAGCGATTAAAACCAAGTAAGTTAAGTTCACTTGCGCATACAAACTTGCGAAAATTCAGGGACGATAATGGATTATAATCACAAATTACTTACGCCTTTCAATAACAAAAATTTATTATATACTGAAATAGATGCAGCCGTTTTAAATTTCCATCACATGTTTCCTCAATGGAGCTTAAAGCGTGAATCACAATACAACGATTTACCGCAGTGGGCTGCGGCAAACCGCTGTCAAAAAATTAGAATGCACTGTTTTGTATGGTAATGCCCACAATGTCTGCGGCCGAATTTCCCGCAGCGGCAGAATTTGCCAAATTTCTAATTTTGCCGCATCGGTAGCGGTGATACCAACCGTAGGTTGGCATCATCACTACGTTCAATTAAGTCTACTTGAATTAGGTTGAATGGTCTGGTGGAATAGACAAGCGATGGCTGATATGTCTTGTGATAAGCCAACCTAATCCTCTTACAACAGGACTTAGCAATTCAAAAGAAAATAAAATGAATTTGGTTGGTGCCTTGGTTGCATTGACAGCGACATTGTCGCTGCATTGAGGTTCACCAAATTCAACTGCGGCATTGTACATACTCGTACAAGCACGCCTCCCCCTGTGGCAAAATCGCTGTTATGTGTCTAACACTTAATTCTCCAGAAGTTTGAAATGTGGGGTTTACGAGTCAGCTGTTAGAAAATATTAAAAGTATCATAAACATCAGAAAACTCTGGTGAAAAGCACTTTAAAGAGGTCTGCACAATAACCTTACAAAGTAATTTAAATCGTCAGGCATTTTGAAGAGATCGATCTTGATTTTTAGTTACCTAAACTGAAATATGAAATGAAATTAGATTTTTCGCTCCTAGAGAGACCGTTTACTAAAAACAGCACACTTAAAAACTTTGTAAAACTTAAAAAACTTTGTAAGTCAAAGAAATCTTCTGGCTCCAACGGTCTATCAAACTTCATATGAAACAAAAATCAAATATCTCACTGAGCTTTTTAATTACTATTTTCAATGTTGTACAAGTTTAATAATTGCCGCGTTCCATTTCTACTAATTAGTACTCCCAAGTACTTCCAAGTAGATCAGAAATGGAACACCATCTTCGTTCAAACGAGCCGATGCTAGCCTGTCAAATCGTATGCAGTTTTCAAATGTAAAGCATCTGAAAATAAAGGCAGAAAATAACGAGTGTAAACTCCCACAATTGATAGAAAGTATAAAAGCAATTAACAGAAAATTATTTCTTTTAACTTTCTACACATTATGAGGGCTATTTCTAATTTCCAAACTACCAAAACATTCAACATAACCTTGCAAAAAGCAAAGCCACCTGTTGACAATTAAATAGCCACCTCACGGGAACGAGAACGCGAGTAGTTGGAAATAGCCAGAAGTACTTGCGAATACTAAATAGTGATAATGGAACACGGGCAATCATTTGAACATGACTTTAAACAAAAGTGAGCATGTTGCAAACATGTTGTCAATAGTATTATTTTAACTACGAAATTTACAAAGAAACCATAATTAACCTATACGGTAGAGTTATGGAAAAAAGAGCTTCCAAATTAAACAGCTAATTAGACTATTATTTGTCATTAATTAGACTCCTTAATCCTGAGCTCGTAAATTCACTACAACACAAAAAATGTATGACTGAATTTTATAGCCAAAGGGATGCTCAACACCACCAAGTCTCGATAAAACAAAGGGTTAATGTTATTATACATATATTATGATTATTTTAAGCTAATAATTTAAATATGTACAATATTTTAGAAGGGATGGTGCAATAAAATAACTACATTGCATAGGCACGTTTCCAATGGCAGATGTGTTCCTTTAAGTATACATGATAAACAGCAATTGCCACTAAATAGAGGTAAAAAGATTTTTCTGGACTTTACTCTTAAGGATCTACTTATAAGCACCAATAATGTAGTAATAACGTATTGTGTCAAGTAATCAATTTGTAAAAACAAGATGAGATATACAAGTAATAAAGTTGAATCAAATTGAATTATGAAATGGAAGTGGCCTTCGAAGCAGCGGCTGAAGAAATATAATGATTGAAATGTGGTAGAAGCGATTAGACTACCACAAGCCAATTTGGTTGCTCGGCTCTCTTCTTTTTAAACCAATTGACATATCCCTACGTAACAGCTATTTGAACAAGAGAAGACAGTTACGTGACTAATCATAAATCCTATCATACGAATCAAAACATAGCGAACTTTAGTCCTTTAATTAGTTCTCGGGATCATAATATAATTAATTTAGAAAATGTGAGTTCCAGTGACAGCAGACGCGGACGATGATGAGTCTCGTGAAAGGCGAATAATTCTATGTACTCAGCTCATTAGAACTTAAACTAAATGGTTATTGCACTTGGAGTTATCCATCTTGTCGAACTTGTCTTTACTGTCTGCATTCCATCGTTTGGAATTCGATAGACAGCTTTAGCAAGTGGAATTCATTTAACTTCAATATTACTTTTGTGGCAATTGTGGATATGAATCGAGTTAAAATCCATCGTTTTTGTTCTTTCGAAGAATATCAAATTTGCCGGGATGAAAATTCCTGCATGATGTATTAACATTTATTTACTAACTGACAACAGTGCGCATCATGAATGTAATGTAAAATTTCAGATTTGGGCGAAAATAAATCTCTGTGCACGCAATCCGACAATATGAGTTAGCGCAATTACTTAATGAAACTTGAAAGGTGACCTTATGAATATGACGCGCAAATAAAAACTTTTCTTCGATTTACATAAATACATCCCAAAAATCTGCGGATCTAGCCAAAAAAATGCCAAGACCCTTGGAAGTGCCCAAGTAACGGTAAAATATTATCGGCGCATGCATAATCATAGAGCGAATAACGCCGAGATAAGTGAACAAAGTTTCGAAACTTTTTTCATTCCTTTATGTCTTTCACGTAAAGGCACTTCACGCTTGAACCATTTAGCATTCTTTATGTTATGCCAAGGATCAACTCATCCGCTATGGCAAACTGCGTGAAAAAAACTGAAATTCAATTTCAAATGAGTTTTGGCAACTTCTATCTTATGGCAGGAACCGACCGTCACATAAATATGATTTTAGTGAAAATTGAAATTTTGATGCACTTGTAATTGCATTCTTTCGAAATGAAAGTTTGTAATCGAATTCTTGTCAATTTCTTTTACTTCTTAAGCAGTCAAAGATATGTTTGACTCTGTGTTAAATTATCAAATTTCCAATTATTGACAAATGAGTTCAGAGCAAATTTTGAATTCGAAAACTTCAAAGCTACAGTAAGCAATAAAATTGATTGCATATCCTAAACGAAGGGATTCGGAAATTTGAGCAGTTTTTATTTGTTTAAGCAACCAATTCATGGTGTCTTTTGATGTTTGTTTGAATTTTCAAAAGGTGGTTTAAGCGTTCGGAAAAATTAATTCAAGTTTTAGCAAAACTACTGGTATTAATTGCCAAATACTTTGACGATCAAATGTTGCTTTATCTCTCTTGGCCTTTTTTGCACCAACGAGTGCTACCATCGAACTGAAAATTTTTCAAATCTAGAATATTGTACGAATACCAATGGCAAAAAAATAAATTGAATCTACTTCAGATGTCTTAAATTTCTATCGGCTGTCGAATTAGTTTGGACGTGAAATTAATTTGAACATGAGTCTTTTATGGTAGACTGTTATGGTAGACTTTTAATTGCGATACCAGGACTGAGTATTTTCATCACTTTCGTGATTCAGCTCAGACTATTCAGTTTTCAATGACAAAGCTCCTATACTGCAAATAAATAACAAACAGTTTCTTTCCCGAATTTTGAAACACTTTCGAGTGGTAATACTGGAAATGTTTCAATCCTATGGCTTTCGATGCAATCATTGCATCAAACTGATACAAAACTTTCGGGTTTGTCGTAATAATGATCTTGTTTGGTAGTATATGGATTCCAAGATTACACATTTGCTCAAGTTTTCATCGAAAATCAGTCTTTTTATACATCCCTACGCATTAAAAGTTTTTAGTAATGTTCGAAGAACATTAGTATTAAAATCACTTTGGCCAATTATTCATATTTCTATATATATATATATATATATATATATATATATATATATATATATATATATATATATATATATATATATATATATATATATATATATATATATATATATATATATATATATATATATATATATATATATATACATATATATATATATATATATATATATATATATATATATATATATATATATATATATGTATATATATATATATATATATATATATATATATATATATATATATATACATACATATATAGATATATATATATATATATATATATATATATATATATATATATATATATATATATATATATAAATATATATATATATATATATATATATATATATATATATA